>JH598533.1:52392-87567 GCA_000173235.2 Hyaloperonospora arabidopsidis Emoy2 | reverse complement strand
ATCGACAACTCATGTCGTCATAATGTAGAGATAAACTTCTGACTTATTCTAGAAGTTTCAGCGAAGATTGCAACCTTTCTTTGTAACTTTCTAAGGAGGGCACGAGTGCGTTTTACATATACATAAATGCGTCGAAAATATACTGGGTTGTATATCCTTTGGTATAACAGACTAGAATGATCATATGCCGATGCATAAAATAATTGATGAAAACGGCATTTATCTTAATGAACATTCATAAAAGCTACTTCCCAGTCTGGAACAATTCATGTAGTGCAGATTCATGATCTCACGCTATTGATAATTTTGATGTATCCCATATATACACCGATATATATTACTAATTTAATTTTCATGGTTACGAAGCACAAACACGCGTGTATGTCGTGTTAAAGGTGATTGTTCCAATTATGTATAGAAGGGCTTTCCGATATTGACTGCTCTAATATAAGGAGCTATCACAGCATCGTGGCTGTATCGATCTGCAAGTTTTTTACACTGTGGAAGTGCGATATAATAGGCCGGAGACGTGTCCTTACTTTTTCTCTTCAACATTGTATATCCAATCACTCTCTTGAAAATTGCAAGTAATGTAGTTCGAGCAGGTCTCCCTGACCACTCCTCGATTCGCATGTAAATTCTTGTGCAGTAGAAAAAGACAGGAGTGAAGTTGCGGAGTAACACAGTGTATTCACCAATGATTCCTGTGTTTTAGTAACCTTAATACATATAAGGTAACCATAAACTTTCGTACATAAACAAGTTGGGTTACTCGTATCAGTAAATCGAGTATCCAGCTGCTTTTTTACATCAAATAAAGCTCTGAGTTTGCGATAATACGTAGTAGCAAGGCAAAGGATTTATAACACCCGAAATTGGGCGATTAAAACACCCGCAATCCACAATAATTGATTACTAAAGGCATCAATTCGGTAAATTGATCCCATATTTAATTAGCGTCTCCAGGATGTTTCTAGGTCAGCACCCCTCCCCTCTTGTTTTACTGGAGGTGTTTAAATGCGGCGCGGATGATCCTCCTCGACCAGATGACATCTAAATGAGCGCTTGTCTACAAGGATTATCCCGCGTTCCCTAATCGTTGCAGATGGTAACATGTAAGCTTATCAAAACGCTATCCAGTCTTCCTGAAAGAGCCATATAGATGCTTCAATATGTATTCACTTGGAGCACCTGCAGGCATCCACACGGCAGCTATATAGAGTGCTGTATAAAATGATTCTTGCATTCTTGGCATAGTGTGATATATAATGGGATTCTTGCAATGTCTGTACGTGAACAGACCGCCAGGTTACCATACAGTAGCTTCAGCAATTTATGTATTGATATTGAGAGACTGAGGTCGTCATTCTGAATCGAAAACAGTCTTACTGTCTCGTCCGAACACATAGCGTATAATTTAAACCATACGCAGAATGGATGTACAGAACGGCATATATCGTAGTGATCATCTATAGCGTCTATGTATGAACATTGATCTATATTGCTCCTTTGTCGCCGTAGCGTTGTCGTCGCTTAGAACTCCCCAACTATACGAAAAGGGTTTTAAGAGCTCTTGTGTGCTCATAGGATAGGAATAACGGCAATATCGGACGATATTCGACCTGATCGCCAATGAAAAAAGCTCCGGAAAAAGTGCGTGTGTATGTACTACTTAAAGGCTGACTATGCCTGCCGTCGTCGTCACTGGTATGAGCAGATTTATTGATGTTGTTGTTCCTGCCGTTGTCATTTGACCGGAAAAAAATGCATTTAGAACAGCTCGTCTTAAACCTATAAAAAGAGAGACTTGGTGGCAAGCTCCATTAGAAGATGCATGTCGTAGATGTCCTACATAAATTTACAAACGGCTAGCACCCACGGGCTATTCAATTTTTGCCTATGGTTGTCATTACAGGTTTCTCTTTTTTTTCGGACCCAAAGGTATGTCAACATTTAATGTGGCAGTAGCAGATTCCATTCTATACAGGTCCATTAGTGCGTCCGTCTCTTCGACTACGATTACTTTAGTAAAACTTGGACACGAATTTTAAGTTTTCATCAGTTATTAATGAAGAGAAGTGCAATTTAAATGAAATTTATAAATCATATTAGCGGATTGGTTTCCTTTCTTTTTGGATTAGTAGACACGTAAAACTAAAAAAATTATACATCGAGTTCGGTGCATCAATCAACCTAAATTTAGATTAAAAAAAGACAGGGGGCCGCTAATGAGATCAGTTTTCGCTAATGAGCCTTCAGTTTTCGCTAATGAGCCTTCACCCCATACATAAATCAAGTGATTAGATTTATAACCCCCTAATTAGTCAAATTGGTAGATTTACTTTATGCTTCTAATTTCTAGATTTTCATAGTCGAGACTGAGCCAGTCATATCTGCAGTACATAGAGCAGCCCCTCCGACGGGTGAGAGCACTTGAAATATAGGCTCGCACCGGCTCGGTTAAGGTGAATACAATCCCGCCCTACCGCGTCTATCTCACTCTTAAAAGGACAACCCCGACAATCCCAGGCGACGGCACTTCGTTTATGGTACAAATGTATTCAGACGATCTTCCACATTAATGTGCAGATAGACGATCATGAAAACACGATACACATGCTGTATGCTGCTCGCTCTCTACTTGTGCTTGAGTGCTACAATATGAACATCTCAATAAATCGCCTGTTGTGGAAAGCGTTGCATGAGCATCGCAACTTTACTGCTTTACCTCACTTTTCTTGATGTTTTCATCCTTTGTTGCCGTTTAATTGTTGTAGCTAGCCTTCCGGCAGTGTCATCTCGTCAAGCGCGTGACAAGCTTTGTCAACAGATCCATACAGATCTTCTGTGATCTTGGATAAGGCCTTCCATGTTGCTTTAAGAGGGGGGGGGGTCAGAGGTACGATATAGTAGGTTATATGAAATCAATGGACGTTATTTCTAAAGCGTACAACAAAACAATCTGTCAATTTAGGGTTTTTTAAGTCCAATTACTTGTTTAATGTATGGGGTGAAAGCTCATTATCGAAACCTGAAGGCTCCCAAGAGATATTAAAAAAATAATGTACCAAACAATATTCGCATCAATTGTGCGTGTGAACACATGTTGAAATAAGAACATTGTTGGTTTTACACAAGTTAAGCTTATGTAGGGAAAACAACCCCTCACTCTAGGACCAAACATACATATAAAAGACATCACTTAAAGTTCAAGGTGATCATTGAAATACATAGTACATCTAGGGAGTTCATAGTATCACACCCGTTTTCCTTAAATTCACACCCTTTGTCAAACCTGATTTTCATACCCTTCATGTTAAACCTGACATTTTGCCTTTATTTTCCGAAAGAGTTATTACACCACCTTTCCTCGTACTCCTTCTCTACGTAATACAATCGACCAAGTTTCTGTATTGTATTCCGTAGCTTCGTTTCTCACCCTTCTCTGATGTTTTATTTGGCTTGAATGTGGTGCACCTTCAAGGGACATGTGAGATGGATCTTATAATTGTTGTTATGTTACAATAAATGAACTATTATGAAGTGTATGTTGGCATATTTGTGTTATATTAGAAGGTATGATTATGAGTACGTAAAAAAACGTCATTATCGATGTCATCGTCATGCAGTATACTAATTAATAGTACATACCACATACAATTCTTCTGCATTTTCTAGCTTCTGTACCATGACACTAGAATAATCCGTTAACCACAACTGTTATGTGTTCTCCCCTCGAACTCCTTTAATGTCCGTTCGGCCCTCCTCCTCACCGCCCACATGCAGTCTGAACGAAAAACATGTAAATAAAACTATCAAAAAACACAATTCGGACGTACAAAGTCGCTGCAAAGTCATTGTTGCACCCATTACGCCTTATTACGTCATTGTGTTAAGCTCATGTAACCGGTGCGGTCGCGGAACGAACGCACGATCTAGATCTCTTTTGACTACATATTCAACGATTTAAGATTGTTCCATGTGTGCGTCTATAATCACACAATATCATTGCGTATTTTCGATGGTTGCACGCGAAGAAAAACTTAAAATCTAGGTAGCTTGTAAGATGTAGTCGCGTGAATGGTATTCTGTCGGTATCTCATTTGATGCAGACTATCACATAAATCTATGAATGGCCTTTCAATTAAGCAGCAGCATATATGTGCTGAACCAGAACCAAATTTTTTAACCAGTATATAATTTTGTGGGTGCCCTAGATTATATACGGCTAGAGGATAGACTTTTTGTAAGTATTAATATTGTAATATGTTGGTTGTGTGGTGAGTAATAAATTTAGCGATTTATTATATAGGTTATTGTTAGATACACCCCACTTTTTACTAAATATACCCCATACACTACACCCATACCACACCACACCCATACCACACCACAATACGGCTCGTACGACAAACATCGCCCTACCATACATCTGTACGACCACAATCGCACAACCATCTATCGTACAAATGTTAAGTGATTTACCAAGCAAATTTCGTCTATCGCGCAATAGACGACTAAAGCTCTTTTCTTCGTAAACGGCTTGACCGAAGACCTCGACACACTCGTCATACACCCCACATTTTACTAAATACACCCATACATCATACCCATACCTAACCACCATGCCTCTGTACAACCACTATCGCACAACCATCGGCATCTTTCGTACAAATGTTAAGTGATTTACCAATCAATCATTCTTTCACAGCCAATGGCCCAGTCCTGAAACATAGTCAGGATCGGCTCATATAAAAATACATGTAGCTGTATAATACAATTTTGCGGCAACGGATGCATCCGATTACGTTCGTGACACGTGAACCTTTGTTTCAATCATTCTTGTACCTTCTCGACTGAAACCTGGCTGTTGCTATTTCTTAAGATACAAATAGCTTCCCAAATGTAGTTGACATGTAGTGACGAGTGCGTCGTGGTAGCCGATCAAATCGTTTACGAAGGCAAAGATTTTCAGTCGTATATTGCGTACTAAACGAAGTTTGCTTGGTAAATCACTTAACATTCGTACGACGGATGCAGATAATTGCGCGATAATGGTCGTATATAGGTATGGTGGAACTGATTTTGTCGTACAGCCGTATGGTTGTGAGGTATGGGTGTGGTGTATGGAGGCGTATTTAGTAAAAATTGGGCTGTGACAGAAAGATGGTATATTCAATTGAAAAGGGGTGCATATATATATATATATATATAGATAGAAAATTGTTAAATACACGCCCACATAATTACCAGATGGACGCCTTTTGAAAACAATTAATAATTGTTGGTAAATGCATGCCATTTTATCGAATCGTTTTCGCTCGTCCACGGTTGCGTATCAGTCGATAGTCTTGTCGTTAACTAAATTGGAAGATGTGCTTTGCGAGATCGGTAGATGAATTTAGGGCTGCTAACAATTTGCTGGTAAATTCTTTTTGTACTTGTGTTCAGCCGCGAACGATCAAGCTGGCGATTGTTGGTCGTCCGCAAGTCGGCAAGTCAACCTTGCTTGACAAGATTGTGCGCACCGATCGTGTTCATACTGGTCCTGTGTATGTGATGTGTGTTGACTTGGCTTTGATGCACTACCTGCTAACGTGAGTTGTCATCTTTTTTCAGGCCTGAAGTAACACATGATTCGGTAGAAGCGCCCTGGATACGGTCGCCCCCCGAGCACGTGGATACGGCAGGTACTCGACTATAAAGTAAAGCGTGATAACCTGTCAGTGTGTGGTGCTTTCCGTGTAAGATATGAGCGAGACTAAGATGATTCACATGAACCTGACAATTTCACAGCGTTCGAATAAAGAGGGACGTGCGTTGGTGCCGGCAGCCAACAAGAGCGACCTTTCAGGCGCAGGCGGCAAATTGAGATGCAACTTATCCAGAACGAGTTGAAGGAATCGCTTGCACAAGTGCGCATTT
This sequence comes from Hyaloperonospora arabidopsidis Emoy2, assembly GCA_000173235.2. Classification (NCBI taxonomy): domain Eukaryota; phylum Oomycota; class Peronosporomycetes; order Peronosporales; family Peronosporaceae; genus Hyaloperonospora; species Hyaloperonospora arabidopsidis. The sequence continues at coordinate 81,642 of JH598533.1, read as the reverse complement.
CCTGTGGTGCTCATCTCCGCGCTCCAGGAAGTAGCATAAAGGAATTAGCGGTGGAAGTGGTGAAGGTGTACAGGAGATGGAAACTTTGCGTGGAGGTACGAATATTTATGTAGGTTTAATCAGTCTGTTCATGTGGGATGAGCATGCAATTAGTTAAACCAATGCCACCGTGTGATCTGCTCCGCTTCCTTTTTATTATTCTACTCTCCTGACAGTAAATATGGGCTGCGGTCGGTCACGTTAGATAATAATTGGCGTTCATTGGACAAGGCGTCCATAATTTCTTAAATTGCCTGGCTAAAAATATGAGCCTGCAGTCGGTTACGCCAGCCAAAAAGGCGTGCATTATACAAGGTGTGCATTTAACAGTTTTAAGGCGTCCATTTAACAATTTCCTATATTATTCTACATACAAAGTATTTTACACACTTGGAGTCCTTATAAGTCTACGAATACAACCGACCACATTCCTAGATGCTATGGATCTACTTGTTCGGGGTGAAGGTGATATTTTATAATATTTTTTGTTATTGAGGCATATCACGGTACGTAGACCGACCAGAGATATACAAGGATCGGTACCCAGATTATAGGGAGCCACTCTCCAGCTTTATGAATCGACCCGCCCCCACGGTTATTGATCCACGAACCTCCCAGTCCCGATGCCGGTGCTTATCCACTCTGCCATCGGGGTCGATCTAATATTTCATATTAAAATCATCAATTTATTCTTGTATGTTTGCCCCGAACACCTCTGTTAACCTTCTGAAAATCGAACTCTCATTGAGAGTGTCCTTTCTCCAGACACGGAATTGCGATTGTTCGAGATATCGCGCGCATGATTTATACCGTAGCAATGTCTTTGCCACGTATATATTAACCAGTATGTGGTTATCATTATGAAATCTTCGAATGTGTTGTAGTAGCGCGTCAAACACGGCTTCTGTCGATGCGCCACGTTTACGAATTGGCCTTCTTAAAGGCTAAAGTTGAAAAACACCTGAGGGGAAGAGTCTATCCAGTCGTGTGATTTTCTCAGGACTGGGTTGCATGGCATCCGCTTCAACACTGATATAATATGTATGTCAGCGGTCGACCTCAGGTCCGATTTCATAGGCCACATGAGCAACTGGATTTCGCGCAGGGCGAATCTTGTCATGGAGTGCTTTAAATGGCCGGATAAGCATGGCACCAGCCTTGTCCAAACGATTGGTTCGAGCTTCGACAACTTCGACGAATAGAATTACTGCGCCCGACCTCGTGTTGGTGACCTCTGTTTCCATCGCATGAGGCATTTGTTCCGTGTTCAGTGGTTTGTTGATAGCAGAATTTGTCCGAACATAGAATAAAGGCAGCACAGTACTGAGAGCCGCGTACCGAAACAGGAAATTCATCTTCGTTCGTGATCAGTTTGATGGAGCAGTTTCAAAACTGGAACCGACCGATGTAGACACGTCTGATTCCATGGCAAGGTATGTTTGGTCTTGTCTTAAAGTAAACGTTGAGATAAAATTGTAGTTGGAGCTACGGGGCACTCGCCGAGTATCAAATTCTTAGGTGGGTTCACAGCCACTCAATTATCGTTTCCTTGGCTAAGTATAACTCAGGTTTATTTATTTATAGTGACTAGTTTTTATATAAATTGCTTAAGTATGTATTATAAAAGTTCCACCCCCGATTTCTAGTCTACTTAGTTAAACTCGACTTAAGTTGTTGGCTCCACAGACGTTGACTTCTTCTATGATTCTAGTCTGCAATAATAAAATAATAGTTTGATTTTATGTTTGTTTAGTAAAAGCCAAAATCATTTGGAGCATTTGACAGCCACACAAATTGTTCTTGTCGACTTACCTACTGTATTAAAAAGCTGTAGCTCACACAGTTACATATATCAAATTAGGTAAGCTTTGACTGAACTCGGATAAAATAACTCTACATACACTGATTTCTCGTCAATTTCGTGATGTAATAAAGGAAGCTATTTACATTCTCCGCCTTTTATTTTTCCCGCCCTACCTTAAATCGTACACAAGCCTCAAAAGCATCTATTTAGCCCTCTTTGTATGTACTTCGTAGGGTCCACATCAACTCGTTCGAAAAAAGCACTTTATATATAACATGCTATTATTAATGACAAGCTTAAACCGGGAAGACACGGCCGAAAACAGCATTGTAGAGTAAAATTTGCCAAAATGGACTCGAAGACGTCGAATGCCGAGCGTACGGCTCGATACCTGCATGGGAAGAGGCTCTAATAGAACATCGACTGACAGACGGACACGAAGCCGTGTCGATGGTTTCTCGTCGGATCGTTCTACTGCGTCCGTAAGCTGTGAAGTAATATCTACGATGATCCGTACGAACATAATACGTCGCTTTCAGATATTCTCAAGTTTTCTTACATCGCGTTTTTTGTTTGGACGAATGTATGGCACATGTAAACCAAATGGAACAGTATTACCGTGATGGCCAAAAAGACGAGTGCAAGTTCACGTTACCGAACATGTACCTGTTCTTTCGATCAAGTGTGATGCACGATGAAAAGCGGCAGCAATTTCTCCAGGGAAGCGCCAAGAGATGCGTCCAAGAGCCCCATGTTACGGACGCGTGGGAGTCTTTATAGAAGTCTGGCTGGTAGATAGACCTGCTGAAACCAATGAACACTGAAACTCCAGATACTTGTTCACTCACTCACTCAGTCACACACTTGCTTGCTTGGCAACTTACATTTAGGTCCTCGACTTGTTCCTCGCCTGCGCAGCTCTCCGGTGGACTTTTTAGTGCTGATTTTTGTCACGGCGAGCGATGGGTCCAATTCTGGATTGCATGCACGGCGTCTTTACCCATCGTTATTGCGGAGGAGGGCAAACTGGTGCCTAGGCGAGACTAGCACGTTTGGAATAGACGTCCAGCAGAAGAAACATAAGAGTGAAGACGAGTCTCGTCAAATGAAGAAGAAATGAACTTTATTATTATACTCATGCATATGGTTGGATCACGTGCGCTGACAAGCAACACAGCGCTTTTGGAATGAGCGGAAGAGGCAGAAGTGGTAAAGTAAGGCGTAAAGGATGACATTAAGTATAGTACACGTAGTACATAGCGACTGGGGCCACTGACGATTCTGGTGTCGCGTTTATACTGTCAGTTTTGTGTATTGTACACAATGTTTACATAGGGAGGGTAAAATGAGGGCAGGGAATGTAATATCTTCGGAATAAAGCTGTAACATTTCGATAACAGTTGGTTTTGGAAAGTAATAGGTACACACTCACCCTTTAATCCCTACACATTCAGTCGCTATGTATAATTAATAATGTAGATTTATGAGTACACACCCACCCTTTGATACGTACACACCCAGTCGAACTGTTTAGATTTAGGTTAAATAAAAAATATTCCATTCAATTACGAAAATAAATTTTATGCCCCTGATAATAAGAATAAAAATATCCCAGATAAAAATTGGGAAAAAAAGCCCCACGTCCTCGTATACTTAAGTTAACGTGGTACACATATACCGAAATTGTGCTTTGATGCAGGAATTACCCAATAATAATCACCATTCACACGCAATATGCTGATACGTCTGTCTCATTTTCTAAAACAGATGAGCCCTTGTTTACGGTCATGCGGATATTTACCGTGACAGAGTGGACTTATGCTACGCTCGGGAATCAACGCTAAACTACGTCAATACATATCTGCAAAGGGCAAAAGACTTAAATCTAGGTGCCATAGAGAAAACTTAAGTCGAAAAAAGCGGGTGTGTAGTCCTTAAACATTCAGATGCGCCATTGAATCCTTCCAATATATTTATCAGAATACGCATAGTAGTTCTATAGCACATCTTAGCAACGCATCACATGATGAGGCTATTTGATATGACTGTTAGAGAGCCGTATGCCAAGGGCTGGCGAATACAGTCCGACCAAATCTTGTTGAAGACCGTGGGTTTCAATGTAAAGTATATTTTTCTTTAAACCATGCCATTTAAGCTGTAGTGAGTTCACACTTCGACCAAATCAAATGTCTTGGGTGTGTTGTCATTACCTCTTAAGCTCTCCACGTTCAGCGTGTTGTCCTTGGAGTTTAAAATTGTTAACAGTACCGACTAATCTATGCAACAGCACTAAAATGTCGCCATCAGCAATGGTAAAGCCTTTTAGAATTTATAAAATAATAGTCGAACAGATAGAATAGATTCGTGAGAGTCTATCAAATGGTTAAAAAGCTAAAGTAACGATTGCGTACGAGCAGGTAATGCATTCCTATCCCACAACTAAACAACTGCACCAGCAGCACTGTAGTAACAACAACAACGATACCAGCAACAAGAACACCAACATTAGCAGCAGCAGTATCAAAAGCAATAGAGACAACATAAATTACATACGACAATAATAAGGGCTACAGCCACAGCGGTAGCAGCAACAATGATACCAGCAACAATGACACTAGCAATAAAACAGCAGCAACAGAAACAAAATAGCAATAATAATAAATATGACATCAGTAACAATAATAACAATAACTAAAACGGTTACAAAAATAGTGTTATCAATTACAACAACATCAGCATCGATTGTCTGCAATTACGGCCACGGCAAACGATACAAAGACGCGATAAAATATATCCAGTGCCGTCTGCTCCCGCAACTTGTGGCTGCGAACGTATCACGCCCGCGGTACAACCCCCTACGCGGTTCAGAGCGGGGGTCGAGCACGGCATATTAAAGTAAATTGAGAAATGATGAGATATATATTTTATGCATACCGCGTTAACTTACATATACGAGGACAGGAAGCATTATTATATCTTCTCAATATCTGAAGCATTTTTTCTATTTCTAATATCTGGTGTATTTTTTTCCAATTATCTGGGGTATCTTTTATTTTCTAAATATCTAGAGCTTAATTTATCTTTCGTGATTAAATGGAGCATTTTTATTTTCCCTTAAAGAGATCAATGGCGTCGTATTTTCTCAGTATATGAGAACCAATCTACATTGATACAGCATCTGTTATTAACCTGTGTTAATCAATGTATGCAGTCCAGTCCTAAGCAGGGGCCCATTGGTTTAGTTTTATAAACCTCCAACAGTTAATAATAATAATCCACAGGCGGCTCAGAATATATTGTAATTAAGAACCCACTATGGCAGACATAATTTTGACTCAAATTCTCTACATTTAGGCTGCTAAACATTGGAGAAATAAGCTTAGATTAGCCTCTGAATAAGCTTGCTAGTTATCATAATGCTGATCTTGTCCTTGGCTGTCTGGGTGGCAGCAAGCAGCATATGGTCGACATTGTCTTACTGCATCCAGAACTGCTGCAGCAAAATTGCATACTGCAGTGCCTCAGTTGCCTTCACATGAATGGATTCCTAAGTGTCGTCGGCCTCTGCTTCATCTTCCGCCACAGCATTCGAGTAAAATTACCGGAATCGCTCCTTTCTGAGTCGGACAATAAGCAGCTTCGCGCTCAGCCGGATAATTAATGAGATTGCGAATATCCATTAGGTTTCAGTAGTGAAGCACTGAAACTGCTCTTCCTGGTCCTTTATTACTTCAGGGTCAAAAAGCAACTCATCCGGGACAGGTGTCACAGCAGCATCGGTGGTGCGAATTCTGCACTGACGACATCAGTTGCGGATTGTTTTTGGCTTCACATCCATGACCCAGGCTTCAACAGCAATATGCATAGCCTCGAGTACGTCGTTCTTCTCGGGGTATGTATCCTTGTCCTAAATGCGCTGAACGAGAAGGCGATTGAAATGGCGCCAATAGCAATTCTTGAGGCTTTCGATAATTCCTGCATCGCAAGGATGAATCTTCAAGGCGTATCTAGTGGCAGATAGAACACGGTTGTGTTACGCATTGTACCAACAGATGCGAGCTGCATAAGCGGTATATGTGCACTGCAGCTGTCCATAACCAAAATAACATTACCCTTCCGTACGTGTAACCCTCACAGCCACTCGACAAAGATGACTTGTGTCATGCGATTCTTCGAATTGCCACGGTACTTACATCCAAAGCTGTCTCGATTGACATTTTTACAGCGGCGAGGATTTTAATTTGCCAATGACAAAAATTAAAAGCCTGTACGTACCATTTTCATTGCAGCACAGTCAGTATGAGACGCTTCTTTTTCTGTATGCGTTTTCAGGCGCTGTATGATCAATGAGTTGTCTGCGTGTTGATATGTCAAACGTTAGTGAGAGTAAGTTGATTATTTAGAAGTGAGCACGTCATGCTGGACTTATCGGCATTCTATAAAACAATCCAGTTTCTTCCATGTTGTAAATGCCACGTGGCTCATACTGATCCAGAGTCAATTGACTCTACGGCAAGCTCTCTTTAATCGCAGCCACATCTGTCTTCTTGGCAAGGAATTCAGCCGATCGTTTGAGGTCAGAGAAATTGTTTCCTGACTGACAGAACGTTATGCGTCTCTTGAAGCCACTTGATCAAGTCTGCTTGCATAAGCGACGGAAGCATTTTCTTATGCTTACAAAGAGAAATCCGAACTTCGCTGGTCATGTTTGTCCTGGTGGGCCTTTTGTATCCATTGTTATTTTGGTTTTGGTTGTGGCTGCAAAAGTGGTTTTATATGGCAGCTATCTTGCGTGAACTTCAAGGCTCGTAGAAGGTTAGCGGGTTTGTTTAGTTTTACATGCGCAAGCGGGGAGATGGGGGGAGTCGATTTTAGGGATTGTATTTTATGTAGACAATCAGGGTTAGGGATTTTTAAGGTTTGTTACATTACAGGCGCCCAGTTTGTTGAAAGAGCACGACCACTGATGTGCATAGTGTGACTAATGATATCGAGAGGCGCAAATACTGGTGTCGAAAGGACGCGACTGATGGTGATAAGACGCGACTGATTGTAAAGGACGCTTTTGTTAATATGGGTAGAATGTTTAATGGTAACCTTCGCAAAAGGTTTTAAAGGTAATGGATACAGAAGGTAGCTAGGAACACGATTAAATACATTTACTTTTCAACTTTGCTTCAATCTCTTAACTCATAAACACATGGACTTTGCCTGTATAGAGCGCCTTTGCCCACACATTCTACAATTGCAAAAGCCACCCTGACGAAAACTACATTTAATTACTGGCCCTCTCTTCCTTTATATCGTGTCTAAAAAAATGCAGAACCCCCGTCCCAACACTATTAGCTATGACAGTTTCTACTGCACCATATATCAAATGCCTCAAAACTAAAATATTAAAGATAAACCTACACTACGATCCTGACCATGACTTCCTTTTCATGCCGTACAGATGGCGTAAAACCGGACCGGGAAATGGCGATTCATTAGTTTATTTTATTTCTAGGCTGCTATGGTCAGTGGACTGTTTGGAAATTCATTATCAATGATCAATCTATCTGCTGTAACAACATGAACAGGTAATGTTTCAGTGCGATGGGGTATGTCTTGTTTGACAAACCTTAATAGCTAACCGATACCGTAAGGACACGTACGAGCAGATGAACTCCCTATAAATCGTGTCGAGCAATAAAATTAGAGCGCTGAATTTACATATACGATCGTCAATTGCTTGTTGATCGATATCAACTACAAGATTAGTGTATTTAGAATGTGCAGAATTTTGTGTTCATGACCACTACCACGACCACATCAATGCGAAATGGATCTTGTAAAAAGCGTCGGTTTGACGCAAACCATGCTCAAGATGATAGCGGCGAGATAGACAGAGGAGATATCTACTTCTACTTTATTTCGCTCGCCGTATTTATTAGCAATAGACTACTTGTAGATTGTACCATAGCAACATTGTTGCTATCGATTAGTAAGGTTGTTGCTATGATCGTTAGCCACTGTATTAAATTTGACTGTGACGGTAAATGAAGACTAGGATTTGCGATTTAGACTGCAATGATTATGCGACTCTTTCTAAAAGTATATATGTCGATTATTGGCTGGCCGGCATGGAAATAAAAACCAAGCTTTCTGGACTCACCTGCGCGACACTTCCTTGAGCGAATTCTTGATAAGTGTACCTACCCTTTATCGTATACGCAAGTATCACTGTTTTCGTGCCCGTCGGAGACGCCTAGACATCCTCTTCAGGCGGTACGAGCACAACATATTATCGCTCCATGCTTTGACATCGCCACATTCTGACTACATCCCTCTTCCGTATCAAGAATTGCTTCTTTATTTGGAATGTGACGACTTTTTCCTCATTTACATTATAATTTATGGCAAATTTAAAAATTTATACAGTTCGACTGTGTGTGTGTATCAAAGTGTGGGTATTTACCGATAGTTTTCTTGATAATTCGCCCCTAAGTGTAACGTTCTCCATGAAAAACAAATTTATCACATTCTAAGGTGAAGTAGCACTGCGATCACGGATCAGAAAATAAAGTGTAACTTGAAACAAATAAACCTGCAACACTCGATTTGACCTGTGGACGAAACTCACACAACCTACAAGAGAATACAATGTTTGAAAGGCATCGACGCGGTATAGTCTTACCGAGCTTGTTACCCACCATGTAAAGCAATAATTTGTGGCGTCAGAATCGCCCAGCATCTATTAGCTGCAAAGCGCTTTAATAGATACACCTTAAGTATCACACGATGAAATCGCGACCAAAAGGCAACAGTCTTTTGTCAAGCAGAAGAAGAATATATGCCTGGGGAATGAAGGTAATGCCGCTCCTATCAGGTGTAGCTTAAAGCAAAAGCAGTGCGATAATTTAAGCGCATAGAATAAAAACTCAAGGTACCTGAATAAAGATAAACATTAGAATAGATCTTGTGAGACCGCAATATGTACATTCTAGTAAAAGAAGCCCAACTATATTGTAAGAGAACGCAACCGCTTCTCATTGCGGCTGTTGATGTAGGCTTACCAACTGAATGCTACCGTGCCAATCGCAAAGGGTGATGCTTATTGAAGATACGATAAAGCAAAAGTAAAGCGGTTTGCAATGCTTAGCGGTGTGACCAGCAACTATCATTTTTAAACGGGTGGCTCCAAGAATATTGGACACGTTATACATTTAAACAGATCAACCCACACTTTATTTAAAAAATACGGATGCTAATTTTTGGGTTCTACAATCTCAGTAATCATAAAAAGCAAATCGTGGATTATCTGTTTTATGATCGGCTACGTAAATTCGGCGAAGACGTGCGCTCTCAACGGCACGATGTTTCACTTAACCTTTATAATGCATCGGCGCACACAATATACGGCATGGATCTGCAGAGCGCTATCGTTGCCGTCCTTATTCCAATGTGACATCGAAACTGCGTCCAATGGACTCCAGGATCATCGTTTCATTCTAGATTAGGTGCCACCATCGCCAGCTTCAAACTGCACTTAATCTGGACGATCAAGGGTTATAATTAAGCATCTACATGGTTTCCTAGAAGACAACTATGATGGAAACTAAATATGTGCTTGCAACAGATTTCGAGCGAGTAAATTTGAATTGCTTTCGAAAAATCCGGCCGTGTACTTGGTATATTCACGGCCCGCAGATTGCGGGTCATCTATAAAAAGCAGAAAAGCATCATTAAATTTGTACAGATGAAGCAGCTGCGCATCCGCTCCCCAATGGACCTGGACGGATATATTTGGGATTACAATACGGTTTACACATAGATGGAAGCATTCACCACAGAAACATTACAGAGTATAAATGGGTTTATCACGTATTAAGTCACAGCACAAGTCAATAGCTATGAAGAAGATTATGCAAAGTTCGGCGCCACGTGGGTAGATGTCTTCCGTTCGCATTTGGTGATCGATATAGAATGTTAGTTTGCCAAAATAAGAGTTTTAAAGTCTATGCTAGGTGCTTATCCTGCTCTACCAATCCTTGTGCAGGAGATATGCGTACAATTAAGCAGCATCAACGCGAGGATCTTAGCGTATAGATGATAAATCCTCTCACTCAGATCTTCATTCGCACATACTATTCGTTTGAGCCTACAATTTAACCATAAGCCATAAAAATGACTACATTGAAAAATCGACACCTTTAAGACTGCATGATCACAAATTTGAACCTATTTCAGTATCTTAGGAGTGTCAATTTCCACACTACTGTCGCATCGAAGCGAGATTTTACAGCAAAGGATAATATAATTGTTTGAACAGATATCTTAAAGCGAAGCAGGTTTACATGCACTTTTATTGCATTTCGCTCATTATGATTTCTGCGGGTCTCGAGTTATATCCTTTGTGGCCTCCGGTCAGCGATAAATATGGTTGGCAAGTTTTATTGTATATGGTAACTTTTTGCTGTAATTCATCAGGCATGATGCAGCTTTCACCTTTATTTGTTTGGATGATATGTGATGTAAGATATAGCTGCCGAGAATTGTATGGATTATATCAAATGTCTCATTTTAAGGAAAAGGGATGCACAATTAGGAAACACTGTCATTGCGTGTTGTATGTGTTCAACATCGCTTGAAGTACGCCCATCGTAATTATTAACGAGATGATTATAGCTAGCTATTTGAATTGCTATCCCTTTTTTCAATCTTTGCTTCTGTCGAGCACCTTCATTTTAAAGAAGTGGAATTGCAAGTGTCGACAGAATAAGAAAAACAATTAAATTGTACGGACTCCACACTCCATATTCGAACTGTACAAGAATTTGCATTCGGATTAATGCTCTGCATGACCAATCACATCACATTGCTAACCTTAAGATGCAAAAGCATACCCTGCGTTTGCAGCTTGCGCACCGTTGCACGCGCCAGCCGCATCAGAACACGAGTTGATAGAGTCTCAACTGGTGTCACTGAGCGGTGTTTTCTGTATAATACCTTGTTGAACCCAAGATTTTTTTAGCTCATGTAAAAAATAGCTTTCGACCACTTTTCATAAAAATTGTACTGATACGTGACGTTACAGCTGCCGCTTTTAGTACAGGCAATTTTTTAAAAGTTGATTAGATATTAGGTTGGGCAATCTTTCCTCAGTCCACGAGTCTATCAACAGTGCCATACGCATCCGACTATTGACGAAAGTACATGTGTCATACTAAATATATATATGAGCCGAACGTTTAATCTTTTTACCTCAAACAGTTATAATCAGCTTGATGAACAATTTATTTGTAACAAATACATTAAGTATACTATGCTCGTTGCTGCTCAGACTTGAGCATAGCGGCGCTCGTAGTCATTTCTACTTCGCGGAAGCACAGAGAGCGAATTTCCCCCTCTTTTATCTTAAAGTTTTAATGTTTAGAACGAGTGGCGAGCTGTAGGCTCATCTTCAGCTATATTTACATAGCGGGTTAGCATAGCCGATGCCACAAGGTTATGGACGTGTACGATTGACGTGGCCTAAAAGTTAAAAGAAAGGGATCTAGACGCACGTTTTAGCCTTAGATAGATGAATAAGATCCTCCATCTCAAAGCAGATTAGACTCAGGTCCAGGATCGACTACTAGTGCTACCAAGTGTAATGGGGATACACGCCCCTTAATTAAAAAACTAAACTGACAGCCACTTCCTTTAAAAAAATAATATTAATAAGTGTAATACTTTGTCTGTTCTAAAGAGCTAGACTAGACTCTATAGCCAAATAATCTCAACGATTAGCAGGTCCGAAAAAACTAACATCTTGAATACTCAAGAGTAAAACTCAGTGAGACTTGCACTCTTCAACTCAAAAGAAACTGAACTTTACGTATAATTTATCGACACTAATAAACGTTTTCTCACATACCTACACATAGGTTAATTGATCTATCGTAATATTTTTAGCATGCCGGATACTATGAGGAGTGACACGCCAGCCAGTCATCAAAGTATGAAGTACTTAATAGTTACTGTATTAGGTCTAAAGCCATAATTGATAAGGTATTATATTACCGATATCGTTTTAACGCATCACATCCAATACCTCTCAATACAATATCAATTTTATATGGATGTATTGTGACCCCGTTACAGAAAGCATTGTATACCAAGCGTCAGAATATTGAGGGATTGACCAATTACATGAACTTAGAGTGGCACGTACGTACACACTGAGTGACGTTGGATGTGATAGAGATGCACTAAATGTCAATAATGATATTATTGCTAAAATACCAAGGCATTTATAATCCGGATCAGCCGATGCGGGTGAAGTGGCACGTAATCCACGAGTTGGCGTATTCTAGTCAAGTGACTCGTAATTTGATATCGGTAATGACATAAGCTCTATTGTATCGAATATAGAGGCGGATAAATGAGCTAGCAAACTTTGATACACAAACCTCCAGAATTTTTCGAGGTGTTCAGACTTAAAATTAATGTCTACGTGAGCTACGAAGCGTTTGCTATGTCACGAAGTGGTAATGGCATTCAGCTGTACACAGCAGTCAGTATAGTGACCGGTGCCTCTGATTATTAGGTTAGTAATAAGGCTCAATCCTCGTTAGGTGCTCTTTTGGCACTTTGTGAGCTGTTGGTGGACGGTATGGTTCACTTATTACAACAATGGTGTGTTTACAGAGGTTGTGGTCATTCGACACGACATTGTTAAATTAAACTCATCCTCGCTTCAATACAAGGCTGTTCGCGAGGACACAATGCAGCACATAGTGACCGTGCTAACTCGTCAATATTAAAAAATCGTCACGATTAATTTTATCCTTTGGTCAATGCATTTCAGGACGTGGTGTGCTACAATCCACTGTCGCTCTTACCTCTAGGTAGAGGTGTATGTCATGAAATTGACTTGGTCTCTAACACCAAATATGGTGTCACAAGACAGTGAGCCTTAACAAACGAGCGGTGTGATGTCATTGATTACTTTTTCCGTACTAAGCACGTGGCAGTAATGAAACCTGAAGACAATCTCCGCACTCGACACCGACATATGTGTCAAATAGCCGAATGTTTAGTTTCGTATCGTGTATGCTGTTTAGCAAGCTTAATGCGGTCACTATTTCAAACTTGCATCTCTTCCTCGAGAAGACGTTCTTCAAAATAACATGGTAGGTTGTACCATGCACAGTGCACACGGATTGATCGATGGGTATTACCAATTGCTCACGATAGCAAATTATTTCTAGCTGACAGAAGTGGGCACTCAGAGGGGTATGCTATGGGAATAGCTGGTTATACACACAGGGCTATCTAATGCTCCAGCTACCTTTGATTATCTGGTGACGCAACTGTTTCGTCCCCATCGGGTTATGTACAGACATACTTTGATGACATTTTTTGTCCATAGTAGTTGCAGAACAGAGGCGGTATGATGTTGACAATCACATCAACTTTTGATAAGCATATCTGAGTGCATGCTAACGCACAAGTTGGCCAAAAAGTCTAAATAAATCTTCGGTGCAGAGTAGATTCCTTTCTAGGATGCTTCATCGAGAAACGCAGCATCTTCTTTAGTATAGGCTATATTTGACTGGCCGATCCCTGATAACTAAAAAGGCCTACGTAAGTGGCTTCGCCTTGCCAATTACCAACCCATATATAGCGGAATTTACGATGATATGACTAGGCTATCATCCAATTTCCCTAAAACAGACACGGAGTGATGCTGGGATACCATCCTTGCTAACAATTTCCTAACAGTCAAGAAGAGTCTCCTCCATGCTCCCATATCAGCATCTTTTAATTCTGAGTACCCTTTTGGTGTCGCCTATGGCGCATCATATTTCTCCATAGGCAGCGCCCTATCTCATACAGATACTGAATGTCGTGAGCGCGTTATCGCTTTTGACCTCTCTTCATCCTAATGCTAATAAAAAAACTATCCAGTTCATGAAAAACAGTTATTGCCATGAAATAAGCTTTCATCAAATTTAGAGTTCAGCTACCTGGTTCCGAGCCTGTCGTTTTCGATACTGAAATGAATCGTCACGCACGTCGACACAGCCGCCTAACCTCCCTCAGATAATGGCTCATTTTTATTCTTTGAGGAATATACCTTTCCAGTGAAGTATTGGCCGGGAAAACAGAACGTGATAGCGAATGTGGTAACCCGCTGACCTGACTATGAGCTTGCTCAAGTTAAGACTTTGTCGACACCTATGGTGGGTTATAAATCCTGTGGTATATGCACAAGATATTTAATGCAGGGTATTGCTCCATGTTCTTGGAAGTGACGTGTACACTGAATCAGACATTCCTTTTTTGGTACGACTACGTTCAAGCCTACATCGATATTACAGCGAACGTAGATTCTTGTGCTATTGCACGAATGTATTGGATGATCCTTGCATCGTCGTGCACTACGATAGAAGTTTATTGTATCGAATACTCTTTTTGGCTCATGATGCTGCTCTCAGTTGACATTATGTACGTACCTGTGAAACGTTTCAACAGGTCAAATCCTCAGCGCACTCGGCGGTGTCGCTCGATAGTTTACCCATACCCACTGGGTGTTAGAAGTCCATCAGTACGGACTTTGTGTTCGGTCTCTCCAAATACAAAGATGTTAATGCAGTTATTTTGATCATTGTTGATTGCTTGAAGAAAATGCTAACTAGCGGCTGTGAAAGAATTAGTTTATGGTAACGGTAAATCTATGCTGCTTATCGATCATGCGTGTCCTCAGCATGGGTTGCTGATTGCAATTATCTTTGATTGATATTATCGCTTTACTGGAGAGATTCGGACTATTATTCTTAGGTGATTGGAGCACAACTAAACATGTTAACCGAGGATCAACCGCAGACAGATGGTCAAATTGAGCGAGTTTAGTGCGTGGTAGGCGAAGTTTTCACTTTGAATGGCCTGAGTAACCTAAGAATTGATTATCGATACTCCCTGTCTGTAAATTAAGTTGAACAACGCTGTTCATGCCTCTGCTAGATTTACTTTCTTCTACATGTATATTATTGCACACCCGTGCCTCCCATTAGCGCTACCAATGCGTGGTTCTGAGAATGGTGGGTGAAGGTTTGCCAACAAGCTTGCTGATATCAGCCTTCCACTATGCAACAACAGGTGAGCGAGTTTCTTGCGATGCGCTCTAGTTTATACGTCACGTGCTTGATCCAATGCACGATATCCTTGGTGAAAAACAACCTCATGATCACGACAGGTGATGTTAGGATTCTTATGAAGTTATAGACCAAGTTTTTTAGAATATTAAAACCAACCTACAAAAGCAGGTATTTATGTTTATAACGTCCGCGGGTCATTGATCCTTTTACGGTCGTAGACAAGAAAGGCCTTGCCAATACATTAACCTTCCGCGCAAGCTGCACACACTCCCAAAGCTTCAGTTGTTTTGCTCAAGCCGCATCATAATCCTTCGGTCGTGAACAAGGAGACGCTTGCGCCTGGGAGAAGGACGTTGACCCGGCTAAATTAATTTTTGTCAAGCGTTTTACCTGGCCATTCAAGCAAGGCAGCTTATAATCCACCTTCCAAAGTCGTTTGTCGACCGAGTCAATTGATCCAAAGCTGTTCATGTGCTCACGAATGTGAGCTAACGCAGTCGACGACTGGTCATGAGAGCGCTGCACTTGATCGAGGATTTCTTAAAGTTCCTTCCTCTTAGCCGCAGACGGATACAAGGAACTTCCATGTGAGCGAGAGGATCACGAAGGCACACTTCCGTAGAAGGTACGCCGATAACAATTTTGAGCATCGCTTTGATGATCAGGTTGCAGTCCGAAGCGCTTCCTACTAGAAAGGTTTAGGATTAAGGGGCCGATAGCGAAAAATGAGTGACTCGCGAATAAGTGTGCAGTCGAAACATTGGAGTGCTGACCAGGAGTTGGTTCTGCGTATCGAGTGCGATAAATTGATTGCAATAGGTTTTGGCATTGGGTTTTGCAAACTCATGTTGCGTATTTCGCTCTTAATGAACGTATACTTGTGACGCATTAGATTGAAGGGCATTCCTACTAAGTAGGCGGCGTGCTCTTTGAGTCCAGCGGACAAACATGGTGTCGTACTCTACGTCAAAATTGCCTGGGTGTAACATAATGGGGCTGTCCTCTGCATGGGCGAAGATGGAACATGTGATTGCTCTGCCGACTTGTCCTGGTGTTCGTGAATTGTTGTCATTTCTGGCGTTAGGTGTCTCTCCCTGAGAGCATCTAGTTCAGCAATGTAGATGACAGTGATAGCTACGGGTTCTGTGTGCCAACTGGTTAAAGTCTGCCCAATTTTGTTTAAGGAACTCATGAACACACAATCACTTGAAGATATGGTTGGTATGATCTTCGGCAACCGCTTAATGCTGAGATAGATGTCTAGGTCTTTCATTAGAATTGACATACTGTCATGGTGCTCATCGAGCTTAATGGAGATGATTCCTTTTCCAAAGGTACTGGATACGGAAATCGCTGTCATCACATGAGTTTTGTATCGGTCAGAAAAGGATTGAGCACTCTGCGCGACGATTCTCGCACACTGGTAGATCAGGTCCGAGGTCTTCACACCTGGCACGACCGTGTCGCTGTCGTAGTCGTCATCTACTCTTCTCCCGGTATGTCTTGCAAAGACTGGGATGAATGAGATGACTTCACCATCGATGCATAGGTGCTACAAGCACAACCTTGATGTTATCGATTGTCACCAAGCGATTTCGATTATAAAGGTAAAGGGGTGTCGATTTGGTGTATCGAACGTTAGGTGGGTGATGGTGCAACGCGATCACACAAAGGTTTGTATAACCGGTTCGATGTCGTGTGATCCACACATAGAAAAATCATTGAAATGATAGGCCTAATAGTTTTCAATACGCTAGCAGTAATACCGTACCGTATCAATTACAAGGAGATGTTATCTATCGTAAAAAGGCATTCGAAGTACGTCGGAGTTCAGATGTGGTAGTATCTGAAGAATTCACATTAGGATTCCAAGATTATGTAACAGAGGTAAAATATATAGATTATGTTTATTATCGCTTTAGATCAGTTTAAATAATTCAGTTCCCTTTTTGATCAATAATGGGCACATGGCTTGTTTCGAAGTCTGATTCGTAAGAGTAAAGAGCCTTCATCAAGGCTAGTACTCTTGTTCATTAGTGCTACCCGATTCCAGTGAGTCTTTAGTCCTCTATAAAAGGACTATAAGCCTACGATCTTGATAAGATACTTAGAGTCTATTCTCATTGAGTCCGTTAAGCCATTTTAACACTTTTTAAGTTAATATCGTTTTGTTTTAGTACACTATGAGACTCTTCAAAGTGCTGTCAACCTCGGACAAAAGATTTTGGGTAGATCATATACATAATCAGCACTGATAGTATTCATGTATGTCGATTGTTTGAACGAAGTTAGCTCATAGTTATTCCGTATACTTTCGTCTTTACGCTTAGCAGATAGGCCTCCTCCTATAAATATTTATAGAAAAGCCAACAACAACAGCAAAAACTCGATTTACTTACCAAGTCACTCGCGCTGCGTACGAGCATGCTTTTTAACGACAATCGTACTATAAGCGTCTCCCACTACCTCACTTGTGTTCGCCTTAAACAACATTCATAACGCATCTATATGCTCTTGAAGCCACAATTGAATATTTTTCCTGAAAAACGATCTTCCATATAGTTGGCGAAGATCAATAATCGGTTGCTGGTGTTCAACGTTTGTTAGTTTTTAGGTTATTACCTCACGAAATGAAGAGTTACGATTACTAGAGTTGGAATAGGCACTTGCACTAGGACATCGGACTCGAAGAGGCTCTAGTAATGCGAAAAGCTCATCAGTAATCTCTCATATGTTTTATCTCTTTGAAAAGCTATCATAATTTGAATTGAATGAACTCGTCAAACAGTTATGATTCGAAAACTTATTAGTATCAAGGCCAATTGCAGCCTTTTAAGAGCACCAAGATAAAGTGCAGATTTTTTAAATTTAGGAAATGACACAGTAAATTTGTTGAAACCACAAAGGTCTTTTAGGCCATCCTAACTCCTGCATCTGTGATGTTACTGAGGCGAAAAATCAATGCTGAACCACAACGTTTCTCGGTGTAGACATTCGAAATCCTGGTGGACAAGCAACGAATTTATACGAAGGCCTTCTTCTTTCTTCCTGGAGACCATGTCTCGCTCATTGTCGAAAAGATACCGGTTGTATATTTTTCTCCTGCAAATAGAGCAGACTTTCGGTAGCTACATGATTCTGAGCAAGTCTTCTTAAGATTTTTCCAAAATGAGGCCCACCTCTAGTGATTTGTAATTCGTTGCATCTTCTACTCCTTTCCCTCGATTTCCTCTTCTTTTCTTTCTAACTTAGCAAAATAAATCTCTCTTATAGCAATTCCATATTATACGATTCGAATTTCTGACGAGGCCGCGTGACACCAACGGGTTTCCTTCAGTCATTCATCCTAGCAAATCTACTTATTACTTCTCTTCATTATCGAGCGCCCTTGGTATACGTGATGAAGGTATTAAGGTTTTTCTATAAACAATCCACAAAATTGTGTGTGCAGATCTCTAAGGAAAAGATTAATACAAAAATTTCTTAATTGTGAGATCAGCCTTATATGCGAAGAAGCGCCATCGAGTAACAGTAAAGTATTGCACTATAAATGCTGTACTGAAAATCAAAGTCAGCATAAATGTACAAAATAAATTTAGAAAAGTACAGAAGTTACATTTATATTCTCATTGAGTGTTTCCAGCAATTCCCAAAACATTGTATGTCATCCGAGTTTTGTGGTAGAGAAGAACCCACGTTGCTTGGAAATTTACCTGAAACCCAGTGGGTTGTTTGCGTAATGAATTACCTGGAATATCATTTCTTTGCGAATTGTCTAAATTGGCATCAAATATCATTATAAACCTATACCAAAAAAGGAAGTATCTGGTGCAGATATCTCATAATTCCTTACATAGCAACCATATATTGCTGCTCCATGCGACTACTTCCCCGGAGAGTATTTCCATAGAAATTTGTCCGAGGAATTTGAGCTGGCAAGTGTTGCCCCGAGCAATTTACCCTAGTAAATTTTAGACGGCTAAAATTTCTTTCAAATTTTGCCTTCGCAAAAAATAGCAAGCGCATAACTCCCGAAGAATTCGTAAGGAAGGGTGACCGGTGGACGCAAGTAGTTCTCCGGGGATCGCTGCAGCATCGACTAATCATTCCATTGTCGATGTGAATGCTCCGCATTAATTTCATAAATCAAAAACAGATACGGAAATCCCAGCGTGGGTGGGTTGTGCCTGCAGTCGAACCTCGAGAGGCCTATAGAGGGTTCAAATGCTGCTCTCAAGCTATAATTCAAACCAAGTGTGTGTGAATACCTGGTTCCAGCGCAAGATGAGTCTTGTCAAGTGACGAATAGGTGAGCCTTAGGTGACTGGACGATTAATGATTTACGAAGTGGCGATCCATTATCCTCTGCAGAGGACTCCGTAAGGCTTAGATCTGGGATCATACTTCGCCTGGTACTATGTGGAATCGAGTAATCGCAGAAATCCACCCTTTGGTGAAAGTCCAATGGATGGAAATAAACAGAAAGAATTAGACTCTAAAAATCTTCTAGAGATAGATTGATCGAGTGAGTTAGCCTAGGCAAATGCCATAACTAAATCCAGAAGTGCGAATCGCGAAACGATATATTTTAAAGTATTATTTGTTGTTGCCATCTGTACGCGGCAAATCGTTGTTTTTGTGCATTACGACTGCTATGTACAAATACGACCAACGTCTACACTACAACTATTTTGATTTAACTATCACATCTGTCGTATGCAAAACCCACTTTTCTTCTTCAATCATAATGAGAACAGTTGCTCTTAACGGTAATCAGAAATTAATATATCTGAAAAGTCCTTATTATATTTTTAGCATTTTATGAATATCTCATCAACTATTTCAGTACTAATATTTTGCTATTATGTCGTACACGTCACGATAGATGTAATACGAGATATTATAGAGAAGCGGCACAAAGTAACTCCTAGTCACACATGCCATTGTTTATAACAAACTAAGACCTAGCACATTGTGGTGCATTTGAAAACTTCTCAGCCGGCCGTTTGATCTAATATTGAGAGCTTTATGATGTTTATGCCTATTACGAACTCTATCAATATGGCCTACATTATGTTCTTTAGCGTCACGCTTTGTTTCTGCTTAGAGAGTGCCCAGATAATATGTAGTGTATAGACATGATGCTAAAGATGGCGTGCGCATCCAGACCCTATCCCGATGTCGCTTATCAATAACAGATTGGATATTACTCTCATTATGGATTATTCCATCATAATTTATGTAAACGCTTCCGCTCAGTCAATTATCTTCTTATCCTACAAGAATATAGTACCTTGCCTCATCATGCTTCAAAGTTTTTTGCCAGCTTGATCCGTCAGACGCGACTGTATCTTCAATCTGATGTTAAAAATAAACTTGACACATTAATTGATGTTTGGCACACGTGCTTTGTGGGGCCTGTTGTTTTTAAAACTGTGAAGGCTTTCTCTGGTATTACGAATGATTCCTACGTCTAAGTGAGGTAAACAAAATTCTGTTCAGCGTGAAATGAAAATACAATGCTAACAGGTAATATTTCGTATAATTTTTATAATTTGTTAGGAAGAACGTACACGAGGAATTTCCAGCAAGAATGATTTTACTACCGAATAGGTAAAAATAACTATTTAAGGGTAGTAGCCGCTTCGTTATCGTGTAGCATGTCTTTCAGTGTCTGTGGTCGAGCCCCTCCCCGATTGCGCACGTTTCTTCTCGATGTGAGGGTTCTTTGGCTGAATCCATGGGTTATATCAGCCAGTTAGTAGCGTGGCGCGAACTATAGCTGAACATTTCCTCTAAAGTTAGTATCATTTCAATATCACATTCAGAAAAACCCTTCTCTTCAACCCCTTCAGAGGGTGACCCAATGGCACTTTATGTGTAAACTCCGATGTCACCATCAACGGTATAAAAATAAAATTGCCACTTTAACATTACCTTCTCACATTAACTATTAAATCAATGTCATGTAGAACGGACTCACCGGTTATAGACTTATGTGCGCACCATTTTCATAATATTGAATAAAATGCTAAATTTCTAATAAATGACAAATTTATCCATCTTTGATAGTATCATGTGCAACATCCTCAGAATTGTTTACCCCGTGTGTAAGCATTGGGGGATCCAGGAACTTATTGTAATTGGTCCAAGTAAAACTAGTAGCCCTATAGGTTCGCTATCCAGCATCTCCATTCCATGCATATAGCATAAAATCTTTCTTAAAAAGTTGCTAGTCATCTTGGCACGCTCTTTGCTTTTCTCGGAGTGGGCAAGTACAAGAAGCCCTCAAAAAGTTGTGCTCCCGTATATATCCATTGGATCTACCCGGTAGACAGCTGCATTTATTTCTGGACATACACATATATGAGAACGAACGTATAAACATAAATAAATAATATTTTATCTCCTACGGATAAAATTGTCTTAGGTTGTTTTAATTATTAAATACAAGCAACATTAATAAAAAGAAAAACAAGAAAAAAGCATAGTGTAATCGCAAGTATAAAAGATAAGCACGTGTTGTTATTAAAACTTCTATCAGAAAAAATATGTACAAAAATAATTTATGATGGGTCTGTGTTTTGAATTCATTGAATCGGGAAGGAAACAACCCAACCAGAGTTAATAATCTGGCTTGGGATTGTACCCTATTCCGTAAAACGTGCTCCTGCCTTACTAAGCGTCTTAACTACGAACCCTTCCGGGAATCGCTCGGCCTCAGTGGTCCTAGTTTCCTGGGCAATAGGAAACCGGGTGTCACGTCGAAGGCTCAGTGGCACAGTTGGGTAGCCCAATGTAGTTTATTTAAGTGTGCTAATTTGTAAGTATAATATTCATCTTGACGTACACGTATATTGTACTTGCACGCACAACTATCGGTTTTGACACTTTTTTCTGGATTCACGAATATACAATAACGTACTTTGCGTACTAGGTAGACATAATCTCAATAAGTTGCCTCATGTTGAGTATTCCTGACCAACTCGGTCAACCTTAACGCTTTTACCTTTCGTGGCGGCAAATTCTTAGATTCTCTGATCTTGTAAAGTCAGTCGTACGAATATGGTATAAAAGTCAAATTTCGAATGTGTCGAACTCTTGAAAGCGCTACAAAAGCCACTCCAAGAATCCTATCTCTATCTCATGATATAATAACAATATGACCCAATGTCTGGCCTTGGCTCTGATGTATGGTTATGGCATATGACAATCGGAGCAAGTATTGTGCGTTCGATTGTGTTTGTAATCACCAGAAAAGAACTTAATAGCCGACATTAGAATCCATTTCCTCTGTCTTTCACTATCCTATAAAGTTATTTTTGGACCACTGTGTCGTACAACTCAACAATTATAAAGATAGGGGGTAATAGTAATGGCTTGACCGTTTTTATACACAATGTCTCGGACCACGCCCTTGCATCCATTTGTCAGCCCGACGCCCTGCCAAATATTGGATGTCAAATTCACTTCTGCCCCAACCGCAAGATATAATGAGTTCTCAAACCCCTGAACTTTTCAGAAGTCATTGACTTTGCTTGGAATGAACTATCAATAGCCATAATGCGCGTGATAGAGTCACCAATTTCATTCAAATTTTTTGCTTTGTAGCGATCTGCATCACCATACTCAGCAAAAATTCTCAAAGCATCCATGAAAACTTCCTCAAATTTAACACCAATGTTTGCTGGTGATCGACCGCAGACACTTAGCTAGAACCCCATCATGAAGATCCTGAAGTAGACAAATAAATAGACATTATAGTGGTTTACTAAGATTCTCTTGTTGCCGGACAATCTCGTCCAATCTAACAACCTTCTTGAAATTTGCATACGCAATTTTGCCTTGCAAACAAAAAAGTTTATTGGAATGTCCATACAGAGGTGCTTCATAACAGGAAATAGTTGTCTCGGTTCTCCAACTAGTATCACATTTATACCACAAGAAGACGAGTCACGTCTACTCTTAGCTTAACGCAATCGTCTCTCAACTTTCCCGAGCAGGTCAAGATTGACCACAGAGTACTCGTCAATAATCAATACGTGCACTTTGTTGAACCTGTCTTGAATTTTCTTTAGTGATTCTCCGTTAATTTCCACATAAGGTCGAGACCCCGCCTTAACCGGGATCGAAAATAATGAATGTAAGATGAATCCACGAATTAAATAGACACTTTCGCCGAAAGGATTAAAGAAGTACATCCCCATAACCGATTGCGGGAGAAATCCACATAGAGTGTGTGACCTACCAGTCCCCGCCATTCCGCTAAAAATATGATTTTCCTTTCTTGCAGCTTAAATAACTATATTAAAGCATAACTTCTGCTTTTGATTTAAATCGCGACGAGTAACAGCTGGGAGTTCAGTATGGTAGAAATCTGAAGGGTATTGTCTGGTCATAAGAGTCAGCCAATTTGAATCATTTGCATATGATGTCGGTGTAACTCAACTGAACGTTCGCTTGCCACTTATAGTTTGGGTCAACAAGTGGTTGAGATAGGATCTATTGGTAATTACGAATCAACCCTGTATCTTGCTTCAACCATCAACATTCGAAGCTCAACATCCTCGTGACAATATCTGAAAAGATTAGCATCAGCTGTCTCCAGAAAAAATGCTCCATCCTTCTTCAGCATCATCTTCATTATCCATCGCTTCAAGGTCTTCAAACGACCGAGATGAATATTTGATCAAGGAATACTTACAAAAAGTTTGTCGCATGTGATCGGCTGCTTTCACTATAACTTGGAAAGGTAACATCGATCGTACTCTCCGGTTTAAAACATTTAAAAATTTAGCACTCTTGTTTGCAAAGTTTCGACAAAATTTAATCAAGTAAGGCTGTTGCTATGAGATAAAATTGTCAAATTCCGGCTGAATTTTTGAACGCTTAGCAAAAAGAATCAGCACTTTTTCCGCAATGATAACCTATTCAGTAGCCTTGTCAATGCGCAACTGTTGAGTGCTTGCTTAGGGATTGCCTCACAAAATTATAAGATGACTGGCAGTGCTTACCACCAAAAATCAACGATGAGGCTTCACTTCCTCCCACATCCCTACGGTCAACGCACCGAAGCATTAGAGATTTCATATTCGAAACTGGATTATCGTTGTCCGGAGCATTTTGTATCACGGACCGGTAGATATTCTGCAAAGACTTTCCACTTTGTCACCCTTGAATGCATACTTGACCATGTAGGCTACAGCAGCATGAAGATCAAGAAATAGCTGAAGTTCTAAGTTACGCTCTTCAATGCTGGTGCATAATCCGTTTATGCATATTTAATCATAGGTCATTTCTTAGCACTGCAATTTTAGCCCGCACAGAGGAACCGATTTCTATAAAATTTACGGTCGTACCGCTTTGAAGTTGAATCTGATTATTAAAAAATCAACAAACATTTCCCTTTTAAAACTTGCGATATCCGTCCAAGAAGTAAATGTGGCGCTGACAGCAATTTGAGAGCTTAAAAAGGTAATCAGCATCCAGAGAATCAGGATTTGTCTCGAAATTCTAATATTTTTTGGTACATGGACGAGGATCTGGAACGGCCACCGAATCAGCTTCAAATCGCGAAGGTGAATTCATCGCTGTCAAAGGGTATCATCGTAGGGAACAACTCTCTGCTCTGCCAATTTCCTGCTAATAGAATTTACCTGAAGTTGGTTAGCGTAATCACAATTGAAAGCAGAAACTTTTACAGCTGTTCTTCAGCCAACTTTCCCCTATACGTAGTAGCAATCAATCTCTCAATTTTAGGATCACTTTTTAAGCGTGACTACACCATGAGCATAGATATTAGTTCTAGATTTCCATTCATAGCGGTGCCATATCCATTTAGAGTCGAGGAAGTCGTTATAAAACATCGAAAAACTCATCCAAACGAGCGAAAAGTACCAGTCGACCAGATGAGAATATTTTGGCGACACTACGATAGTGCCTATTTGGATCCACAAGTCCACCAAGCATGAGCTTATAAAGGACCCTTTATTAGTAGTCGTAAAAGCTAAACGTGAAAAACGCGGTACCACACCCTCTTTACTGAAAAATTGCTTCCAAGCTCGACGTTGATCACACCAATAAGCCTCACAGACAGTAAGATTTGCAGAATAAGCAGTGAGCCTTATCTTCATATTATCTTATGTATTGTCGTGTATCATTTACCGTAAATCGTTAGTCAGAGCTGCGTCTCCTAGGTTTTTCTTTAGGTAAACGGTAGATCGTGATAACGTTCGATGACATCTTTTCCTATCGTTCATCCAACAATATAAATCGATCATGCTATGCCAGTGAATAAAAGAGATTTCCAGTAAGAGGATCTAATTTGGCGAATCAAAGGAGGTGAGCAGTTGCATCAGTCTCGGATACGGCAAACTGCCAATCCCGTTTGGTGTGGTCTGCAAATCCAAGATGAAAAAACTTGACAAACGCCATCGCGGCTATTGAGGGATCATCAAACTCATTCATTGTCTGAGACTCAGCATCAGGCTATGCAAAAGCGCGATGCAAACGATATACTGCCAGAGGTTCATTGCCAGTAATCCTAAACGAAGAAATGATAAGGCGTTTATTAAATTATCGATGGGACTAGGAACAATATCAGCTTCCACGATATCATCATCGCCGACAGTTACTTCGGAGAGTTCTTGAGGTACTTCATTTTCAGGTAGCAAACTGAAACTCTCCTGGCTGAACGAGATATTCATCCTAACACATTCTTGGTGGTGCTGTGCCGAAAATATACGAACCGCTTGTACCCGTTTTTGATTCCTTGCACTCGACAGACGTGTTGTCCTGTCCATTAAGTTTCACGATGATAAAATTGATCTTGTCGGATAGATGAGGCTTTTTTTTAAAATGCCGCATATTCCTATCGAAATTTGGCTACATAACCATGATGAATATTCTGATCAGTCTTGAGCTTATAAAATACATCACAGGGAGAACGGGCAACGACAGCATTTCTTCAACGATTGACAGCTTCTTCAAGAGAACTTGTATGTGAGCAGGGTTAATAAATCGTCAGGTATCATGTCGTTTTCACATCCCATTTTTTCTCCCAGCAGAACCGATAAAAATATAAAGATTCGTATCAGTAATAATTTTTTCAACTTATAAATATCGCAGTATTCCCTATATCTCTTGCAGCGTCTGCAAAAATAATATTGAGACTTTTAGGTCACGTTGGTAGGGGGTCACAGCTCACGAAAATTTACACGATGACCGTAGTTGTACTTGCGCATGTATAAATAGAACTTTTGCATTGCTTAACGACACCAAATTTGCTCATGAAAGGGACCATTTATAGCTACATCAAACTGGTCAAAATATTCGCTCATTGATACTATATCGACAACAGGGTTGATTGCATCGTTTCTGTGTATTGTTCTTCTTGCTTCCCTGTCTTCAATTTTTTCAGTTCTTGCTGATCTTCCAATTCTGTACTACGACAAGCTGCAAATTTTTTTAAATTAAAAACGAGTCAGGCATTAGCATATCGTGTTATACTAGATACAATATTTTTGAATACATGGACATTTGGAAAGCATATATGCACCTCAACTACATCAAGCACGCCTAGCTTTGTTTTTGAACTTCTGTTTTAATATGGCGGCGTGTGTTGGTTGATAAATAAACAAAACAAAAGATTTAGATAAAAGTTACAAGCGTGTGCAATCCATCAAGCATATACATACCTTGACTAATCTGAGCACGTCTAGCTTTAGTTTAAGCTTCCGTCTAAATTGGCGACGAGCGGCGTAGGCCGAATGATATGTACTAGCTCTAATTTTACAACCTATTTCGCGTGCGAATACTTAAACAAAGACACATATTGACTGTTTCGAACATGTACAGCTTGGTGCTCAGCTTCTGTTTCAGTTTGGAGGCTTGCAACGGTTGCTCGATAATTCGGGGAACAGGATAAATAATATGCCAATAAAAGGTTTGCAGCAAAATGTCTTTCGCAATTTCGAGAGAAAGGCGAGCATGCCTTTGAGATTATTTTTTCGCTGCTCGCCTAGCTCTCATATCTGTTATTTATATGGTCAAATATTGATGTTAAGGTTCTTGTTGAATTTATTACAAAACATCTATCGATATGAACGTTTTAATACACTTACGACACGATAAAGTTTAACGATCATTTATTTATAAAACACAAATAATGACATTTAATTAATCATAATTCAACAGTACGATACAAATATAGGGAATTGTTAAATGCACGCACACAAATTACTATATAGACAGCTTTTGAAAACGATTAATAATTTTTATTTAAATGAACGACCTTTAATTAAAAAAAAATACTTGTCAACGCTTGCGTATCAGGTGATAGGCTTGTCGTCACCTACATGGAATGCGTACTCGTTGAATTAAACAGGTAGTATTACCGATCTTTCTTTTCTTTGGCCGGAAGCTACTGGTAAGGGGGAAATGTGGTCGATGCCACAAGAAAAAGCCGACTAACAATTAAAAAAAGAGACAGTACAAGAAGTCGAGACAATAGATAATTCGGAGCCTTAAAAGGTCATAGTCGCTCTCGAGGACACCCCGCCTCATATTTCAGTTCCACAACGAGCCCTTGTTATTTGTTTAGACGTCGTGCGGCCGCATGATTTGTTTAATCGAGAGTGGGTGAAGGATTTAGATTGCCATTTATACCTGCTAAGCGCTAGTTATCCTTTTTAACCCGAGTATTTAGATGGAACTTCCAGTCGCATTTCTTTGTGGCCCCTTTACGCTTGTGCTTTTATACACCCGACGTGGTGTTCCGCCACAATCGCACTTCAACCAATGCTCGCAGCTCCGAGTAGGCCATGTGAAAGTAACACTGTACCCTTAAGTGCGAGTAAAAACACCCACGGTCGCACAAAGATACTCATATGTGTCATAGGTTGATTCTTGTGGGGTCATACACTCAATAAAGATCAAGATTACTTGTGATCTGCTCAAAACTATTTTTGATTTTTTACTTTCCTAGCAGTAAATATGAGCAGAGGTCGGTCACGTTAGCGAATAATGGGCTTCTAATGAATAAAGCGTCCATTGGAAGTAGCCTGCGGTCGGTTACGTTTGCCCAACGGGCGTACATTTAACAAGGCGTCCATTTAACAATTTGAAGGCTTGCATTACATAATTACCGAAATATATACATAAATTCCGGGGTATTTGTAAAGGAAAAAATACTTATCAGCCCAAGGCAACCTGCCTGCTACTGCCTGTTCTCAAATAGTAATTGTAGCGGTGGAACTCGATCAGGAGGCACGTCTGGCGTGGAAACTTTGAGCGCGCTGCCTATTTAGACGTCGTCGCTTACTCCTTGGCGACTCGACTCTGGAGACTCCGGTGTATTCACAGGAAGAAGGCTTCTCCCTATCCTTAGTTCTAGAAGACAGATAACTGCTTGCTGAACCACAACTGGTAGAGATGATGATTTTGTTGTGTCAAATGTGCAGCCACTTTTAAGCTCTGAGGGTCGTGCGTTTTTGTTTTTAACCTTTTGGTAGCCCCGTACGACCTTTGGGCTAATCACATGCGTCATTAGTCATGCAACGTTTACTATCTATGCGGTCGTAATTAGTGACCTTCCTATAGAATGACATCTATCATGCTAATTGACCTATGAGGGGGGAGAGGCTACATCGCACTTCGTACAACGTGTAAGATACACAGCGTTATTTACAGACAGACAAAAAGCACTATTTAAAAAGTCCGCCATTTACCTTTCGCACAGTCACTAATAGCTTCATACAAAATTCACGTATAAAAGAACGTTCGTCGAGTGCCCAGGGTAATCATACCTTCGTTTATACTCAAAATTTGCAAGATGCGCGAAGTAAGTCGAATTAAACGGAGTTAGCCCAGCATTCTTGACGCAATCGACTAAACAAAAGTGTGCTATGATAACGATAGCATCTGAATCATGGTAGTACATAGTGTGGGTGTTCGCGCTTGCGCAACCAAAAGCGCGAAAATACGCTTCAGTGACGATTCTTTACATGTAGGAAAAGGCAAACCGCTATCATTACACAAGCGCCGATGATGTGAACATATGCATTTGGCAGCCAGCAGTGGGTACCCTGTATACAGCAGCAGCCATATAACTGAATTATAGAGCTCGCTACTGATTGAATGAGCAGATAGATCGCACGATCAGACATCTTAGCGAATTGGAAAGGCCGCGTTCGTTGCCCAGAATAAAGCTGTGGTGTTGTAGATGCGAGAATCCGAATCCCTAGTCTTCCTCATCTAAATATAGTTGCTGCAAAATTTCCATCG
>JH598533.1:15540-43174 GCA_000173235.2 Hyaloperonospora arabidopsidis Emoy2 | reverse complement strand
CCGAGGGTTGATACCAGCGCCACCGGACGAGGTAACTCGTCCGATGTCCCTTCACATTGCAGTGGTTCAACAGGTGTTCCACGAGGAAGCGTTGGCCACCGCGCGCATCAATCAATGGATGAGGCGGAAGAGGAAACACGTTCTCAGACGAGTTTGCAGGTTCAGTCTGATACTGTGAGCCAGCTCAAGCGCATAACGTGTGAGTTGCGCGAGGACTTCGAGCACGAGAGAAGCAGACGTTTGGATCTGGTCGACAATGTGACACGTCTCTCCTCGGAACGGGAGAAGGATCGATCAGATTTTGCTTTTGCTCAGCTTGAGAACAAGCAGGCACAGCGTTCTCTTCGCGACGAGCTAGTGGAATCTCGTCAGGATATCTCTCGGCTTCGCGGGGAGATACCCGAGCTTCAGACTCGGGCTGATAGTCAGCACCGCGAGCACAAGTATCTCTTGGAGATGCTTGAGCGCTAGGGATTTCTTCACCGGTAGAAGTCCCGTACTGGTGATAAGGCCCAAGACGACCGACGTAGAACGTAGGATGCGTGCGCATCTTACGTGTCAGTTCAATCGTGTATGCGTTGCCTAAGTGGCGCAGCACACGACATGGACCGATGAACTTGGGTAGTAACTTGTTACTTCCCACGTTAGTCACTATGAGTCAAGGTAGGTTTACCGTAGTAGTAGACCTAGGTCACCTTCATTGAATGAAAGAACGTTTGATCTTCCATTCTAGTCAGCTTTTTTCTGTGGTCGGTCCACCACTTCTGCAATGGAATCTTGCACGAAACAGACAACCGTTTCGCGAGCCAGTATGAATCCATCTGCTGACTCGCTGTCTTAGGCTATATTGCGCTTGGAGCGCACTGCGGCAAGATCAGTGACCTGGGTAGTAAGAGCACCCTCGCTCTTACTTTCCTCTTCTTCACCGAAGTCGATGTGATCGACATCGGCGTCATACGTAGTGACCTCGTGGTCAGTATGCGATGAGTGAGAGCCGAGTTGGCGTTCGCTCGAATGATCCCCCCCTCTCAAACTAGAGTTACACTCTAAAATGGTGGGTAGGCGTGGGTGGCGCAAGCCATTCACGAAGAACGGTGTATGCGCCGTCAATGCATGCACCGAGTTGTTGATGGCGAATTCCACCATTGGCAAGAATTCGCTCCAATTAGTAACGAATGGACGTAAGCCCGAAGGATTTCCTCATAAACGCGGTTGGCACATTCTGACGACCATCTGTTTCAGGGTGGTCAGAGGTCGACATCTGAAGGCGCGTTCCGAGTGTTTTGAACACGGATCGCCAGAATTAGCAGTGAACCGTGGATCTCGATTGGAGACGAGTTCACGAGGCAACCCATAAGGACGAAAGATCGTGTCAATAAAAATACGAGCACATGCCGATGCATTGATAGATTCAGGTACAGCGACGAGGTGTGCCATTTTACTGAATCTATCAACGAACAAAAGAATACCTGTATTCTTGTGTGGGTCTACGAGGAATCCAAAGACAAAGTCCATTGAGACTGATTCCCAGCATTCTGCCGGAATGAGCAAGGGTTGCAACGGCGCACGAAGTGAAGGACTAGACTTCACCCGTTGACATACTTCGCATGCGCGGACGTACTTACGCACGAAATGATACTGGCGAGGCCAGTAAAAGTCGCGACTAACTGTGAGATATATCTTCTCTCGACCACGATGCCCACCAGTAGGTGCATCGTGGTACTCATACATGATGCGCAGTCGCAGGTCACCATGGTCCGGTACGACGACACGAGGCGTGTCGCCGGAAACAGCTGAATACTTCAGTAAGCCATTGTGGACTGTATATCGATCCGTGGAAGATCGATATACTGGGGGCAACCCTTTTAGGGATTGACGGGATGGTTGCAAGAGATGATGCATCAAACGCACCATCGCCGGATCGTACGCCTTTCGTATGTCTTCGAATAAGGTTGACGACGGGACACTCGACGTCAACACTGCAACAGTGGTCGGACCAGTGTCGGGTTGCGCAGCCGATTCGAAATCGGGCCGGTGCGACAGAGCATCAGCGACGACATTCAGTCGTCCTGGCTCATATTCCACGGAGACGTTATACTCCGCGAAGAACGACCACCTCGCCATTCGCTGCGAGAGGTGTGAACTGTTAACAGCCGTGCGTAAGGACGCATGGTCTGTGTAAACGATGAAGGGTCTATCACCTAGCAGGTAGACCCTAAATTTCGCCAAAGCGTACTTCGAGGCAAGGTGTTCCTTGTCATAGACTGGGTAGTTACGTTCAGCCGGGTGCAGGTGACATGACTGATAGCAGACGACACGCTCAGAACCGTCTGTGTCATACTGCATTAGTGCACATCCGATGGCAAAATCACTTGCATCGCAGACCACATGAAATGGTCTGTCTTGGTCTGCAATCGCCAAAACTGGCGAGCATATCAAGCTTTGCTTGATACCTTCGAAAGAGCGCTGGTAATCAGCACTCCATGCCCACTTCTCGTTCTTTTTCAATAGACGAGAGAGATGAACAGTCATCTCGGCGTAATTGTGCGAGTATTTGTGCAAATACGCCGCTAGACTAAGGAACTTTCGAAGTCCTTTTATGTCGGTAGGCACCGGCCAGTCAGTGATCGCCTTGATCTTTTCCGGATCGGGCCGGACGCCGTGCTTACCCACGATAAATCCAAGAATTAGTATTTCGCTTGCAGCAAATATGCACTTCTTGAGGTTGGCAACTTATGCTCGCGCATCAGTGTAAGAACCTTTCGGACGTGGAGTCGGTGGACTTCCAAATCCGTCTGTCCATCCATAGCCCGGCTATGGACGAACACGTCATCGAAATACCTAGGTTCAAATTCTCGCATAGATCTCAACAGATTCGTAACGCGTCTGTTGAACGTAGCAGGGGCATTACTCAGCCCTTGTGGCATTACTAACCACTCCCAAAGAATACCGCTTGGGGTGCTCACTGATGTATAAGGAATGTCCCTTTCACGCATAAGGATATGATAGAACCCGTCCATCAGATCCATCGATGAAAATATGGTACTCGTAGCCATACCATCTATAATGACATCCTTTCTTGGTATCGGCGTTTGAGCCGGTACAGTGGCAGCATTCAACTTGTTGAAGGCATGTACTATCCGCCATCCTCATGTGGCCTTTCGGACACAGAAGGTCGGAGAGCTATGTGGGGAAGTAGATTCCCTCACATGGCCCGCTGCCTAGCGATCGGCAAAGAATTTGTCAATCGCTAGTACTTGTTCACGAGGCAATGGCCATTGCTTCATGACACAGTACTTTGAACTGGTTTCAGGTAGATCTCGTGACGAGTACCCTTATCCTTGGGTAGCTCGCACGGCACTGTTTCTGGGAACACATCCCTGAATTCTGTCAAATTATCGTAGAGAGAATTTGTCTTGAGCGATACCCACGATTGGGATGCATATCGCTCAATCCGAGTCTTCATATCAAGGGAACTCTCGTCGATTGATGAGCTGATGAGAACCCTTTCGTTCTCAGCGAATAGCATTGCCGACCGAATATCGGTTACGTACTCGTCTTCCGCGACGAGTACGCAAATCTGCTTGACTTTGCCACTACGCAGATCACGCAAGAACCTCTTCTGTTCGAGCGTGTGCAATTGAGTGATCTCCGAAGTTGTCTTCGGAGGCGCGATCAGATCAAGTTTGTAAGTGCCTATACTTGATCCGTCATTGACCAGGACATTTAATGTCTGTTGTCTCCTGGGAACTTATTTCCACAGTTGGCTGGGGACTTATTCCCTCACTATCCTCTTGGGCTATATCATCATATGACACGAGTGGAATTGCTCCCTCGCTGTCCTCTGGCGGTGGTTGCGCTACCGTGGCCAGGTCTTCTACGTGCGATTCTCCAATCGCACTAAGATCACCGTATTGCCAATCATCGGCAATCGGTTCGTTGTCACTTGGGATGTGACCGTTTGGAGGACACTCATGCCCCAGTCCACTCGACTTATTCGGGTGGTGGGCCTTCGGCGCGACCTGCATCTCATTGCAGTCGCCGGAATCTGGCTTCATGGTGTGGTGATCAGTCACTCCATGGCCATGTGCAGTCGTACTAACGACCGAACCACACGCGAGGCCATCGCACTCGCTCGTATTACACCCACATGTTAGTGGGTGCTCCATGGCGTTCATCAGATGGCCATATGATGAACAAGTGACAGGCACATCGACTGTTCGTCGATGCCAGCTGACTTGTGGATCGTACCTTCTGAGCCACGGCAGTCCAAGGATAACATCAAATTTGTCATACAAGTCCAAGACGATGAAGTCATCATCTTATTGGACTTCTTTCAGTGTATAGGTAATACCCACTACACGTTTCATCACTGTTACGGATGCGCCTGCGCGAGGCGCGCCGTCATCCTCGTTGGAGGGATCTTGCGCTCGATATATTCGAGCTCTCTGTTGTCTAGCGATTGGCGTCGTACAAAGTTGTTCGACGCCCCACGCTCGACTAGGGCTAGAAGCGACATGTTCTGTGTCACTTCGAGTTTCAAGGTAATGAGGGAAACCTCATTACCAGAAGCAGCAACACACAATGACTGAGTGTTGGGAGCAACTTTCGTCAAGAGGCCTGCAAACTCACTTGACGTTGCTGGATCAGTAGGTTGCTCCGCACCTACTAACCCTGACCGTTTTTTGGCTGTCCGTTACGTTGTTGCGTTTTCGAAACAACGTCGGACTCACGCCTTGGACCTCTCTTGGCCGCTTGGCGGTTACTGTTCCCTGCGGTACGTGGTACCGCGCTCGGGGCACTGCATTCATATGCGTAATGCCCTGTCTTCTGACATCTATTGCATTTCTGCAATTTCTTATAGTTGTTATCACGAGAGCTCTCGCTCCTCGTGTTACAGAGGTCCATTGGTTCTGGGCCTCCATTTTCCTGTCGTCTCGATGGACGATAGGAATTCGAATTCGCGTGAGCCTGTTTCACGCTGAAGTCCTCCTGTTCCGCAACCCTTATTGCCTCTTCGAGGGTGTTGAACTCCAATCGGAAAAGGTAGGTTTTAACAGGACCATCAGTCAGACCCTGCATGAACAACGTAATCAACTTTTGTTGGTTCAGTGGGTCGACTGTTATGCAACTGGTAAGGTGACGTATGTACGAGTGTACGTCACGTTTACCTTGCTTAATCCTCAGGAGTTCAGAGCGAGCCCTGAACTCAGCTCGCGGAGGCTCAAAAGTTTGCCTCAGCAGGGACTTGAAGACTTCCAACGACCCAAAGACATATGGGTCGTGGAACTTAAGGCCCAAGGCCCACGTCTTTGCACGCCCTGCCAAGTTCGATTGAGCAAATGCGATCTGCATTTCCTCATCGACGATATGACGAGCCTTTATGGCATCGTCTAGTTCCACGAACAATCTCAATAGGGAGTCTTCACCGGCTCCCTTGTACTTTGAGATGTCAATCTTTAGAGTCTCGGGTTGACGTGTATACGTCGACCCGGTAGCAGTGGCCTGCTGCTGTCTCAACAGTTCAAACTGTTGAGCACTATGTTCTCTCAACAGCTCTGTCTGTTGAGAACCTTGTTGGTGAAGCAAGGTTACTTTTTCCCGCTCGACGTCAAGTTCATTCTGAATGAAGTTGGCGATGGTGGCGTGCTGTCCGTCTGGCCCCAGGGCGGACAGCAGTGTGCCAACGGCTACTTGCCCTATCGTTGAACTCAAGCGTTCGACAGTGTCCCATTCGATTTGACTCAAATGGGAGTAGCTTTCATGCGTGGGATGAAAATCATCCCCCTCATCGTCCAACATGTTCATGGTCGTTGAACGGACTACGAAGTGCTACCAGGTGTAACTGGGCACACCTTATTCAATTAACTGAATAAACCTTGCACTGCTGATAGTGCAAGGGTGTGTGCTTCCGACTACCGCACGTACACGTACGTGCAGAAGAAGATTGCTATACGGAGCAAGAGTACTCAGTAAAGGTAAAAAGTAGACCTGTATTTAGTATAGTTAATCCTTTTAATAAATCCCTATTTGACTTCATTTAACTATGTCTAAATACAAACATGTATTATAACTATCTGCGCGCCACTCATTGCGTGCTTCTGTCGTGGCTGGACTTTATTGGTTGATATCTCGATCCCATATCAACCAATGAGCAGTGTGTTATATCCGCGAGGCAATATTATCTATTAGGATAATATTGTGAGAATATTGTGTTTGTCCTAACATAATATTCATACTTGATATTTACCTTATGTAAATTAACATGTAACGGAGGCACCCCGTTACATGTATCATAGGGCTCACGAGGCCCACTCTTACAAATAGCTAACTCGGTGATTTTAACGGTTTTCAGTGGCGATTTTCCCCATCAAAGCGTTTCATCAAGTTTCACAATAGCCACCCATCGTCATTTTCACCGTCCAAGCGTTTGCTGGGCAAACGCGCTGCGTACTCATTCGCCAAAAAGACTAATCCACGCAGCCTCTATATTTCCCGCACTCTAACTTATTTTTAGTATACTGCGAGAGAGTGATTGTCACGTTTCCTTTGCATCGCGCGACAAGGTCCTTCATTCCGCACTGCACAAAGCACGAGTAGAAGGCGCGACGATGTCGGACAGCGACGACGACGTGACGATCGTCCAGAAGCGGCCAGACGCACACAACCAAGTCAACGATCAAGAGGCCGAGCAGACGCGCTCTGGCGAAGAAACCGACGACGACGAAGAGCAACAAGAAGAAGAAGACGAGGAGACTGTGGGTCGTGGTGGTCGAATTGACGCTTTTTTTCAGCGCAGTAGCCCTCGCACGCGCCGCTCGGCGTCCCAACTGACCAATGAAATCCCCGAGAAGCCATTGAAGCGCAAGGCCACGCAGTCGGAGCGCAGCAAGCGCTGGAATCGGCGACGGAAGATCGCCCAAGTGATGGACGAAGCAGATCTGGACGCGAGTACGCGTA
This sequence comes from Hyaloperonospora arabidopsidis Emoy2, assembly GCA_000173235.2. Taxonomy (NCBI): domain Eukaryota; phylum Oomycota; class Peronosporomycetes; order Peronosporales; family Peronosporaceae; genus Hyaloperonospora; species Hyaloperonospora arabidopsidis. The sequence continues at coordinate 36,214 of JH598533.1, read as the reverse complement.
AAGCGCGTGAAGCGGAGGCCAAGCGAGCCGAGAAGATTGAAGCGATACTGGGGGGTTTCTCTGCCTTGTCGGAGGATCAATTGGCGGTGGCGTCGGATAAGAAGAAGGGGGAGAAAGGAGAAGAAGACAATGAGGGGGAAGAAGAGGAGGAGGAAGGAGAAGAGGAGAAGAAAAAGTTGTGTCTGAATCAAGCCACTAGTGAGGGGGCAGTACCCACAGGTGCAGAAGGGATGGAAGACGCGCCTGTGTTTGTCTACACGGAGTTGGTGAAGAAACTCAAGCCGCACCAGGTTATTGGCGCGAGGTTCCTCTGGAGTCATGTGGCGGTCGAGCCTGAAGGGTTTGGCTGTGTCTTGGCGGACTTTATGGGTCTAGGGAAGACGTTACAGGTCATTACCACGGCTCAGGCGTTTCTGTCGAAGCAGACGCTGGATACAGATGGAAAGTTGACGCAGAGACATAAACATGTGCTGATTCTTGCCCCGACGATTTGTGTGAGGAATTGGGAAGCCGAGATTGTCAAGTGGCTGGGCAAGAACGAGACGAGACGTCTGGGACTGTTTACGCTCGAGTCGGGTCGAGAAAAGAAAATGTGTGATCGTGTCGCTGTTGTGAAGAAATGGCACAAACGCGGCGGGATTTTGATCATGGGATACGAGCTGTACCGTCTGTTAGTATTGCAGTCGAGCGGTGACGAGAAGATTGCAGCGGGGAATCAAAAATACGCGCACCTGATTAAACAGGTGTACGCGTGCTTGGGCAATCCGGGACCCGATCTGATCGTGCTGGACGAAGGTCATCGTGTACGCAATCATAAGTCCAAGATGGTAAAGGCACTCGCTCACGTCAAAACTACTCGACGTATCATCTTGACGGGATACCCATTACAAAATCACTTGGAGGAATATTGGACAATGGTCAACTTCGCCCGCCCCGACTATCTTGGTTCCTTGGAAGAGTTCAAAAATCGATACGTGGCCCCTATTACGAACGGTCAATGCATTGACAGCTCTGAAGCCGACCTGCGGCTGGCTCGGCACCGAGCCTTCGTTTTGACGCGGGAGCTGAAGGCTTTCGTGCTGCGTCGAGACCAACAGTACCTCTTTAAGCAGCTACCGCCTAAAAAGGAGTATGTGCTAATGTGCAAACTGACTGACGCACAAGCACAGTTATATCGAGAGTTTTTGAAACAGGGTGTTCCGACTCGTGGCGACTCCGAGCAGGTGGACGTTCTCGGTGGCTACCATATTGCACTGGCTATTTCGAATCACCCGGATGTCATTTGTGATACTTATAGGAGATTGGAGAAAGAGGAGCGGGAAGGAACTAACAAGAAGTCAAAAAAGTATGGTGGTGTTTCTGAAATATTCGGGGTGGAAGATGGCGGCAATGATTTCGACCCATATATTGACGGCCCAAGCCGGAGCGATTTTAATTCAACTAGAGCTGCTTCCGCCGCATCACCTGCTCCGTCCGCTGTTGATGACGTCGATCGCAACGAAGGCGAAGCAGCGCTTTTAGATTCGTCTGATGCACCTAATTATGGCGTATTAAAGCGAAAACGTACTTCTGGCGCGGGATGGCATCGTTTAAAATTTGCTCAGAACTTTGTTGAAGAACATGTTCCAAACCAACTCGAATCGAGCGGCAAGATGATGATTCTCATGGAACTCTTACAGGCTTGTCAGGGTGTTGGCGATCGTGTGATCATATTCTCGCAGAGTATTCCTACACTAGATGTTATCGGAGCAACAATCTCCAAACATAACAAGTGCCGGCGACGTCACGCGAGTCGTCTCAAATTCTTGCGAATTGACGGAAGTACGCCTCAGCAGGACAGATTTCGTCAGATCGCTCAGTTTAACGATCTTGAAGAGGACGTCGACCTAATAATGATCTCGACAAAAGCAGGTGGGGAAGGGATCAACCTTTGCGCTGGAAACCGGATCATAATATTTGACGTGTGCTGGAACCCATGCAACGACTCTCAGTCTATGTGCCGGTCGTACCGTTTTGGCCAAACTAAGCCCGTATTCGTGTACCGTTTTGTGACGATGGGAACGATGGAAAAGAAGGTGTATGACTTGCAAATTCGCAAAGAAGGCGTAGCGAAGCGTATTGTGGACGAAAAGACGACCGAGAGAAAGTTTATGTCGTCTGAGCTACAGAAGTACTTTAATATTAAGGAATTCGAGGATTCTTTGTTGCACGCTCAAGGAAAGGTAGCGGTCGACGAAGAAGTAGCGATAAAGCCTATTCCACATGAAGATTCTGTGCTTGTGGACGTCTTGGCAAAAATGGGAGGTATAGCTGCTTCTGGTGTTACAACAGTCTTCAACGATGGAGAAAGTACCGCTGCAGGAGTGGCGGATAACAGGAGATGTATCATTGATTGGTTCGAGCAAGAAACAATGTTTGAGGAAGATTTGGATCAACAGTGTACACCGGCTGAGCAGAAAGAAATTTTGGAGAGCTATACTTACTTTAAAGCGGTGAAAAGACTTCGCAGTGCAGGAGCACATCTCATTAATCGCGAGGGATTACTAGTAAAAAATTGCGGCTATTGCCGTGCATTGAACGAGATCTACCCGACGTCAACCACGACCGTTCCGATTCCTTCGAGAATAGAGTGCATATATTGCAAGCGTTCCATGGAAACTGCTGGTGCAGCCCCGCCGGTCCAAAATGTGACCACTGCGTATCCTGTCATGAGGCAGTTTCCTAGGGTCCCGATTCTCATACCAGGGACCACGCTACCTACCACAGCAGCTGTATCAGCAGCCTCGACACATCCGTTCGCGCCAGCTGCTGGAGCTGGGGTGGGTCGAATTTTGCCACCCCACATGCAAGCAATATTTGAACAGCAAAAGAGAGACGACAAGGCGACTGAGGAAAAACGGAACCAGCTGATCGCCCAACAAAAGGTTGAGCAGCAACGATCGCAGTTCGAGCGCAAACAAGCTGAGATGGCAGCAGCAGTACGAAAGCAGGAGCGATTAGCCATGAAGCTAAAAGACCGGCATCTTCTTATTCTTCGGCGAGGTATTAAGGGCTGTCAAGATCTCAAGCGAAAGGCCGAGGAGTGTGGTGCCACTTTGGCGATTGAGGTCAATTCACAGCTGACGGACATTGTTAGTGGGATGAGCCGAGAAGAGACACTTAAGTGGCTAAAGCTGAGCAAGCTCGCAGGCGACGTAGAACTCCACGACGACACGTGGCTACGGAATGAAATTGCAAAAGAGAAAGGTTTGCCATTGATTTCCGATGAACTATACATGGACGCGACCCCGGAGTCCCGACCTGCCGCCGCAGCTGTTACTGCTGTTCATGCCAAGGCTCCCATTGCCAGTACTCCTACTTCTACGTTCACAACGGCGAACAACGAAAGTCCACAGACCACAGCGGACAGCAGCAGTGATTGCATCGAGCTTATGGAATCTGACGGTGAAGTCAGCTCCAAGACAAAGACGAATGTCAGCGATGGCGCAGCAGCAAATACCGAGGATACGGAGACCACAGCCCCTGTAGCTGACGTGATCGAAATATTGTAGTCAGTGATGTTGATATTTGATGAAGCAAAAGAACCGTCGCCCGGCGAGAAGCGGAATACTGCAGTTGGTTTGTATTGCAGTTGAGTTGCGTTGTCGGGAACATTCGTGTCGATGTATGGCGTCTCGTGGCCGTACGATGCTTTGTGAGCTGGCTAAAACTTTTTCGTCGTGCAATGGTATACAAGGAGGAAACAGAAGGGTTCGAGGACATGTGCCAACGTATTCGAATACGTTTCTGTGCCCGCCATGACGACCTTAGTGTTGCGAGTGACGAGAAGAAGGCTAATACCGCCTTCAGTGGTCGCGGTGTTTCAATTTACGTGACGTTATGAAAAGCACTCAGATGCTAACCATTTAGAAGACACTTTGTGTCCGCCTGGTTGATAGTGCTCGACGGGGACGGTGTGCGACTTTGGGGCGGATTTTGAAGCGTGATAGCAAATGAGTACTCGGTCTTCAAACGCCCACATACTCAGTGGTAGTAATATGTGGAGCCACTTGCAACAATCTGCGAGCAAGCACTTGATCTTTGAACGTCTATGTACTCGGTGACAGCAGTAGGTTGAGCCACTTGCAACGACTTGTATGACCGAAGCTAAGTTGGCAACCTTTACAGGTTTAGTGCAGCGACACAATTGCCCGAAAAGACGCATTCGTCGTTTGATGGCGTCGTCGACCAATTTTTGATGCAATGGAGCAAGAAAGTGCTTGAAAACCGGTAATTCATTTGTTGACGTTGTGTGATCACGCTTTCGCTACTGCATGTTCTTTTGTCTCGTCCTGAGGGACGCCTATACCTGCTGGCATTGATCCATTTGACAAAAGTGAAACATAACTAGACAGAGCTGTTTTCACGTTTTTAAGAAAGGGCTTGACGGAGCAGTCGCTGCTAAGGGATCGGCGCGAATGTTGCTCTCCCGGTTGTTTACCTACAACAGCAGTTTTGTTATGCTTATATGGCGCTTTGCATCTAAAAAAGAGCGTCCCCAGCCACATGCATCATCTCTTCCTTGCATAGCTCGTGGAAGGTATTTACATAGGCTGCAGGTCCGGACACGTCAAATATATGGGCTTCAGTCATAATCCACTGGTGAGTCTATTCTAGGATGATTAAGGAAACAAGTTTGAGGGTCAAACGGGGTGAGCTAATTGAGCTAATTGATCAACTATTCCAGAAAAAAAGCACTATCACGTGATATCGTATTTACTTAAGTCGCGCAATCTCAATGACAACAAAGCACAGAATAGTCCAACTCTTAATCCGCACGTGGCCGTTTATAAGCACAAGAACCAAAGGTCAAGACTAGCATGAACATGCCAGTATTTCATCTGTAAAGATTGCAAATGAAATCATGCGTAAGATCAAGCCCGACACAAGATGAGACCAAAGGTTATGATGAAGGCGACAGGAGTCCGGCGTACTCGTGCGGCTGTTAATGAAAAATTGAAAGGTGATGAAATGGAAAGACATGTACGCATAAGTTATGTGAAGAATTGACAGACTTGCGTGTCCGCAACAAGACAAATGGTACTATGTTTAACGTTAGAAAGTTGAATATAGGATCTAATCGGAATGTGGTTCAGTATTCAATAGGCATGTGCATTCGTCTAGTGACTGCTAAAATTACTACTACATGTTCGACGTAAGTATGTATAACCATGATATGAGCATATGAGACAAGGAGTTGACTGCAGAGGCAGACCAAAACAAGGGGATGACGTGGCACGACACCATTTCAGGCTGCCGTTGAAGACCGTATTCATGGCCACGTCTACATTCCTGTTTATGCCACGGTAAAGTATAAAGGAGGTGTGGACGATAGAGCAACCTTCAGTCCCACCCATGACTGATGTTGTGCTCCATGTAAATTTTCGTATCACTGGCAGCAGTCTGTAATTGCAGCTGTCTGCACAGACGAAGAGACTACAATGCTTTGGTGACACTCGCAGCTATAACATGCATTATTGGTGCACTGAAAGCGCGAGAAATCCGAGTCGTGTAAACTGAACCTCACCGACATTCCAAAGTATAACAACTTCAATCCAACATACTTTTTCTGACAATAGCGACGAATAGACACCTTTAAAACGCAATCGCCATGAAAGTGCGAGACGTACACCACATGTACCTTCTTCATTGTGTAGTAATAGTACTACTAAACATCCCGAATCCCTCACAACCCCGTCATCAACCCCAAAAACCATCCAACTGATCGATTCTGATTGGCTCTCACACACCCAAACTCGATCAACCATCTGCCCTCCCATTGGCTATATCAAGCCACTCACCACCCCATCCAATCGACTGGTCACGGCGATCACTACGCAATTGGTGCAAGTCGTCGTCCTTGTCGCTTGTCTGTCTGTCTCTCTCTCTGAGTAAATCTTTTATGACTATCTCACCCGAGAAGAAGCAAAAGATCGCGTCTGTGTCTCGTAGCACTTCGCTACTGCGTTTTTACCGCTCGCCAGCACTCACGACGCACGCAACGCGGACGCTCTTGTCCTTTTTATGTACCCAAGTCCAAGCGGACCCGGACGTACAAGTGGACGAAATCGTGACCGAGTACTGTTTTTACATCGAAACGACTGGTGAGGAGACGTCATTATCTTCGACGGAGTATGAGACGCTTCAGTGGTTGCTCAGTGAGACATTCGAGCCGCAGCAAACCCGTGCAGGTGAATCGTTCATTAAAAATAGTGACAATCAGGCGGACGAATGGCTCGTGGAAATTGGACCTCGTATGAACTTTACCACTGCGTGGTCGAGTAATGCTGTAGCCATTTGCCACGCTTGTGGCCTCACGTCGATCAAGCGCATTGAACGGGCGACGCGGTATTTGGTGCGCTATCGAGCGACGTCGAGTGATGCTGTGGAGACGGTGAAGACGGCGCTTTTGCGGCAGGAATGCGACCGGATGACGCAGCAAGTGTACGACGAGCCACTGACGAGCTTCTGGCATGGCAAGACTGTGCAGCCCGTACGCGCGATTCCCATTATGGAACGGGGGCTAGATGCACTCAAGGAGATTAATGACGACGTTGGACTGGGCTTTGATGAGTGGGATCTGCAGTATTACTTGAATCTGTTTAAAAACAAGTTGCGTCGTAACCCGACAGATGTCGAGTGTTTTGACATGGGGCAGAGCAACTCGGAACACTCGCGGCATTGGTTTTTCGGTGGCAAGATTGTGGTGGACGGGCAGGAGATGCCGCAAACACTTTTCCAGATGGTCAAGGATACGTTGACGGAGAGTGCCAAGCAGAACAGTATCATTGCTTTCCACGACAACTCGTCGGTTATTAAAGGGGCTAACATTGTGACGCTCGGACCTGTGACTCCTGGGGAGCCGTCGCAGGTGCAAGAGCGCACGCTCGACAGCCACCTGCTACTTACTGCTGAGACGCACAACTTTCCGTCTGGTGTGGCCCCGTTTCCTGGCGCTGAGACTGGAACTGGTGGCCGCATCCGTGATGTGCAGGCCACTGGTCGAGGTGCTAATGTTGTTGCTGGTATCAGCGCTTACTCTGTTGGTAATCTAAACCTCGAAGGTTACCGGCTTCCATGGGAAGACGAGAAGCTGGAGTACCCGTCCAACCTCGCTCACCCGCGTGACATCCTCATCCAAGCTTCGAACGGTGCTTCAGACTATGGCAACAAGTTTGGTGAGCCCGTTGTATCGGGATTCGCCCGTTCTTTCGGTATGGTTTTGTCTAATGGCGAACGGCGCGAGTACATTAAGCCAATCATGTTTTCCGCCGGTCTTGGCCAGCTGGACGGCCGTCACTGTACCAAGGGTGAACCGGAGATTCAGATGTGGGTCGTGAAGATTGGTGGGCCGTGCTACCGTATCGGCATGGGAGGCGGTGCTGCTTCCAGTCGTATCCAAGATGCCAAGACTGCTGAATTGGATTTTAATGCTGTGCAACGTGGAGATGCCGAGATGGAGTGCAAATTGAACAAGGTGATTCGCTCTTGCTGCGACCTGGGCGAGAACAACCCCATCGTTTCGATTCACGACCAGGGCGCTGGTGGAAACGGCAACGTGCTGAAGGAGATTGTCGAAGTGTCGAACTCTAAGCCAGGAGATGCTAACCGCGGTGGTGCTCGCTATGAGGTGCGCAACATCCTGGTCGGTGATGACACGCTGTCCGTTCTTGAAATCTGGGGCGCTGAGTACCAGGAGAATGACGCGCTTCTGCTCCGTCCAGAACATGTCGAGCTGTTTGACAAGATTTGCAAGCGTGAGAAGTGTCCGTATGCGCTGCTGGGCCAGGTGACTGGAGATGGTCACGTGGTTCTGCACGACTCGAAGGATGACTCTATTCCTTTTGACTTGGATCTTGACCTTGTGCTGGGCAAGATGCCGCAGAAGACCTTTGTCGATACGAAGGCTACAGAGATTGTCTCGGAGCTGTCACTTCCTATGGATATCACTCTGCGTGATGCACTGGACCGTGTCCTGCGCCTTTTGTCGGTTGGCTCGAAGCGGTTCCTGACTAGCAAGGTGGACCGTTCCGTGAGCGGCTTAATTGCACAGCAGCAGACTGTCGGCCCGCTCCAGCTGACCCTCGCGGACTGTGCTGTTGTGGCGCAGTCCAATGTGCCAAACAGCGATGGCAAGTTTTCTGGTGTGGTAAGCGCCTGTGGCGAGCAGCCTGTTAAGGGCCTGGTGAATCCCGGAGCCATGGCTCGCTTGAGCGTGGGTGAGTCACTCACAAACATGGTGTGGGCGGCTCTTGGTGGACGCGGTCTCGATGACTGCAAGTGCTCTGCCAACTGGATGTGGGCGGCCAAGTTACCCAATGAGGCTGCGTGCATGTACGACTGCTGTGAGGCGATGACTACGTTCATGAAGCAGGTGGGTGTGGCTGTTGATGGTGGCAAGGACTCGCTGTCCATGGCTGCGAAGGTTAACAACAAAGACGTGAAGACGCCTGGTACGCTGGTGATCACCATGTACGCACCAACGGAGGACGTCGAGCTGAAGGTGACACCTGACCTCAAGACCCATATCGATGACAGTCTGCTGTACTACGTAGACGTGGGCAAGGGTGAGAACCGACTAGGTGGTTCGGCATTAGCGCAGGTGTATGGCCAGGTCGGTAACGTCTCCCCGGATGTCGAAGACGTTGAGTTATTCAAGAATGCGTTCAATGGTGTCCAGGCTTGCATAAAGAATGGTCACCTACTGGCTGGCCACGATCGTAGTGATGGTGGTCTTATTATCACGCTGCTGGAGATGGCATTTGCTGGCAACTGCGGTCTCGATGTCGACATTCCGTTCACGGGCGACAAGGTCTCGACGAAGGACGTGATTCAGGTGCTGTTCGCCGAAGAGCTTGGGTTTGTATTCCAGGTGGCTGCTGGCCAGCATGCAACCGAAGTGGAAGCTATTTTTGGCAAACTGAATGTGCCGCTTGTGAAACTGGGTAAGGTCACTACCGATGGCGTCATTACGGTGCGCATTAACGGCGAAAGTGTCGTTCAGGATCAAATGGTGGATCTGCGAGATGTGTGGGAGGCGACAAGTTTCGAGCTTGAGAAGCGTCAGTGCAACCCTGAGTGTGTGGCGCAGGAGCAGCGTTCATTGCGTACCCGCACAGGTCCGTCGTGGAAAGTGACTTATGAGCCTGAACCGACGCCAGAGCGCCAATTGAGTACGCGTGCTCAGCACCGTGTAGCTGTTCTTCGTGAAGAGGGTAGCAACGGGGAGCGGGAGATGCTCGCTGCATTCCATCACGCTGGTTTTGAGGTCTGGGACATCACGATGTCGGACTTGGTCAACAAGCGTGTGGTTTTGGACGAGCGGTTCCGTGGCGCGGCGTTTGTAGGTGGCTTCACCTTTGCTGATGTACTTGGCTCAGCCAAGGGCTGGTCTGGTGTGGTGAAATATCACGGTGACGTGCTGAAGCAGTTTATGGCGTTCAAGGCTCGCGAGGACACGTTTAGTTTTGGTGCGTGCAACGGTTGCCAGTTTATGACGCTGCTTGGCTGGCTCGACCACCCGGAGGCCACAGCATTGGAGGAGGAGACGCAGACGTCTGCTCAGCCACGTTTTGTGCACAACGAATCAGGACGTCACGAGTCTCGTTTCGTGTCGGTGCAGATTCAGAAGTCGAACTCAGTGATGTTGCGTGGCATGGCCGGCTCTTCCATTGGTGCGTGGGTCTCGCATGGCGAAGGCCGCGCACATTTTACGCACGCAAAGATTCAGGAAAAGTACGTATCGAGTGGTGCGGCCGCTATTCGCTACGTGGACGACTCGAACGTGCCCACGGAGGAGTACCCGTTCAACCCAAATGGTTCACCCGAAGGTATTGCCGGTCTCGTGTCGAGCGATGGTCGTCATCTGTGCCTCATGCCGCATCCGGAACGCTGTTTCTTGAAGTACCAGTGGCCGTACATGCCGGCGAACTTTGAGAAGTATTCCGCGAGCCCATGGATGCGAATCTTCCAAAATGCCAAGACATTCTGTGAAGGTTTGTCTTCGTAGCTGCCTCTTTGCATTGAACATGCTACTGCTACTGTTTTGCTGCATTAAGAGAGAAATCACACAATTACTTCTGCAGTTGTCATGATCAAAGAGCTTTTCGAGGCTCCATATTAGACGACGTTCGTGTTATTGAAGGGTGTTACTTCAATAACCACGTGAATACAACTTCAACATGCACGGCAACGGCTTAATATTGAACAAATGTTTTCATGAAGGCGCTTGAGTGCACAGCAAGTCCTTACTCGCATTCGACTTGTTACGGGAATGTAAACGGTTATCAATAGCATGTGTTTTGGAGTAACGTTGTACGATTCATGCAAGGCAGAATTAACATGGGGACACAGATACTTCTTGGACCCACGTAGTGGTATATAGCGGTTCTGCAGATACAGCTGGTGCCCTATTTAGACAATGACGTATGATGCTGAAGTATCGTCGTTCGAACTGGTTACACTCTCGTGCTGTAACATACCTGCAAATACGATGCTACGGCGTACATCAATCGGTATATTCTGTATTGCTCTGCTTCATCACGAATAAAGTTTGACGCGCCCTAGACTACGTCTGTATTGAAAAAGAACAGAAGTGAAACATCGACTGCGGTGACGACGATCATTGGTTGCAGAAGCAGACAAGGTCGAAGAGATAGGTACATCAAGAATGAAGCCGAAGCAAACGTGGCAAACTTTAAGTTCGTAAGTTCAGGATCATTGAAATTTAACTGCATAAAAAATCAAAAGGTATGTAGATCTCACCCACTCTGAGGTGCATAAGCGTGAACTTGCATTTTCAGCTTATCATGAAGAATAGACCGCTATTCAAGCTGACATCCCACTTCACACATCTCAATAAACCGAGAACATTTATGCTCACCAATTAGTTTTGATCTCATTACCAATCTAGACAAAGTTAGTGCAGAACTGTAAGCAGATATTTCAGTGCATCGTCGGCATGACTGGATAATGGTCAATGATACTGCTCATACTAAAAAATGAAGAAAGTTACGAAGGAGCTCATCTCCTGCATTTTACTTACTGAGCCTGAAAAATTACTAGTACAATGATGATCCAAAGTACGTAATGGTTCAAGTGCTATTGCCAGGTTATAACGCAAAGCTTGCTAGATCCTGACATATAATTTCAGTAACGACGCAGCCTACACGTCCACGTTATCGTCTTCGTCTTCGAGCGCGTATTCCTCCATGCCCTCTCCATCCTGTTCCAGCTGTTGGTACCTACGTCTCGCTTCCTGATGTGCCAGGCAGGAAGCAAATGGGCGGCTTACACAGCTTATCGTATACCCAGCCAAAGACCCAAGTTGTGAATACAGCTGAGACATGCGATTGCCAGTCTGAAGTTGCCACGCGGTAATCTCGTCTTTTAAACTTTGTGCACGGTCGTTCTCGCCTGCAGCTGGATCATGGGCTGTGATACCGCTACTATGTGATTCCGTTTTTTTGTTTTGTCCATGAAACGGTGACGGCAGGTCAATCGTGGACGGGCGTAGCAAATGTGACCCAAACAGCTTCGATGCACGACCACTGAACACAACCCGTGACGGAGACTGCGATCCATCTTTGTCAGCATTAAGAGGGTTGTCAATTCTCGTCAGCTCACGATGGATCGGTAGGAGAATACACTCGTGAGAATTTCGGTTCGGATCGCACATGGGAAGATAAACCACGTTTATATTTTGCTCCACATCGGAGAGTGCCCGCCGAAGCTTCACTTTCATAGCTGGATCCAGTTCTGCAGCTAAAACTTGCAGCCACATTCGTCCCTCTTCAGCACTGAACACAGTGCCAATGGCGGACAAAATGGCACCATTTTTGACAAAAAACAGCTCTTTCGCAGATCTCGAAGCCTCAGCACGAGCCGCCAACGTGTTGTCTGATACAGATCCCGCTGCTTCTTCATCTTGGTTGGGGCTCGACGGCTGTGCTTGGTTGTCGTCCGTCGGCAAAGATACCTGGTAATACTGCTTCGGACTTATCTTTCCAGGCGAGGGAATTTCCTGAACCATGCATGTGTTCGTCTTGGCGTTCGATTGGATCGCATAGCCGTACTGAACGAGTTTATCAGAATCCCTAAACTCCTCTTCTTTTATCAAGGACTCCTCAGCATCGTTTTTAGGATTCGTATTCTGCTTATCAATGTCGTCACCGGCAGTTCTGCTGGACTGGACTCGTTGTTTCAGAGGCAGGGCTACTCGAATCCACATGCGTCCCTTTTCATTAAGAATCCGCTGAGTAGAAATGAACACGGAACCAGGATCAAGATGACCAACAATCTCAGCTTGCAGATCTGCAGTGCGACGCAACGGCAGTGGTCGACGACTATATACCGTGCGGTAATACCTTTCGGCATCGTCGTTAAACGGCGCATCCCGGATACGTGTACTCCCCCATGGCACCATTACTCTCTGCGCGGTGTTTGCATTGCGCTCGATGACCCACGCATCAGGTTTTGCAACTGCTACCGTAGCGCCATTAGCTCGACTATCTTTCTCCTGATCATCACCTATTTTCGCATTGCCATCATCGATCTCGCTCTTTTCTTCAACACCACCTTGCGGTTTCTGCTGCACTATGAGTGGCTCAATCCGTACCCACACGCGGTCTTTTAGCAACTTGCGCTCAATCGCACGGACCACGCGATAACTCTCGATACCGTACAGCCGCGGCGCTTGGAGATTCGGGATCGCTCGGACAGGTAGTTCTCCCACCCACTTGCCGCTTCGTTCTGCCACATTTTGCAGATACACAGGTCCATTACGGAAAACTCCACATTCGAACGGATCTTCCACCTCAATCAGTGTCTTGTGAAACGACGCGTTAATCCACCCACTGACTCGAGCAGCACCAGCCATATTTACCTTAATGGCCAATTGCGTAAAGTCCTCATTAAACCGGCACTCTGTAGCTCGAAACACGCTCACAGGCGGCACAAAACGCTGCATTGGACGCAACGTCATAGCCCGGTCGTCCTTTTCACCAGCAAAAGGACTTGATGACACGGACGACATTGACGTTGAATGGAGCGTATATACTGGCTCGCGATACAGCATTAAACGGTCACGTGCACACATATAAGTCGGAAATGCTGCACACCCAACCAAAAAAATACCAGTAATAAAAGCAGTATTAATATCACCAAAAAATAAAAATAAAAGTCAGTCGTATAGTCAAGTCAAGTCCATTGAAAAAGTAGGCACATTTTTTGAAAATATTATTCCTGTGTCCGCACCTGGAAGTCGGCGCATGTGGCGAAATGGTGCCGGCTGCGCTTCGATTACTGCAGCATATTGACGTGAAGGCAGGTCACTGCCATCTAGAGACACTCCGGAAGTCGAGGGTGACGCAAAGTGTACACGAATGTAGCCATTATGTTGCGTATTCGAAAAGTAGCCACGACGGATTTTCAGCCACACGTTATCGTCGTAATAGAGAACAGTGGAGCACGCAAAGTACGAGCCTACGGGCAGGTGGCCACAGCGATTGATCTGCTTTTCACACGGAGACGAGTAGACGGAGAGACGATTTTGGTTCAGTAACGTAGACGACAAGACAGCGCCATTGTCTGGACCAATGTATTGGAAGAATTCTTCCATTATTAGTCGCAGGACACAAGAAGAGACTTTGAGTGAGTTTCGCGATACTGGAATTGAGATGCTCTATCGTGTATTTGTGTTGACCAATAAAACGATTGAAAGCGTATTTTCGACTGAAATATGCACACAATCAACTCGTCGTGCAAGCTGTATGTTATTTGACCAATTGGCTTGTTTCTATCATGACCGAATACTTTCTGCATTTATATATTTACTGGTATAGTCCTTTTGCACCTGCCACTGTAAAGCAGTGTTACGGATGTAAACAGCCGCGGTTCGTACCACAAACCTGGGGTCATCAGATCTAGAGACTAAAACCATACTCAGTATCTCTCTCTTGCATCTTTGCGGCAATTGGAGAGATAGAATTGTAGACTTTACTGCACTTAAACTTGTTGATTGCAACACGAAAGGCAGACATATTCACAGCTATAATGTGTATCGCTTTCTTTACTCCTGGTGTAAGTGAAAGTCTCAATGACGCAAAGTTTTAATTTTCTATACCCTCCTACACTCCCGACAGCAGTGTAATACAGTGCCGCGCGTCATTACTCGTTAATCTCTAGTACCAAAGAGAAGGAGTACTAACCTCCAACGTACTGATATCAGATAGGATACTCCACACAGTGGAACCCGTTCCGCCACCCGCCACCTCCCTGTGGATGACAATCCCCCGAGTGCCACTGGTAAGCGTAGACGCAGTAGGAAATATTGCTACCTCCAGACTCTGTACTTAAGTGCAAAAATGTGCAAGTGATACCGACTTTACGACAAGTTATTCTTAGACTTTCCTGTTCACCAATAGTCTCTACGCGTCGTGTACCGCATCTCCAATCGCGGAGGTAGATGACGTTACAGCAGCGAACAGTCTCTCGTGGCCAAGCTCGTAAAACAGCGCGTCGACCCCTTCCACCATTATCCAACTTATCTACTCGGACGTGTTGTGGTACTTCAGAATGAGAGCCTTCGTCAATATATCAGCGACATCCTTGTCCGAAAGCTTACGTAGTTCGTCACAATTATCCCACGTCTAGCTTGGTCACACACGAGCTTCACCCTTGTGCCGATTTGTTCGACTATAGCAGGTAAGGCTATATTAGCATTTTCTTTTTGCGATTGCTGCAATGGATGACGACGCTGAAAGCTCTTAATGCCAATCTAAGAAATATTCTTCAAGCACGGCGACGCCGTCTAAACCTGAAATAAAAAATTTCTGCGGGAGAATATCACTCTCTGGTAAACCGTGGTGCCTACATTGCGCACCGTATGGACTTAGGCTGCGGTAGGTGCTAGCGCTGTGCCACCAAAAACGTGTATTTCATGATGATTCCCGATCCGAAGACCGGTGGCATGTGGGACTGGGTAGCGCGAGTGTCCGACACACCCACGCCCACTATCATCTAGACCACTACGAAGATTTTCAGCTTCGCTACCCCACGCTGTACGGCAAGCGACTCTCGCTCGCGGGAGCGCACAAAGAGGATATGCAATATCTGGTACTATTGGACGCAAATAGTCACTTTTGGTGCGCGGGGCACACCACGTATATCACGTCTCAGCAGTGTGAACCCTTGTCGGAAACAGTGGCGAGCAGAATCCGTTTTACAGCAACAAGCACCGTATCGATGAACTAAAGGTGTAAGCGTCAGTGAACATTGCGGAGTTAACGTCAACTCCACTCATGTTGCCGAATAAGTCGTCTCGGAAATCCTGGTCTTCCGGCACAACCTTGAGTTATAACAAAACATTCACATCAAAACACAGAACTACTTGTCGCTCGAAGACCGCGTCTCGATGTACGCATAGTTCTCTCATGATAGGCGGCCTTGGCGGACAAAGGGTATTAAGTGAATGGCAGCAGCTCCGGGATGTACATCTGGAAAGGGGCCGACCAGGATGCTGCCTATTAGACAATAAGGAGCATGAGACTGATAGTATTTCTGAGCGGCATGGGTATTGTCAGCTATTAACTTGGGCAGATGTGTACAGTATGGCGCATTTGTGCAGATAAGTACTGGTAGATGTACGCTTTGTATGATGTATATTCTAGGCGTACGTATTGATCAACTGTGCAATACTGACGGCAAGAAGTTGTATCTGGCCCGGAATCGCCTTGTCAGGTTCGGGATAGAAATTGAGTGTTGCAGACATCTCAAATGCAGGACAGTAACCATTGAAAAGCGCTTTCTCTTCGAAATTAAATTTGTCGACTTTCCAGGACGAACTAGATTATGGGCTTCTGCCAAGCAGTGAGTAGCAAATTCCAACATGCGAATCTTGTTTCAAGTTGGTTGATCCCTTTTCCACTTTACTCATTCATTCAAATTCGCTGATAATTTCTACCAAGTTGAAAACTGTTTTATTATTGTGGAAAATCGAAATATTCTTAAAATTTTAAAATAAGTGTGACTTTCGAACTACGAAGCTTCTACTTTTGCGAACT
The DNA here is from genome assembly GCA_000173235.2 of Hyaloperonospora arabidopsidis Emoy2. Taxonomy (NCBI): domain Eukaryota; phylum Oomycota; class Peronosporomycetes; order Peronosporales; family Peronosporaceae; genus Hyaloperonospora; species Hyaloperonospora arabidopsidis. Next base: position 20,114 of record JH598533.1, on the reverse strand, counting down.
AGTAACTGAAGGGATGGTGCAGAACACGTTCGGTTTTTATAGTGCATCAGCGTTCGTACTTGCGAGCGAATTCAATTTGGATAGTACCTAACTGGAGCTTCACCTGTAAATGAGGGACGAACGGGGCTGTAGCTGCTTCGTTCAGAATACGATATAGTGGGAGATTGATCCATGCTGGACCTGCGCTCCGCGGGAGAGGACCGCCGAGTTTACCATCAGCATTTGATGCGGAACGAATAAATTTTGATTCTTAAAGTACAGCTTCCAGCGTTCACAACGAAAATCCTGGTAGCGTCTATCTCTCCCTTCCTCATTGGGAATGGATTAGCAGTCGAGCCTAAATTGGTCTATCAGGCTGAGCCTCCGTTTCGGTAAGCCTATGACTGGTCAACGGTGCGACAGACTCTCAAGGTTTCTATAGAATTTCTGGCCCGCTGCTTGTATTGTAGACAATGACAGAACTGATAATGACTCTGGCATAAAGTAATTAAACTTAGGCTGAGTAACTCACGGCTACACTGCGTTGTGTTGTTCGCCGATCCTTAAAGCGTCGGTACCCAAGGGACGTAACTGTAGCGGGGCACTTTGCTTGTACTGGCGACAGTATAAGATTAACTATACTTATCACAGTGAAGGCAGCGGTATCGGAATCTCACGTACAAAGCAAGCACAAACAACAACGAAACAATGGTTGAATGAAAGGGAGAGCTGTATTTGGCATTTTTCCTGTAATACCTGAATAAAGCCTACATTAATCTTCTTCAAACATTATTGGACTACAAACATAAAATGTAACCAACTGCTTACCACCCATTGCGTACGTCTAACTGCAGCTGAGTATGATCGCCTAACGCAATAATCCAAGTATATTCAACTAAATATTACCTTAGTGAAAATATCATGTAACGGGCTCACCCCGTTTCGAGTGACCGATCGTGCTCGAATGTGTCTATTCGAAAAAGGATTTTGTCTCGTGCTCGGTCTTCAGAAATGTCATATCCAATAAGCATTTAAACGACTATTGCAACAATCTGAAGCTATAATCAGCTCGGATCCACGACAGCGGGCAACAGTGCATCAGCGCCTACTCAAATTTAGGATGCCCAGAGAGCCTTACGAAATACCTGTTCGGGCAGGCTACAGACTCGCAACAGAATCAAAAAGCATACCGTCGGGACATCACGATGATATAAGATTTCGCACGTTTTTGATGTGTCGCGGCTCACATCTTCTAGAACTGCCCAAATAGACGCACGTATAATAACACAGCCCTCTGTCACTGGACAGGAGGAAGAGATGCGCATCTAGTGGGTCGAACATTCCCAATAGCATGATCAAATGCAAATATACCACTAGGCCAATAGCGCGCTCACATTAGTCGAGCTCAGCGGTAACAAGACGCTCACTTCGAAAGCAATTTATGCGGCGATGAACGGCATCGAAACTGACCAGCTCGACTCTATGAGGGAGTGAAAAGGCAACACTTTCGCATTCTCACTGCTGACTTCATGTGTTGAAAACTTGCTTCACTCTTAGAAGTCTGTATCATAGAGCGAGAATAAAACACCAACACAGATGCCGCTTTTTGACTCTCATCAAAAGCTAGCGGCAGTTGTTATGGTCAATTCAAATCACTCAGCTTCAGTTAGACGTTCTGTCCATATAATGATGCCGTGTCACTCGCTGCGTACACATCTGAACGCATTTTAGTGTCGCCAGCGTCCCTGACCGTATCGACACTGCCTATTACCAATTGATATTGTCATCGTCGTCGCCCCATCTGCTCGATCCATTAGAAACCCGCTCGATCTAGTAGAAACCCGCTCAACACGATAACATCTCGATAATAATAATTCTGCTTTCGTAAATAACACACTGCTCTCCCGATGTTCCATCGGATAAATCAGATCCCACTCAACAAAACAAACTCCTGATCACCAGCAGAAGATCATTTCTGAAATCTCCCTATCCGATGCAAAACCTCATCTCAACCCTCTCTACAGTCGCCGTGGCCGTGGCGCTTGCCAATGCCGAGCAAGAGGTTTCCCTCAAGATCCACGTCGGCCAAACAAAGTTTCGCGTGACCCCTCTCGGCCAGCAATGTGCCTTCAACAACTGCGTGGATCCGCAGTTGTACCCATGTGCCAATAGTGTCTGCATGCGCCTGAACTACACTTTCGGTAACTGCAGCCTCGACAAGGGCGTGAAGCAAGACTACAATGACGTCAAGTTTTTGTGCCCGTACCCGAACCCGTACAGCCCTAAACTTGGCGTGCTGAGCGACGTCGAGCAAGACGAAGACGAAAACGAAGACGAGGACAACTAGGAGCTGTTGGAAACTGTGACAAAGAGGACACAACTTCCTGCTTGTTCCCGTTAAGAGAGATGGTGTGTGGGGTGTGTGTACATAACAATATAAACAGTTTTTTCTGAATGACTTTTGCGTGATTTTTTGTTGAAATGACGTGTTTAAGTCGACTGTAATCTTTGGTGAGGACCAGAAGCTCATGTTGGACGGTCGACGTACATTGTTGTAGCTGGCTCTGTATCGTCCAGTACGCGATTGTTTGTTGTATAGTTAGTACCGCACAATAAGGACTTGTTTAGACGGTTCTGGCGATTGCAGTGATATTTCTGGCGTTGTCCGGAGTCAGTCAGATTCGACGCTGGATTTTGCCATGGCGGATGATTTGGCAGCCGCTTCATACGAGCCGTACAAATTGTGTGGTGTAGGCTGGTGGTACAAGCTATTTAGCTTTTTAGTTGCGTATTGATGCGTGAGACTACGCCAAGCAGTGCGTAATTTGTGGCTTCTAATTCGAATTGTGCTTCGATGCTGGCTATTTTATCTTACTGCATTGGATCTTTTGGTTCGCCCTTCCGTCTCCTCCAGTCAATTACCGCATCGACTGTTTCGCGTCCGACAGAGCACAAATGATTTGTTTATAGAAAGCACATTTTAAACATAGGATATTGGTACCGCGAGAAATCACTTTGCTAAATTAGGTGCAATTAGCTCAGATTTGTGCAGCATCGTTCCAAAACCGGATCTAATCATTTTTGGTCATTTGCGATCTCACCAAATGCACTTGATGCACAAAAAATACGCTCATCACTGATTTGGACAATGGTACGTCTGCTACTATCAAAAGGCAGCTAACACCGTCAAAAATAGCACTCACGCGAAACGATATCGGTCGTACAGGATCTATCAACCACGTCTTCAATGTACCGATCGATAATCGCCAAATCGTACCTAAATTGGTGTTGCCGTGCCATTCACTGTCTTTATCTTGGCTATAGGCAGCACCGATTTTCCCCCAGCTCCTATTGTTTGTGCTCCTCAAGCAGATTATCGACTCTGCGTTTCGATCAACATCATGTCAACTCGTTCTAGTGACATTCGTACTGCGGCGTCCGCCCAAGAGTCTACATTGCAACTGGTTGCGTCGCACGGATCAGCAAATAACCAGCCAAGGAATGAAAGTCCCTTATCATCGCTCCCGAGTTTGTCATCCTTTATCCCGACTAACAGCTCTTTATATCAATGAAAATAATAGCATCCTGCAAGAGGTTATAGGCCGTGGTGTCGTAGATGGCATGTCTGAGTAGGTGGCAGCATGCAGCATTGGTACAGTCTGCACTAAAATTAACGGCACGTTGGTGAACACTAGCAGGACAAACCTTTAACTTTTAACCTGGATTCTTGTGCTAATTTACCGGCTAAGTTGTGTATGGGTACGTCGTTGACAAAGGGTGGATCACCGTTAAAAACTGTGGTGCTTGCAACATTCGTGAGTGGTTATAGTGCTGTAACGAACGTACCTAGTAGGTGGATTAGTACTTCTGTGGTCGTACCCATAATGTTCTAACCGGCTTGAATGGCACAATTTCGCTGCAACGAGTCATCAATTGGGCGACATTAATCTTCACTTTTGGCACATTTCGTATCAACATCAATTCGGCATTCAAAGGTGCGTACATTTTAATTAGTTCGTACACAACCACGACCTTATCCCTCGACTAAACCTACTCATTTGAAGAATCAAGGTCGTAATAATCCATATGAGCTCCCGATTCAAACTCGCCACTGATAGCAAGTCGGACGCCGCGCTCGGACGACTTTGCAGGTGGAATGAGTGTCCCTCGAGTCTTCATTTCTACAAATTGTTCGCGAAGTCCAGGGTCCACTAGCGGTGACTCGCGGATTGTCTGCTGCATCTCCGTATCCATCGGTCCAGGCGAGTACTGCAGCACACGCGCTTTGTCCAGTGCCGCTTGTTCAGTAGCAATCACTCGATGGTGCATCTCGCGCGCCGCCTTGCCAGTGCAATACATCATATGCGTCTTGAAAGGCTCGATACCACACAACGACGTGATATTGACAATCACAAGCTGCGTCTGCTCTGTATCCGTCCGTACTGCTTCAAGGTCAAGTAGTTCGTCTCTAGTGGCTCCAAAGACGTCCAAGAAGCGCTTATTAAGCCACATCACCGACGTCACATTGAGTTCCCAATATGGCTGCATCTCCATTGGAGACGAGATACTTTCCTGCACGACTCCAAGGAATCCAC
>JH598525.1:237259-255414 GCA_000173235.2 Hyaloperonospora arabidopsidis Emoy2 | reverse complement strand
AAACTGACGCCAATCAAAGAGCCATCAGCTGCGGATCTGAGTGCGGCGAGGTCGAGCTTGCGGACTGCAAATGCTCCGGTGCATCACTGATCAGTGCAGCCCCATTCCTACCTGCATTCCTGAAGATGCAGAGTGTACTAAGTGGTGCCAGGACGACGAGATGTGCATGTTCGATTGGGCAAACGACTCGATGTACTGCGACAGTCTATGCGCCACTGTGCGTTGTCGTGCAGGATATGTGTGTGATGTACAACAAGTGCAGTGCTTCACGACTCCGTGTCCTCCCGTGGCGGTCTGCGAGCTTTCCGACTGAAGAAGTAGTCACGATCAGCAAAAGGATGACCCAAGATAGGACACGACTTCTTTACGCTGTAAGCTGACCATCCCGGTGATAGGCCACCAATACATGTAACATTTGTTGCTTCTTTTGCTTGCTTTTCTTTGCGCTGCGTCCTGCGAAGACAAACAGAACAACGGCTGGTTGGCTTGGATACTCACGTACACACATACGTGTTCCCATACATCGATTCAAGTAATTGTTGACAATGCGATTGTTATCACGCTCTGCTATCGTCCCAGCTCCCTGCCGCACTAAATCACACAGTGTACATGCGTGTAGGTCATATGTACTCGACACTTATCTCTTCGATAAGGTCATTGGCTCTCATTTAGGTGATCAAAATATTTCCACGCGATATGGACGACTGAGACTATCGACCGATACGTTAAGATCGTAACGTGTTAGACCGAGATCGCCACCGTGTTGTGTGGATGAGTCCTTCTCAAAGCTCATTAGAACCATACCTGGTATCTTCTCGGTCTTGATCACCTTCCGCAAAATCTTCCACGACTGAATTGCATGGTCAGATAAAACTTGTCGCATGTGTTCTCACATTAGCAAACCAGTGCAGTCTCGGTCACCGCCAGAGTTCGGGCGTTTAGCACATACCTTGGACCGTCGAAGGAGAAAGAGAGAGAGATGAAATGTCTTTTTAAAGTTGTTTTTCACGTGCGTAAGACGTCTAAAAGTACTTCAGCCAGGTTAGCTATCGCCGGTGTCGAATGTTCCAGTTGTTAAATACGGGTCACCGCCTGATGTGATGCGCTCGAAGGCTTAGTGTCTAGTAGCTCATTGTATCGCCTGAGACTTGCACGTCCGTATGTACCTTAAAAAGTTAAAACACTTCCCTCCAGCGCTACTGTTCCCTGCTCATGAACGACTCGGTATCACTGCATTTATTGTGCTAAGGTGCGGACAGAACACAGCATTACCTTACATATTGTATAATGTACGCCTCCGTATCATCCTCTAGCGCTCGCTGTAGCAGCCAGAGAAAAACTCGAAATATCGTTGGCGGTCTTCTTCCTAGGCGGAAGCTCCCATATTATTGACTACTACTGGGTTTTCCTGTTCAGGGGGAAATCTGCTGCTACCAACTTGCTTGAGCGGCCGGCCACCTCCAATAATTACCTCCCTAACGTCTCGTTTGACTGAGGTGGTGCTTCTGGATATTTTACGCATGTGTCGTCTCGTCCTCAGACTAAAATGGCTGGACCTTTATATTAGGCGGCGTTTCCTGAAGTGTCTTGTTGTAGCCCCCCCCTTATAACTTGTATAGAAAGGCGTTTTATTGTGCACATCGCTAAATGAATGTAACTATGGCGAAGCTCAGCAGGGGACACATAAAACGTAGATTGTGTGCGTGTGAGCAAACAGAGAGACTTGCGCTGGTACGACGCCTCCGATTTGTTAGGCATGATTGAAAAACAAAGGTTCGGTGTCCCCACGAGGCTGCAAAAAAGGCTCGAGGTCACTATAATCATCAGATGTACTGGCTTGCAGAGAGCAAGGAAGTTATTATCGTAGCAAAGCGTGATAACAATCGCATTGTCAACAATTACTTGAATCGATGTATGGGAACACGTATGTGTGTACGTGAGTATCCAAGCCAACCAGCCGTTGTTCTGTTTGTCTTCGCAGGACGCAGCGCAAAGAAAAGCAAGCAAAAGAAGCAACAAATGTTACATGTATTGGTGGCCTATCACCGGGATGGTCAGCTTACAGCGTAAAGAAGTCGTGTCCTATCTTGGGTCATCCTTTTGCTGATCGTGACTACTTCTTCAGTCGGAAAGCTCGCAGACCGCCACGGGAGGACACGGAGTCGTGAAGCACTGCACTTGTTGTACATCACACACATATCCTGCACGACAACGCACAGTGGCGCATAGACTGTCGCAGTACATCGAGTCGTTTGCCCAATCGAACATGCACATCTCGTCGTCCTGGCACCACTTAGTACACTCTGCATCTTCAGGAATGCAGGTAGGAATGGGGCTGCACTGATCAGTGATGCACCGGAGCATTTGCAGTCGGCAAGCTCGACCTTCGCCGCACTCGAGATCGCAGCTGATGGCTTCTTGAGTGGCGTCAGTTTTGGTGAGTGCCATCACCACGAGCGAACCGACAATGGTAGCAATTTGCATAGTGTCTTGGGTTCTTTGTTGTACTATTTCTTGACGAAGTGAAAGCGATAATGAGAAGCGATAACGAACTTGGTGAGGGCAGGAGGTGAGGGGTCGTACCCTTTCATCCATGACAAGCTAAACTCTTCCCACGAAGACAACTACACCCAAGGGTCGGAAGAATCAGCCAGCCCAACGGGTGCTGTGGGACTGCGACTGCCTCCAAAGAAACTCGGCCAGCTCAAGTTTTGATGGTTGAACAGACGATGGTATCCAATGAGTTGTTTTGATCTATAACATACAGATTTGGACGACTCCAGCTGCGTCGATCGAACTTGTGTATTCGTATGCACTGCTCTCCTTTCGACTGGTGTATTCACTTTTTAATCGTTGTTGCATATGAAATGGTACGTGGATGTTTCATCCCGTTGAAACCGAACTGCAGGGCCTTTGAGTAACGACTTGCGATGCAGACCACGCATATCTTCCGTGATCGAAATGGCTTATGGAGAATAGGTGGGGTCGCTTGATGCAGCACGACTGTCTACGTGGACTGATTTGGCGTGACTGCAGACAGCCGCACGATTCCCATGGTGATAGCAGCGAAGGAGCTTTTGCTAGATATGTGGAATGCACTGACGGCATACCTCACCCTCGTCAGGATAACGCCCACATCGAGTGAAATATAGGATAGTGAAGTCTGAATGGAAGACAAGTGCTGCTTTCCAGTGACGAGCTTTTCTCAGTTACTAGAAGACGGAACTGTTCGAGGTCATACATGACCTCAGAATGTCCAGGAACAGCAGCTTCCGCCGACCGAAGGTACATCAATATGATCAATATAAGCGCCTGTACTAATCGCATCTGCTGGATCATCCAAGACACTTGTGCAGCACTTTTGGCGTCAAAGTGCCTTGACTGATCCCTAATCTGCCGTTCCAATGTCAGTGTTACGTTCGACATAGCCACTGCTTGGCTGATTGAGTTTCGACGTCTGCTGCGTGCATCGTACAAAGTCCAACTCTCTGGAGACGTTTGATGGTAAAGTCGCCTGTCAGGTATGCATCAGGTGGATAGCAAAGGCGCTGCACAACGTACTATCTAGACCACCATCCTCAGGCATCAGTCACTTCTACTTGATTCAATGGGCAAGGATCTCCAGCTATCCTGTACAGGATACCTCTACTTCAAAATTTGCTACTCGGCGCATCAGTTTCTGCTCCCGGCAGCTGCGTACTCTTCTTTCTGGGATGGTGTACACAATACTATCAAAACCTGTGAACTTTTCCGTTAACATTTCCGTCAAAAAGGTATCTGATGTAGCTCTGCAGCGCTTTTGCTTCCCAGGCGCCAATACCGTTGCCGCGACACCTGCCAGCTCGACAAACGCCCAGCCCCTCTATCGGTTATAAGAGTCGCAGTAACGTTTGCCAATCGTGTGGTGGATCGTTCGCATCCTTCCTTCTCGCTTGAACCCCATTCCATTTGTGTTTTCATCTCGCTGTGCCTTGCCAGTGATCGGCCTACCGAGCTCTGTAGTTTGCGCTCGACTTCCTTCCTTCTTGTAAGCATATGTACATATCTACATGTATACAAGAGACCACAGTCGTCTGTCAGGGTATCCTCGCAGTTTCCAATGGACGTAGCAATATTCCCGGTGCGAACAACGGTCATCCTTCTTTTATCATTGCAGCTGTATGGCAGCTCAAACACGCTAGAATCGCTCAACTATCGATCACTGCATGTGGTACAAGCGACAACCTTTGTAATTAAACCTCTTTTTTTACTCAACACATCGCAATTCGCGTTCTTTGTCAGGTGCTTTCTTGACTGGCGGCACCTCATAGTTAATCGCGAGGCGGCACAATAACTTATGGCACGACCATCCAGCAATCAAGTTGTAAAGCTTTCTAATGTCAAAGATGCCCGCCAAGTTAATCGCATCTAATGAATCAGCACCCAGTATCAAGTCTAGCATCTAGTACGAATTTACAGAAAATTTGCCTATTTAGCAGTAGATTCCGCGCCCGTTGGAGACGTATGATCCCTGATTCTGGCCGCTCGGTATGAAGTTAAAGTACGGCCACCTGTCTACGCTCAGCTGCAGATCTACAATCGTTAACTCCAGATACTGGTCTTCCATAACGACTAAGTCGGTATAAGCCACTGAGCGATCATGACGACGTCTAACTCCGGAAGTGTTAATCAATTGTAGTAATTGTTGATTTAGCTCCAAAATAGATCCGTTGGTACTTATTGAATAGCTGGACATCCCGATTGATAGACGTTATGGTGACGAGTCTATCATCTCAGCAGGCCACTCCATTTGAATGCTATGAGTCCGAGAGGGGAGAAGAAATACCATGCATCTTCTACACATAGACATTGTCAAAGAAGAAGAAGTCCACGCAGAGAATAATATGGGTGTTAATCTGAAGCAGTTTGCGATGGAGGATCGAATACCTGAAGGTAACGCAGATGATGCCCACACTCGGAAGATCAGGAAGAACTACGATAAAAATACGGACAAGACAGATGAGGAGTGAAGTCAGCGAAGGGAAAGTACGTTTCGGAAGCGCTCAACATCCGCTGCGTTTGCGCTGGACAGCCAACCACGATGCATCCCTTACGTCGAAAAGAAAAGTGCGCAGTTGTCTCACATGATGCTAATGTATATTGCTATAATCAAAAAAGTCGATGGTGATTACAAGTTCAACATCGTCACGTTGACGGGTTAGCAACAAACAACAATGACAAGCAGCAATTAAGACACGTTGATGCGACGTGTTTACTAGCATACTTGTTCATCATTTCTGTTTATCGCTCACTAGTCTGAAAAAGCATACATCCGGTCTTCAAGTTGTTTTGGTTTTCGTTAACACTACCGACAATCGTTTTTGCGCCTTATTCATAGCGATCAACGCTTGCTGCATCCTATCCACGCGGACGCTGACAGCACCCTGCTGCGGTTCATTGTGATTTTACGTATCGTGCTACTCGCCTAAATTCATTACGTATGTCGTGTAAACTCATGAAATAATGCATTCACGTTTACTCTGTATACGACGAAATCGGTATTGATAATCTGCCTGACGCAGAGTGAGTGAGTGAGAAGGTGAGGTATATTCCGGTACGCTTGCGACCAATTATATCCTGCCTCCTGATGACAGTGTTACCAGAGCGACGTCTAGATAGTACTAGTCCGCGGACAGCCGAGCGCCTTCGCGCTGAGTCTCGCCGCGAGAGAATTAGGTTCCTCGGAGTCAACGCGGGGCCTTGTAGTTTGTGGTGCTCCGCTTGTGATGCCTCCAGCCAGTAATTGACGTCGTTGTCAAGGAATACTGTAGCTTCCAAAAAAACCTGTGATCTGTAGAAGAATCAACTTGAATTGGGTCCGTTGTATTCATCGCGATATTTGCTAGTTGATCAGCCATTCTGTTGTAGGCGCGATAGTGATGGCCCCAGCTGGAGACTTCAAGATCGTCCACAAGGGCACGTGCCTCCCAAAATAGCGGCACCAAGCTGACCTTCTGCGGGGAATGATGGGCCCGAAGCTGTGAGAGCACCATCGCACTACCTACAACGATATGCAGAGGTGCGTAGCCAGACACCTTCGCGTAACGTAGACCGTGCACAAGTCCCCAGTATTCAGCTGTATTGTTTGTGGTATCGGCAGCTCTGTACGCCATGCTCGAAACCTACAGAACGCAAGCAGCGTGCGTCGCAATATTGAGTAGGACAATAATGGAACCAGATCCGCCTGGTCCTGGGTTTCCTCGAGATCCACCGTCGAAGAATAGCAGGAATATTAATCCCGGGCATCGGCTAATGGGCAACACTTGCATCTCCGGTGGTTCTTCGACGCAAAGTAGATTGTCCGCCAAGCTGACCTCACTCGCTCAAACAGATCTCTATCGTTGTTCATGTCCGGCTGGTATACTGACCCTATAAATCGGGTTATCGCACGTGAAAATTGTGTCTTGGCTTTGGCGATGTGTGTCTCCTCCGTAAAGGACGGGTCGTCCATACGGCGGAGCCGCTCTAACCAGATAGCATGAAGTTTCGTGAAGACGGCAAAACGCCAGAGCTCCCGAACGGCCAGGAATACCGCATCCTTTGCCGCCGTCATCTCAACAACTTAAGCAAAGGCTTGTTTGATAGCATCCCAAGCCTTGTGCAGAACCTCTGGAAGATCGAGTCCAAACACCCATACGTTGAAGCTCGTCATGTTGAATCATCCAAGTGGGCTCCACTTGACAAGGAGATGCTTCCCGTGTCGACTCGCACTGGAGCAGGTCCAAAATACATTTCGCGCCGCGGAAGGAAGGGTACGAGAGGTCACCCGGGTACGGGACACGACAGATCCTGGCTCGCCCAGTCCCATAGTGGGAAGCTGATGCTTTTCAGGCGATACAGATTTTGCGCACTTGTCGGAAAAGATGCTCGCACCCGGCGTATCTCTCTCCAAGTAATTAGTGATATCCCGTCAGAAATTATTTGAAAGTCCATCTTTGCCACTCGCTCGTCTATAATTCGTTTTTTTTCACGCACCGTCGTTTGGAGATAGCCTGCTTGATTTTGCGTCAGTGAGGCTTTCATGACCGTCATCTTTCCCAGGTAAGGACAACGCGGGTGAGAGCCGGGTGCACGCCAAAATATACATGAGTACCCCCTTCTCGAGACGCCGCTATATCACACGAGGACATCGAAAAGACTGGTGTCCATGCCCGTTTCGAAATGAGTCAGCAGCGTCCCTTCACTTTTCAGTGTCCAATCATGATATCAGTGGACCTTGGTTGAGTAGCAAGTAAGCAACCCGAGTCAATTGCACGAAACACGAGTGCCGGGAAGTGTAGAGAAGGGCGAGGCAGAATGAACCAAATTTCCGCCTTTTCGCCATTGATTGGGTTGCCATGTCGAGCCGCACAGAGAACTGTACGATTCCACTTTGGCAAAGCGTCCAAGACATTATGTTACCCAGACAATTCGTTCCTCTTGAAAAATCCGACCCATTCAGATTATAGACCTTCCCTTAGGCGGTTCCGCAGCCATGACATATCCGTCAACGTTGCGTGTTCCATCCACCCGTGGCCAAATCTTCCCAATTGTGCCACATCAGCTCACATACCCACACGGAAATTTTCATCAATCAACCTCCAAAAATCAACTGTAACACTGCCGTCAGTGTTATAGACGACCTCATCTTGCGAAGTAAATGATATGGCCCTTCTACAGACTTCCGTGACGTCACCTTGGAGCACATGTCGATCCGCCGAAAGATCAACAACTTCGGAACCAGTTTGCCAAATATTCGATCGATATCTGAGGTGCTTGTCTTCATTCTAACAATGCGTTATGTATGATGGACTAGACCCAGTAGAAACCTATAAGCAGTCCCCAATCAATAAATCTCATGAAGGCGCTGTAGCTGCCCCGTGTCCGACAGCCATTGCCGCCATAGTCATTAATTCTGTTTGAATGCACGGCACAGCTAGGTTCCCCTGATGTATTGGGAGTGAGGCCACCTCGGAAGGGACCCAAGGTCTGGACCTCTTACAATACCGGACACCTCAAACAAAGTCCTGACTCATACTATTCAACCTGGTCACAACGGATGGAGGAGACCAGCAGTGTCGTGTTAGGAAGGTGGTCTTGGGCACCGCAATGGCACTGGCAAGACGAACTAGTCGTTCTACCGTGTGGGTCTTCTTTCTGGCTATCACAAACCTGCGATTAAGAGATTGTACGCATCTATTCCAGTTGTCCGCCACCGCATCCTGTTGGCCCACCAGCACACCCCGATATCGACAGGATTCGCTTGAAGTCAGCAGATTAAGACCACAATTGATCAGAGGCAGTGATGACCCCCGAGGGTTCAGAGCAACGATCATTGACTTCGCGCGGCTCGTCACTAGGCCTGAAACGCTGGAGAAATCATCAAGAATTGTGACAACCTGCAAAATCGCAGCCCGATCGCGCAGGTAGACGGCCGTATCATCAGCGTATCCTGAGACTTTAAATTCAGTGCACCGCTCGCTAGATTTAAAGGCACCCTACAAATGCCCGATCTCTCTTGAAACACCCGATTAACACTATCGAGGACGAGGATAAATAGAAGTGGCGCAAGTGGGCACCCCTACCGAATCCCACAGTTAACTTCCCGTCTACGTGAGCGGTATCCATTCACAACAAATCGACATGTGGTGCCGCGGTGTAATGCCGCCACCACCGAAACAAATCGGGACGAAAATCCAAGCCATGTCAAAGCGGAAAGTAGGTAAGGACGTTACAGCGTGTCGTAAGTCTTAGCAAAATCGAGTAGCAGAACAATGGCTCAGTGCATATCGATGTCTGCCCTCGACGCGTTGCGTATCGCCTTGAATATGTCCAGGGCTGTGTGGATCGAACGCATCGGGACTAATCCAACTTGGGCTGGCAAAACTATGTGAGAGAGTAGTGTTCACACTCGAAACGACAGAATCTTAATAAATTGTTTGTAGTCGCTGTTGAGAAGCGGGATCGGGCGATGATCCAGGGGCAATGAAGACGCCGCAGTTTTCTTCAGGCACTGGATGTGTGCGTCACCAAACGACTCCAGCAGCATGCCGCACTCCATCCATCGGGTGTACAGTGCGGCTAAGATAGGTGCAAGATTGGTTGCGTAGTCCCGATAGACAGTATTGTTGAGTTTGTCTGGCTCAGCAGCTTTCCCACGTTTAATTCTCTTCAAGGCCGCACTGACATCGTCTGTAGATATTGAAGACCTAACGGTTAAATCATCAACTGGGGCCGGCCGGGATGCTCGGGCCAGGAACGCAGCTATTACCTCGGAGCGGTCGAAAGAGGTAGTCATAATCTGTTCCCAGCCATCTACCATTTTGTCAGCAAGTTCCTGTGACCGATTCGACACAAACGTAGCTTTGCCACCCATGCACACGATAGTGTTGTCCTGAAATTTAGTCGCCACCCGGGCGTAGAAGCGTCGTGATGTCTCTCCCGGAGAAAAAGTGTGCGGCACCAACAGTCGCTCCTTCTTGGTCCTTTGCCATTAACGACGACACTCCGAGACATTTTTACGAAGTTCCTCCGGTGTATCGATGGGGCCAGGGTGATCGCATCCCCTTTGGGCACTCACCGTAGAATCATCATACGAACGCGCCTCCAAGAGCGCTGCACCCAGCCGAACATATAAACGACTTGGCCTCTGTCTATAGCTTTTCATCAAACCTTGACGCGCTTGCTTAGTGGTAGCCAGCAGAATTTGACGAAGTCAGATATTCCGTGTATCCCACCAGTCGGCAAGTCGGCGAGCCGTTAGAGAGTCCGAAGTTGGGACCGAAGAGATTCCGTCCACTTGACGCTGAGCCATGGCAACCGCGGCAGTTATTTCGCTAACCGCGGCCACTTGGGCACATCCAGGAATAGGATATACGCGCCACGGCTTTCGAATGCGCACAACATGATGCGGCGTACCGATTCTGACACTTATTCCATTGTGATCAGCCGCAGGACCAGGTACTGAATAGTCGACGTCTCGAATCCAGTCTGAATGTCTGGCAGTGACATACCACCGATCGAGACGTGAACTGTCTGGGCCACCACCTGGTACAGCATAAAAATAAGTGTGTGCTGTCGCATGAAAACCCACAATGGCCCGGTCTTTTTCCTCTCTCTCCACATCGTCATCATGAACATCGCTAAGGCGCGCCGGATCGAGAATCTTGCGCGGCGCTCGAGAGTAATGTCTGTCAGGTGGGGAGACAAATGAGCGGTCAAGTTGTGGCACTAACGAGCCGTTAAAGTCCCCACCCATTAACATTGGTCCAGCGTAGTCCTGGAGGTGATTTCGAAGCACCTCGAAAAAAGTTTCCCGGTTTGTCTTCACACTCGGAGTATAAAGTTGACCACAAGGAGTGTTTCTCCCATGATTATAATGCGAAAAGGCATCTAGTGAGGTGTCCAGTGGTCCTCTTTCCACGAATCCAGAGCAGTAATAGAAGAGTACGGGCTCAACAGAATTGCCACTCCGCCCTGCGGGTGCTTGTACTCTGTTCACTTCGTGCGGCCGGGCTTGGTCACAACTCCCCAGGTCTTGTTGTATAAGTCATCCATGGATGCTGACTCCCCAATATCAACCCTTGTTTTTTGTTGAAGGACCAGATCCCTGGGTCCCCTACACTCGCGCTGCCGAAAATGGCTGAACCAGGCTGCGCAGCGTTCCGGGTGCTTGGAAATTCCGCTACATTCTGCGAGTGGACACGGATGCTGTTTTCGTGAGGCTCCCATAAGTTTTTCGAAAAGAGGCGACAGCGTCGCCGGGGGGCTGTCTCTGGACGAGACAACCCCTCTACCAGCCGAGGTGCCCTCAGTATTGAGGGTACAGCAATTGGCCATCGCGGGCTATAAGGTCAATCTCCGGCTGCCAGTTGGCTGGTTTGCAGAGAATGCTGAAGACTGCCGCACGTACTTCTTTGGAGACGTGGTATAGTCTCACTTTGGACTATGGCATCACCACCGTTAGCTCAACCTCGACAGGCACAAGCTTAGGTAGTAACACACATAAGACTTTGAGGACTCCCCAGTGATCCAAGTCCGAAAGCGGTTCCACGACAATTGCGCGAAACAACTCCGGCTGTAATTTGCTGAATTTTCTCCAGCGCTATATGTTGTCCGTCGTTTTCCATCAAATTTGACCAGACTGACCATCAGTCAGTGTAGACCAACCCGTGCACAACTCCTGAAGCCTCTCATCAGCACGTGTGGTATGTTGGCGGATCACAGCCAGATGAGATTTGCTGTTGAAGGAATACCCAAAGACACGAAGGGTTTCTCCCGTCAACGAGGCGAGGTAAGCCACTGGGTACGGCAGCTCACGGACAAGTGCCGCCAATTCTAACGCACACAAATGAATCCATGCGGATTGGTCTTTTGAGCCAATCGGCATTGTAGCAGGCACCGCGGTGGAAGCTTTGCGCTGGTTGACCCATTTACGAATCACCGCTGTGTTTGCAGCAAGTTGATTGGTGCCCTCCGGCACAGCTGCATCCGATGCAGAGTCTGGAATCTTTTGCACCCGCGTTGCACGTAAAGTATGATAATGAGGATCTTGAGGGCAGTTGAGATCCATCGGAGATCGAATCGCCAGCTGGGTTCCCGGGTCCTCGTACTTGCCAATAGAGCGTGTCACCAGGCGAAAGTCACCCATTTCTGGTTCAGATATTTTTTCTGAGGATGCCTTGAGCTCGTCTTCGATAGCCTGAACTATCTCCGCCACTCAAGAAACACTGGCTGCACACGGTGGAAGAGTAACAGCCCCTCCACCCAGATCAGACATGCGCATGGTATTTCCAAACGTGAAGGTGCTGTCGTCCATAGTCACATCGAGATCATGGGAGTCCAGTGTTTCACTGTCCGGAGAACCCGTCGGTCGTATATCCGGTGGAGACGAATCTTGCGATCCAGCCTCAGGTGACACCGCACAACGTGCCGCCTTGGAAGGCACACCTGGTATGCCCCATTTGCGGCGGACATAAGACGACAATAAGCGTTGAATCGTCGAGCGAATCCGATCTCTAATCTTTTTCGCCGTCACAGTAGGCATGTCGCCCGACGGCGGCATAATGGTCTGGACCTCCACCTCGATCTTGGGCTTCTCTTTTTCGGTGCAATATTGGCCAAGCGACGTTTCAATCTGTGGAGCTTGTTCGCGGCACTCGCTGCTTCGTTTGCTGACCGGGTCGCCGCTGCACCAGCGGTACGATATTCGTACTCCAACGTAGGCAAGACATCATTCGCGTCGTAATGAGTAGTGCGTAGCTCCGTTCTGGTAGCTTCTCGAGCAATAACCAATTTCAGTGCATGTGCGTGAGCCTTGAAGTAGTGAGCTTTCTTGTTGTCGGCATTGGCCTTCGACGTCCACCACTTGCGTTTGAGCTACTACTAAAGCCGTAACCTTGGTCGACAGCTCTAATGTAGCGGGAACTGCCACAGATACCGGTGCCCGGTCTGCCTTGGATTTCTCACGATCACCTCCGATCAGTTATTTAGTTCTACAACCGCATGCGCATGCCGCTTAGCAGCCTTGACAGCAACTTCAGCTGTCACGGAAGGTTTAACCGCAGGTGCTCAACCGTTCGTAGACACCGTTGTCTTAGTCGGTGAAGGCGATTGCTTGGGAAATGTGGCCAAGGTCGTCGAGATCTGCTTGGCAGAAGTCGCTGACCCCTGGGTCGGTGACTTGCTGGCCCCCTCGTCCCCTTTATTCTGTGGGTATCGGAGTGAAGCAACAATAGAGTTCGTCGCGCGACTAGATGAAGCCGCAGTTGGACGCGAGTCCCGCTTTTTCTTGACAGCGGCCCGCGTGGCCCCGCCACCCGCTGGGGGGAGACTATCGGGAGGTAGCTTGAGGCATCGGCCGAGGTATGATTCCGCGAAGATTTTTGAGAAACCTTTGTTAACAAGGGGGCCTTGCATCCTTTCGCCCGCAGCATCGCCGTATTAGCTTTAAGGGATCCGCCAAGCCAGCGACATGTTGTAAGCGTCCTGACTCGTCTAGGTGGTTGAGCCACTGACGTGGCGAGGCGCGCTAAGAAAACCAGTAAACGCGCGGTGATGCTCAAGGTGAGAGTCGCCTTGTCGCCCCACGCACTTGGAACTCGAATGATAAGGCGAGTAGCAGGAAAAGTAGGGGACTCGTTGAAAATGCCGAAAGTGATGAAGGAACATCACCGTTTCGGAAGTTGAAATGTGCATAACCAGCCTGGGTCGTTCGAGACAGGAGACCGAGTCGAAAGTGGCTACGAAAAAGTTGGAGTCATAAGCATCCGTGCCGTGAGATCACCCACGCGTCACCGATGGGACCGCGCACGACTCACTTGACGCCAGAATGGATTGAAAAGTGCTAGCTGCTACCCCATTCACGAGAACATGGACTAGATAGTATAACAGGTTACTATCAGCCTGTGTGGCTGTGTCTGCGGGAGAAGTGCCGTCCTCCCTCTCCTTGGTAGCAGTACACAGAAGCTGAAGACGCTTCGCGCAGAGCGATATTGACTTGGCGTGCCATATCGCGGCCGCTGCTTGATCCGGCATGACAAACGTTAACCACCGCGTTTCTGCGTCATAAGTGGTTTTCTCTTGGCACCCTTTACGGGTTCCCGACTGAGAGCGTCGAGCTCCGTGTCACCCTCCCGGTGCTCCAAAAGCTGAAGGAGCAGGGTCTTTTCAGCAATGTGCTGAAGCGTGCGCACGTAAGGAGGCACAAACGATACCACCTTTCCTTTCAGGTAGGCTTCAAAAAAATTAAACATTGCCACCCGGGTCGCTTGCGGATGTGTGCACACCAGGAAATGGAAAGGAGACGGTAAAATGATGGCTCCCATCATCCAGGCTGCCAGCGCTTCTTCCTCTATATAATTCATCGGTCGTAAATCATCGTCAGGCCTTACATTCCACTCCCTGGTGGCAGTGCAAATTAGCAGAGCACCGCGATCCGGGAGTATCGATACCCCCGCAGCCGTTGCGGTCGTAGGAGTCACCACGGTCGCCCGGACCGTGTCCACCGCCTGGGCCGTTGCTTTTGCTGAGTTAGTTGGTGTCGCCGGGACTGGTAGAAATGCAGGGGTCTTTTCGATCGCTGAGACCGGTAGCAACTCCAGAAGAGTTTCTATATCTGGGTCCCGTAGGAACGCCGGGGTCGTTCCAATCGCCAAGTTCTGTAGAAACGCCTCGGTCGTTCCTATCGCTGAGTCCGGTAGGAACACCTGGTTCAGGTCTGTCGCCGATTCTGTTAGGTACGCCAGGGTCGACACTTTCGTTGGGGTCGTAGCGGTGGCTGAAGCCTCTGACCGCGGCCGCGAATGACACCTGACCAGATGTCGGGCCAGGACCAGGCACGTGTGTCAACTGCACGTGTGCACCTGATCCCCCAGATAGTGGGGGGTAATTTGCCCTGGGGCTCACCGCCGTTGGCAGTATTCATTGGAACAGGTATCCTTCGACGTGCCAAGTTGATTCATCTGCGTACTTAGTCGCAAAATAGGAAGTGCCTGAACCAGATATGATGCAAGAAATGAAGGTAGAAGTGGTCGCTTTCCTTTCGATCGCGCACCCATTCATCGAGTCTCTGAATATTCGAATCTCGGGACATCTTCAAATAGCTTCTTGTGTATCGCCTGATTGTAGGAAGCGTCTCCGAGCTGAACTGAATCGTAATTTGTCCTTCATCGCGTCAAAGTGTATCTTCTATAGACACTCCAGAGATGAATAATAGCGTATAAACATAGATAAGCGTGCTTGCACAAATTTATTGCTGCCCAAAAGAGAGACCGTTTCATCTGATGTTATTGATACTTCCATCCAACAGCTCCTCCATAGTCGTGATGAGGGCAATATCGGAAGGAAGAGCTGGCTAATTTGGCATAGTCCTTCATCAAAAGAGTGCGACCCTTTGCTCTTCAATGCATGCAAACAACTATTAAATTGTTTTCTTCCTACTGTGTGTCGCTCATACAATTCATAGTTTCGCGACAAGTGTGTCGAAGCTCAGACTCGGCTGTCAACGTTGTAAAGGAACTTATTCTGCTACTAGAATCGACAGCGGCGAATTAACTTGCACCTTACAGACTTTACTTCCGGATCGCTCAGAATTAATTTGTAGCGGGAACAAGAAGGTTGGCAATCTACAACGGAGCCCCACTCAGCGATTTGATCGACCAGTGAGAGCGTGAGGTGAAGACGTGCTTTCATGACGAGTGTTAGAACATCGGTAATACTCTGCGTAACGACAAAAAATGAGATGTAAATGGGTAGTGCATCGGCACGCCACGGTCAACAGACACGCAAAATACCGCTAAATAGCCAATTTAAAACTGGTTTGTACTAGATGCTGCAGTACATGCTGGTTGCAGTTTCATTAGATTGCTTGAGCATCTCCCCATTGAACCGGCGTCCAAAAATCGCTAATTTGGAAGATGTTGATCTCTATAGTCTTTTGGCATCCACTTCATCGATAACACCACCAAGAGGTCGGTCATCGGTCGCAGCTACTAATAACGATAAATCGTTACTATCTAGAGCATAGACATATGCTACCTCGCCTCCATGCTGACGTGTCTAAGTGTAGAGACCACTAAGTACTGTTAGTATCACCAGAGCACTTTCAGCCGCTATATTGGTGGAACTGTTGCGCTCCATTAGAGTCTCGTCGAGAAAAGTGAGGACGCCCCCCTCCGGATAGTAAACTCCACAACCGATATTTCCTCCATGCCTAATGAGTTGTTATTATGCGTAATCGTCCACCGCGACTCATTTGCCTTTCTGTATGGACATAGGTCTAGAAATGATCGGATGTTGACGTAGGAGCTTGCTATCAAACAGAAAACCCAGATGAAGCTATCAACCTGATCTAAAATGCGCACTCCGGTCTGAATCAATGCACTGAACCAAAAAGCCGAGTCGATCCTTAAATAGTTGCTCCTCTCTGGGCAGGTCAGTACATTTTGATGACCGTAGTGACTTAAAGCCTTTTCACTTCCTCGTGAGGAATGCATCCTCGCTGTATGTCTCTTTCAAGGCTCGACAAAACAGAGGCATATAATCAGCTCAACTATATATATTGCACACACAAAACATACGTTTCATGATGTTACTGTAACGGGGTCAAAGGCCTCCATTCTAAATTGATGATATGTGTAGAGAAATATTGGGTATAACCTATTATAAGTGACATTGGTAATATCGTACCTTATCAATTATAGCTCCAGAACTAATACATTAATACTATGTACATCATACATTGATGAATGGCTAACTTGTCACTCATCAAACTGTTCGGCATACTGAAAATATTATAGTAGTACAAGTATAAGTTACTTGAGAAGGGGTTTATTACAGTAGATAAATCATAAATAAAATTCCTTCGCCTTTTGAGCAGAAGAGTTCAAGTCTTTACAAGATTATTTCTCTGAGCACCTTGTGCTTTAGTACCCTCGGAACTTCGTTAAGCTTTACTGAATGTAAATTCTTACCTATTCTTTAGAATGGGTATGCTCGTAAGTCGTTGTTATCAGTTCTTTTCAACTGAGTGGCTGTAATCCAATAGTCTATAATGTGACTAAAGGGGTATGTATCCCTACTACAGTTGGTAGCACTTGTAGTCAATCCTACACCTGAGTCGATAGACTGATCCACTATGATAATGACGAATCTTTCTTGACTCTTTGAGGCCAACGCTTATCTCCTGGTAATATTACTGCTTTTTATAGGCGCCGACAAGGTGAATTTTTATCTGGCGCAGGGGCGGGACGTGCTAAACACACGTCTATATGCCTTTTTAAAAATAACGCGATGTTATCGATGAGACCTTTCGTGCACATCATGCGGCAGGTATGGTGTAAGAGAGTTAATCCCCATACGGTACACCTACCTTCTAAGCTGGAGCATTGTTTATGCTTACAACAAGCTTAATTCTGCAGCTATTCCAGCACAATAGCAAATCCCTAGAAAGTATGTTCTTTAGAACAACATGTTCGGTCGACCATATACAGCGCCTTCGACTTAGTCAATTATTATTACCAATTCCCTAAGAAAGCGAGCGATATTACGCTCACATCGATTAGTACCCGAGCGCTATGCACTGGGAGAGTATACTTATGCCACACAATTTTTCCAATGCCCGGATACATTCAATCGTCCAGTGACGCAAGTTTTTCGTCCACACAGTTAATTCACAGACTTATTTTGATGACATATTTGCCCATAGTCGAGCGGAGCACGAGATGATGGATGTGGAAGATCACACAAACCATTTGCGTGAACTTTCCGAGTTCATGCGAACCAATAAGATATGCGCTAATGCTTCCAATGCATCTTTTGTAGGTGAGGAGATCTTCTTTTTTAGAATATTCCAAAAGGGAAGCGTGACCTGAGAGCAGACCCTGAAAGCCATAGTAGATCGGCTGATTCCTCCAAATCAAAAGTACTTGCGGTAATGGCTTGGCCTTGCACAAGCATAGTGTTAAATACGCTGACACGACGAGGTAATATATAATCTCTTAATTAAGGATGTGGATTTGGGATCGATTAGCATTGAAGGTGATGCTATCTAAGCTTGAAGGAGGCCAGATCCGAAGAGGTATTTTAGTGTCGTTTGTGACTCTATGAATTTTCCATTAAAAATGATCTGTTTATTAACAAATGATAAGGTAATGTGTGTATCATAGATTATGAGTCCTGCCAGATCAAACTTACTGAAAAGAAGTATACAACTGATGAAACGGATCTACTTCGTATGAACTAAACTCCAGGGAAATTCAGAGTGCATTTGCTTGGTTTGAAGCCATTTGTAGTCGATGCCGATCACACATAAATAACGCACTGCGACTTAGTCACCTCATCTTCCGCATAGAACAAATCTTTCGTTGTCATTTTTGCAGAGTATAACTTCGAGGTGAAGTATAATCCAGCAAATAGAACGCTCCGGATTTTGCGTTGTCCCAGACCTGAATACGAGCTGGCTCATGTAACAACTTTGTCGTCGTCCTGTTCAGGATTAATTGGTGCGGATTGTGTCTGTGATGGTCATTGTGTAGCTTTGTTACTTGCTCTTGGGAGTGAGGAGTAAAGTCTCTGACATGAAATTTCGGCAAGCTTGAATACGATGATCAGTCTCTCTCTCTCTCTACATATATATA
>JH598525.1:198414-236900 GCA_000173235.2 Hyaloperonospora arabidopsidis Emoy2 | reverse complement strand
CAGGGTCTATATTGCTATCGCACGTATAGGGAGGATAATCCTCGTATTGTTATTCCTATGATGAGATACCAGAGTATAAGATCCTTTATGAGGGACATGATACTGCGTTGAGCGGTCATCTTAGTCGTGGAAAGACCTATCGCTCGGTGAGCCAGAGCTATTGTTGGCCCAAAATCTATGAATGGTAAGTACATAATTTAGTAACGTGTCAACCCTTCGACCATGCGGTTGCGCCACTGGTGAATCTTCGTGTACCCACGGGGTTTAGGGCTTCCATTGGCATGGAGTTTTCTTCGTCCTTCCGAGAAATTTGAAAGTCACACAGGTATTGTGGTCTATGTTGACCCCTTAAAGCAAGATAGATCACTTAGTGGATTTTACAGAATTAATCAACGGTGAAGATACAGCTCAGCTATTTATCTATCCAGTATTTTGTCAATACGGTCCACCTGTAAAAATTGTACTTGATCGGGACCCTCAATTTACGACTAAGTTTTGGAATTCCATAATCCAGGTACTACTTATAGCGTGACAAGCTATTACATTAACGGACTGAGCTGCGCTGTGCCACGACTTATAGCGTGACAAACTATTACTCTAACCAACTAAGATACTTTTCTGGACATGTACACGTCGAATCATTCGCAGAACAATGCTCAAACAGAGCTCATTATCGCAATATTTGATGATATTATACGCAGCGTGTGTGCTGATGCGCAGAGGCTCGAAGCTTTAGACTCCCAATGTTTACTTTTCGTAAAAAAAAAAACTCTGTCAATGTATTTACTGTTTATACTCCGGTCATGTGAATAACCACGCAGACTTATGCGTTCCTTTAGCGTTCCCACCACGTGGTTCTGGGCTTGGTGGGGGGGATTTTTCGATTGGCTCGCTGGTGTCAGGCATGCGACTCTTCAGAAAAATGAGATCGTTTCTCGACGTGCGCGTGATGCAATATTTGAAAGCCAAGCCCAAACAAAAGGAAAAGCGGATGCGTAATATTGAGTATGTATTAAAATTCAAAAGTTGGAGACCAAATTTTACCAAATGCTAAGGCTTACCTACAAATGTAGTGTCTGTAATTTTATCGACAAAGATGTGTCTGCGCTTTGTTGGACCAGTCATAGCCAAGAATGCCCAGCGTATCCGCTAAAATAGCTTCGCAAAATTACGCACATATCCCGTCTTTTATATTGACATGCTTATGACGTATCGGAATCTGAATGACATTGATGTGAGGCGCTTACGCCGAGAACGTCAGCCTTGCCGCGCGCTATAAAATCGGTACTACGAGGTCCAGTCGCCGACCAATATGATGCAGCTTGCTCCAAATTCTGCTGACGTGCTCGAACTGCCGCAGGCGTTCTCTGGGTATGAGACAAGTCTCGCGACGACGATTTACTTCATAGATAACCAACTTCAAGTGATATATACCGGCCTGCATTAGCATCTTTAAGAATACCACAGTTAAATGTAGAGATAATACTCTAGCGACGTCGTCATAGAGGCCAGTACTAGTATCTAATGAAGTGGTGTGGGTAGCCTGGCTTTTGTACGCATTGTAGTATGAGGTATCTCTTCGGTAACATAAAACCATAAGACGTGTATACTGAATATTACTGTCGGGATTAACTTGCAACAGGTCACTTCTCACCAGTAATGATGGGTACAGACAGGTCCATGACCGGAGGTTTTGTGGACCATTGGCTACCTTAGCGGCCGAAGCACTTCAATGCTAGACTTCAAGAGCGCATAGCGCGATTAGACAACTGGCCTTTGGCCTTCACCTTCGAAAAGTTGTATTGAAGCTTGCGTTCAAGAAGCACATCACCCACACTTGCTCGTAGACTATCATACAGTTCAAACGAAGTGATTTATGCACCCATCGGACAAACACGTTGGTCTTCTAGACGTCCTGTTCTCCTGCGGACTAGGGAATGGGTACGCCTTTGATGATAAATACCTTGGCCCCACGTATCTACGGCAATATTTTAGCCTTACAGTGACTGTGCGTCGTAAAGATTGGTTCTGAATTCTTTTCACGAAGGGCCTCGCGTGTCGGGACCTCGTTATCTGTTTTATCCTCGGCCCAAGGTCTAGTCAAACGGCTGCTCAATATGATCTTTCACGCTGGGAGGTATGACTATATAGTGCTATTTACTCTTGGATAAATACATGATCACTGATCGGCGTTGTGCGTGGTCCTCTCTGTAGATGAGTCGTTGCTGATGCTCGTCCAGCAGATTTGTGATGATTATGGCTGCCATGTCATCTTGCGTCATGCGTAACGCGGTGAGCGCATCCGCGACACCACGTTCCTGAAATGGATTCGGTTTACGACGAGAGTCGTCGTTGAACATAAGAATTATGGGTTTGGACTCTTCCTTCCCCTTGATTCTGTTTAAAGTAGAGTTGTCATAGCGGACACTCCCTTCTGGGTCAACGCCCCAGCTGCCAGGTTTGGTAGTTATAGTGGATGATTCGTGTGGTTACACTAAGTTCTAGAAGGTTCTTAGTTTGCTAAGCGCAGGATACAAAAACATCTCACTTCTAGATTGTATAAGCCACTGATGAGGCCCCCGGCGGGGGGGGGGCGAAACGCGTGTGGCGCGCATTTTAATATAGAAGTCTTTTACCATGCTTTCTCTCTTTCCAACAGATTCTGGGTCTTGACTCTTCGTCACCTTGAGACCGGTGTTCAATTTCCAAATTTACCTTCCTACGTATCCGCTCAAGAAAGTTGGTAGAAGTAGATATACCCTAGACAAGGCACATAGTAAAATAGAAGTAGTAGTCAAAAATATCTAAGCGCCCGCCTAAAAAGAAGTCCAATAACGATATTTCTAGCTATTTGATGGCTGTTATAGCGAGAGCGAGGAGGTAAAACGGGTGTATATCATCCAATGTGTAACGTAAATGCTGTAACGGGGTCAACCGTTGCACGAGACTTTCCGTGTAAAGGCACGAAAAAGTCTGAGAAAGGTTTAAGTGCGGTATGCACTTAGACCTTTCATGTGGTTGGGGTACATCAATTGCGTACCTACCACGAAGTGTGTGTCACACACGGATGACATCATTACATGACGTCATTGAAGTACGTCGTCAGCGCGCTCATATTCATATTTAAGTGCGCTGTAAAGACGGCGTCTCATCAGAGCACGCGTCTAATCTTTTGTCTTTTAGCCAATAACAATTTAAAGTTCTGTTGAATTAATAAATAGAAATTAGTATCTCATTTGCAAACTTTGTAACGAGTCAGGCGGAAGACGGGAAACCGAGTCCGTTCCACACTCAACACAAGCTTACATCTATTGGTGAGGCAGTCGTAAGACGCCCACCCAAACATCACTGCACGCGAGAGAAGACGGTAAAACAGCTTCCTCACAGGTGCCTGAAGTTGTGTGTTGAGGTAGTGCGTGGCAGCTTCAAGCGCCCGCCTACAAATGCTGTATTATATCTGCAACTTAGCACAATAAATGAAAATATACCGAGTCGTCTATTAGTAAAGAACAATGTATAAAAACGATGGGAGAAAATGTTATAACTCTGTCGACCCAGCAATCTCGTACATTATGGACTCGGGAGTGCGGAAAGGTACATACGGATGTGCAAGTCTCAGGCGATACGATGAGCTACTACATACTAATCCTTCGAGAGCATCACATCAGGCGGTGACCCGTATTTTACAACTAAATTATTCGACACCTGCAATAGCAACCTTGGCTGAGGCATTTTTATACGTCTTGCACACATGTAACAACTTTAAATGAATTTTCATTCCTCTCTTCCTTCAACGATCCAAGTTTATGCATAAATCCTGTCAACTACTGACACGCTAACAAATGGAGACCAAGACTTCACTGCTTAAAATAGGAGAACAAACGCGACAATTTGTTATTCGACCATGCAGTTCACTGATAGAAGTTTTCACGGAAGTTGATTAGATACCGAGAACTACTCTAATGAGCTTCGAGACGGACTCACCCGAACAACACGGTCGATCTCCGATCAAGCACGTTACAATCTCAACGTATCGGTCAATAGGGTCAGTCATTCACATCGTGGGGGATATTATAAGAAATTAGATGAGAGCTATAATTCTGGTCGAGCAGGTATATGACTTACGCGAAGGTTCATTAAGTAGTTTGGGATGACAGGGACGAAAGAAATTGCAACTATTTAAGGATCGACTCGGCTTTTTGGTTCAGTGCATTGATTCAGACCGGAGTGCGCATTTTAGATCAGGTTGATAGCTTCATCTGGGTTTTCTGTTTGATAGCAAGCTCCTACGTCAACATCCGATCATTTCTAGACCTATGTCCATACAGAAAGGCAAATGAGTCGCGGTGGACGATTACGCATAATAACAACTCATTAGGCATGGAGGAAATGTCGGTTGTGGAGTTTACTATCCGGAGGGGGGCGTCCTCACTTTTCTCGACGAGACTCTAATGGAGCGCAACAGTTCCACCAATATAGCGGCTGAAAGTGCTCTGGTGATACTAACAGTACTTAGTGGTCTCTACACTTAGACACGTCAGCATGGAGGCGAGGTAGCATATGTCTATGCTCTAGATAGTAACGATTTATCGTTATTAGTAGCTGCGACCGATGACCGACCTCTTGGTGGTGTTATCGATGAAGTGGATGCCAAAAGACTATAGAGATCAACATCTTCCAAATTAGCGATTTTTGGACGCCGGTTCAATGGGGAGATGCTCAAGCAATCTAATGAAACTGCAACCAGCATGTACTGCAGCATCTAGTACAAACCAGTTTTAAATTGGCTATTTAGCGGTATTTTGCGTGTCTGTTGACCGTGGCGTGCCGATGCACTACCCATTTACATCTCATTTTTTGTCGTTACGCAGAGTATTACCGATGTTCTAACACTCGTCATGAAAGCACGTCTTCACCTCACGCTCTCACTGGTCGATCAAATCGCTGAGTGGGGCTCCGTTGTAGATTGCCAACCTTCTTGTTCCCGCTACAAATTAATTCTGAGCGATCCGGAAGTAAAGTCTGTAAGGTGCAAGTTAATTCGCCGCTGTCGATTCTAGTAGCAGAATAAGTTCCTTTACAACGTTGACAGCCGAGTCTGAGCTTCGACACACTTGTCGCGAAACTATGAATTGTATGAGCGACACACAGTAGGAAGAAAACAATTTAATAGTTGTTTGCATGCATTGAAGAGCAAAGGGTCGCACTCTTTTGATGAAGGACTATGCCAAATTAGCCAGCTCTTCCTTCCGATATTGCCCTCATCACGACTATGGAGGAGCTGTTGGATGGAAGTATCAATAACATCAGATGAAACGGTCTCTCTTTTGGGCAGCAATAAACTTGTGCAAGCACGCTTATCTATGTTTATACGCTATTATTCATCTCTGGAGTGTCTATAGAAGTTACGATTTGTAGACGCGGTCAAGGACAAATTACGATTCAGTTCAGCACGGAGATGTTTCCTACAATCAGGCGACACACAAGAAGTTATTGTGACGATGTCCTAAATTCGCACATTTAGCGACTCGATCGCTGGGTGCGCGATCGAACGGGGTGCGACCACGTCTACCTTTCTTCTTGCATCATGCCTGCGTCAAGCAGATGAGCAATACCCGATTTCGTCGTATACAGAGTAAACGTGAATGCATTATTTCATGAGTTTACACGACCCACGTAATGAACAGGCGAGTAGCACGACACGTAAGAATCACGATTACCCGCAGCAGGGTGCGTGTCAGCAGCCGCGTGATCCAGATGCAGCAAGCGTTGATCGCTATGAATAAGGCGCAAAAACGATTGTCGGTAGTGTCAACGAAAACCAAAACAACTTGAAGACCGGATGTATGCTTTTTCAGAATAGTGAGTGACAAACAGATATGATGAACAAGTATGCTAGTAAACACATCGCGTCAACGTGTCTTAATTGCTGCTTGTCATTGTTGTTTGTTGCTAACCCGTCAATGTAATGATGTTGACCCCGTAGCCACCGTCGACTTTATTGACTATAGCGGCTTATTAGCATCCCGTGAGACGACTGCACACTTCTCTTTTCGACGTAAGGGATGCATCGTGGTTGGCTGTCCAGCGCAAACGCAGCGGATGTAGAGCGCTTCCGAGAATTTGCTGACTTCACTCCTCATCTGTCTTGTCCACATTTTATCGTACTTCTTCTTGATCCCTCCGAATGTGCTTTTCCGCGCAACAACTCTTGTCCTCCATCCAGACTAGGAAACGTTCGTAATTGATGGCTGAAATAATCGGATAAATTTGACGCGAGCTTAGTGGATACAACAGGAATCGCCCGGCAACGCCTGCGGCCGTCTGATCGTCTTTTCATTATCGTCGTTTTTGTTGTAGTCTCCAGCAGCATCTGCATCGCCTTCCGGTATCCGATTCTCCATAGCAAATTCCTCCAGAATAACACCCGCATTATTCTCTGCGTACAATTCTAAATCGTCGTTTTGGATACTGCTCATGCGTGAAAGGATGTATGTTTGTCCTCTTCCTTCTCCGATTCATTGCATTCTAACGCGGTGGTCTGGTGAGATGACAGGCTCATCACCGTAGCGCATATAATCGGGATGTCCAGCTATTCAAAAAGGAGCTACACTTATAATCTCAAGCACAATCCGAAATAAGACTACGTCACGATCGCGCAGTAGATTATGTCTACTTAGAGCTCGTTTATAATGGTAGCTAAGCGTCATTTCAACTACTACTTAAATTACTATTTCAGTCGTCACGTAACACGTGACGACTTCCCCCATTTGAGCGATGTCGAATGGGCGGCGGTCGAACGAATGGGTTCGACCATGGGTGTCCTTGCCGTCAGTGCAATGTTGCTCGGTCTTTAAGTAAACGAGCAACATGCAGCAGTAGCCAAGTTCATGCAGAATGAACTTGATGTGGCGCGGGCTCAAGTAGCCTCGCTTTACCACCAGCAACAGCAAGATAATGCTGCTGCTGGCGGGCCGATGCATGCGCGTCGACCCGAAACTTTGAAGATTGACTTATCAAAGTTCAAGGCAGTCGAGGTTGAATCCCTCATGAGATGGTTCGTCGAACTTGACGACGCCATCGAAGGTCTTCGCATCACTGATGATGCGATGAAAGGGGTGTTTGGCACGTCAAACCTAGCCGGACGTGCTAAAGCCTGCGTCTTAGAGCTCAACCTTCACGACCCATATGCTTTTGGGTCGTATAACGACTTCAAGACGCGGCTCAGACAAACGTTTGAACTGCCGTGTGCCGAATCCAGGGCTCGAGCTGACCTCCTGGATTTGAAATAGGATAAGCGTGACTTGCACGCTTATGCCCAGCACACACGATACCTCGTGAGTTGTATCGTGGCGAAGCCGATTGATGAACAAACACAGGTAAATGTTTTTATAAAGGGTCTTACAGATGGTCCCGTAAAGACCCACCTGTTCCGCCTGGAACTGGATACGCTCGATCAAGCGATCTCAGTTGCGGAACAGGAAGACTTCAGTATGAGCCAAGCTCATATGAACTCGTCCTCCTATCGTCCACAGAAACGATAACAAACCGGAGGTCCAGAATCTATGGACCTTTGCTGTGTCAAGAGCGAGAGACCTCGCTCTTCGGACTATAAGCGATTGCAAAAGTGCAATCGCTGTAAAAAGCTAGGGCACTACGCTTATGAGTGTAGTGCCGCACAGACAGTGTCTCGGAACACTGGAAAAAGTGCCCGACCGTCCGCCAAGAAGGGAAATGGACGCGGATCCGACGCTGTTGCGACATCGCAACAGCGTAGTGGACCGGCAAAAATCAGTCGTGATCAGCAGGGGTGGAGCACCCTGCTGATCCAGCAACGTCAAGAAAATTTGCAAATTGTTTGATGAAAGACTCCAGACTCACAATCACTGTGTACCTCTGCACTTGGTGATGAGGTACCCCTCACCACCTTGAAGTTGGAAGTGACAGAAGATTTGTCACTTCGTGCCCTAGTAGACTGTGGGGCGTCGAACAACTTTGTTCGGCTCCAGTCGCTAGAGTATCGTAGGCCTAATTTTGTTGAGCGCGATATCCCTCCGACGAGGATGACGGTGCGCCTAGAAAAAGGTGCATCGATAACATTAAAGAAAACGTGTAGTGGGACTTCACTACACGTTAGAGGGCGAAAAGTACAATGATGATTTCATCGTACTGGATCAGGATGACAAATTTTGATGTCATCCTGGGATTACCTTGTCTCACAAGATACGAGCCAAGAGTGGGCTGGCAGCATCGACCCGTGAAGATGCCTGCCGCTTGTTCATCAGATGGCTATCTTATGAACGTCATGGAGCTTTAACAAGCGTGTGGACGTACTGCGAGCGAGTGCGATGGCCTCACTTGCGGTACGGTCGTTAGCACGACTGCACAAGACCTCAATGTAGCTAACCTCTACACTGTGGAGCAAGCTCCCGGCGGCTGTACAGAATTACAGGCAGAGCCGAAGGTCCACAACTCGAATAAGTCGAGTGGACCGGGACATGGATGCATGCCTAGCAGGAAACATCCTAGGAAGAGGAAATCGGTTGCCACCAAAGGGCAACACGGTCATCCTAGGTCGACTGGAGAGTCGACTGTAGAGGATCAGTACCTGACTGTGGGTGCACGGCCACAGTCAGAAGTCGTCGAGGAAATAGGTCTCCACGTACTTGAGGAAGAAATTCCTCAAGAAGTTATTGGTGAGGTAACGAGACCTCATCAGCCTGATGGAATAAGTCCCCAGCAGCCTGTGGAAAAGGGTTTCCAGGAAGAAACCAAGACATTGAACTTCTTGGTCGATGACGGATCAAGCGTAGGTGCTTATACGCTTTATCTGGTTGTGCCTCCGAAGTTAACTTCGGAGATAACTTGTTGCCAACGCTGGAACCGAAACGGTTCCTGCGTGATCTGCGTAGTGGCAAAGTCAAGCAGATCTGCATACTCGTCACAGAGGATGAGTATGTAGCCGATTTTCGGTCGGCAACAGTATTTGCTGAGAACGAACGGGTTCTCAGCAGCTCATCGATGGACTAAAGTGTCCTAGATGAGAAGACTCGGATTGAACGATAAACGTCTCAATCTTGGGAGTCGCTTCAGGCAAATCCTTTGTATAAGTATTTGATCGAATTAAAGGATGTGTTCCCTGAATCCGTGACATGCGAGTTGCCTAAGGACAAAGGCACTCGACACGAGATTGAGCTCAAACCGGCTCGAAGTACTGTGTCATGAAGCAGTGGCCACTGCCTCATGAACAAGTACTTGCGATCTACAAGTTCTTTGCCGATCGCTTAGCTGCGGGTCATGTGAGGGAGTCAAATTCCCCTCACAGCTCTTCGACCTTCTGTGTGCGCAAGGCCACAGGAAGATGGCAGATAGTGCACGCATTCAACAAGTTGAATGCTGCGACGGTACCGACTCAGACGCCAATACCGAGGAAGGAAGTAATCATTGATGGTATGTCAAAGAGTACCATCTTTTCGTCCACGGATGTGATGGATGGCTTCTATCATATCCTAATGCGTGAACGGGACATCCCGTACGCGATAGTAAGCACCCCGATTGGTATGCTCTAGGAGGGGCTAGTAATGCTACAGAGACTTAGCACCGCCCCTGCCACCTTCAACAGATGTGTTACAAATCTGTTGAGACCGGTGCAAGACTTTGCACCGAGTTACTTCGACTATGTATTCCTCCATAGCCGGACTACGGGCGGAAAGACGGACGTTGAGGTTCATGGAACTCACGTCCGCAAGACTCTTACACTTATGCGCGAGCATAAGTTGTACGCCAACCTCAAGAAGTATATATTCGCTGCAAGCGAAATACCACTTCTTGGGTGCATCGTTTTTTGAAGAACGGAGTACGCCCTGACCAGGAAACAATTAAGGCGATTACCGACTGGCCTGTGACAGTCGATGTCAAGGAACTTTGAAAGTTCATTGTGATAGCGGCGTACTTGCACATTTACCGCACATCTATGGCTCTCTATTCGCGGAGTATACTTTCTCCGTCGATTAAAACCCAGGACGACTTAAAGTCGTCGCTGATGAGATTTCGCGCTGGCCCGATTTCGGGCCGGCCACGCGATCCAACAGTGAGGATGAGCCCACTGTTGCAACACTAGTTGCAAGTGTTCCGTCGTCAACACTACTTGACGACGTGAAGAAAGCATACGCGAAGATAGGATCTTCTACAATTGGTGGATCATTTGGTAAATCCATCCCGGCAATCATTGAAGGGATTACCGGCTTTGTACCAATCCTCGTCGGATTGGTACACAACACGCAACGGGTAGCTGTACTATACAGCAGCTGTAGGCGACACCCCTCGCGTCGTCTCTCCCACTCATAATGATTTGCGTTTGCGCATCATGTATGAGTGTCACGATGCACCAACAGGTGGGCATCGTGGTAGAGAAAAGATCTACCTTACGGTAAGTCGCGACTTTAACTGGCCCCGCCAGTATCAGCTCGTGCGCAAGTAAGTTCGTGCTTGCGATGTCTGTCAACGGGTGAAGCCTAGTCCTTCATCTCGTGCACCGTTCCATCCTTTGCCTGTTTCGGCAGAGTGCTGGCAGTCCGTGTCAATGGACTTCGACTTCATAATCTTCGAAGACGACCACAAGAATAATGGTATTCTTGTGTTTGTTGACCGATTCAGCAAGCTGGTACATCTTGTTGCTGTACTAGAGTCAATCAAAGCCGAGGGCTGTATATATCCGAGATCAGTCTACGGACTGATCTCGGATATATATCCGCAATTCACGGCGGAGTTTGGATATCCGTGTTCCATACTCTTGGAACACAGTCGAAGATGCCAACTTCTGACCATCTTAGAGTAGATGGTCAGACGGATCGGTGTTCGTGTCCAACAAAAGTGGGGGACGTCACTTTCTGGCAGGACAGTGCTGGTGAACCCCATCACACCAGATCCCGAAGACTTAACTGCTTCCCCCACTGTGGATCGAACCAGTGACCTCTGGGATGACGCTGCCACGCCTTCCCAGTTGAAACACTGTGCGTATGTACAATCTATGAATTACTTTGATAAAATAACTCACTCGTTAACAATTTGGATTGGGTCCTGCTGATGCAGACAGTTGCCATCAACAACTCGGTGCATGCGTCGCAAAGAATACACCGTTCTTTGGGATGGCTTGCGCCATCCACGTATCCCGGCCTTATTAGGTTGTGACTCTAGTTCAAGGTGGGAGGGACTCGCTCGAGCAAAAACCGTTCTGGCTCTTGCTCATCATATGGTGACTTGAACGTCATTACGAAGGACACCGATGTCGACTAATCGACATCGGAGAAGAGAACCACAGTGATTTGAA
Organism: Hyaloperonospora arabidopsidis Emoy2; assembly: GCA_000173235.2. Taxonomy (NCBI): domain Eukaryota; phylum Oomycota; class Peronosporomycetes; order Peronosporales; family Peronosporaceae; genus Hyaloperonospora; species Hyaloperonospora arabidopsidis. The sequence goes on along the minus strand of JH598525.1, from coordinate 225,571 downwards.
GGAAGATGTCACTGATTCTGATGATAATGACGATACTAGTATATTCAGCATCGCCAATGGCTATTCTAGCGAGGACGATGACGCCCTCGCTGACGAAACAACGTTAAATCCACAGTGCCCACTGGATCAAACAAAGCCGATTCAACGGATGATTTTCTACTGACTCGAGAAGCAGTTATCCGTTTCGTACAGGTCTCCATCGCTAACGCGGTGGACCGAAAGAAACGGAACGCTGAAAATAATGGAAGATTAAATTTGCTTCTATTAATTGTTAGTCACCTAGTCCTACTGTCTACGGTTAACCTACCCAGACATGTAGTGACTAACGTGGGTAGTAGTTTACTAGTACCCAAGTACACTGGGCCCTGTCGTGTAGTGCAACGCCAAGGCAAATCATATACGATCAAGCATTCCCGTAGGATGCGTACGCCCTCTACGTTTTACGTGGGGCATCTTCGCCCGTACTGTTGGCACGTGGTCTCTTCCGAGAGCAAAGACATACCCCCAAAACGCTCAAGAATCCCCAAGAGATTCTTTTGGTCGCAGACCAGAATCTGATACTGGTCCTGCAACATCGCAATGTCACGACTAGCCAATCGAAGCTCGTCGTGGAGGGCTCTATGCTCCCGGTCGTTCTCCACAAGGGAGAACGCAAACTGCGCTCGGTCATCCGACCGATCGACACGGTGAGATTGAACCGTCCACGTCAAATCGTGATGTCGATTCCGTTCGTGTTCCGCATCCTCGCGCAAGTCGTTGAGGATGCGGTAATGCGCAGAAACCTCGGACGCTAAGTCCGCAAACTGAGTATGAATCAGTTTTCCCTCTTCCACTTCAGCCGTCAGTGGATTCGCACGGTGGTCACTAACTCTTTTTACGTGGAGAGTATTTTGATCCTCTGTGTCGAGAAGGGGGCAGCAAACGAGATATCTCGTTCGCTGGCGCGGTTGGGAGCCTCGCTCTCAGCTAATGACAGATGTTGCTGGCCTCGTCGAGAAGTTCGGCGGTGCTCATCGGATGGTCAGAAGGACCATCGTAAAAGGAGCGCCCGAGGCGCTTATAGACGGATTTCAAATTTGCAATCGCGTCACGCATCTCGGCGGATATGTGAGCCTATTTCCTGTCTAACTAAGAGAGTATTCTTTTCTCTTAGCCCTCATCGAGTTGGCTATACAACTCGAGCACGCGTCACCCCACTCGAGGCATGGAATTCTAGCCTCACGCAATAACTGATGGAGCTTATATGAGCCCCAGTTGAGGTAAGCATTGTTTAAACCTAATGCGAGCCGCATTAAGTTTACCCAGCTAAGCTTAACGCCCAACCTCTTTAACACGTTTGAACAAAGGCGTTCCAAGCTTGAAGCAGCGATTGTTTATTGCGCATTGTGGCTACCGATGTTTAAGGAAAACATCGAAGTAGAAGTCCTCTTCAGCGATAAAGCTTTATCGCTGTGCTGCAGGCAGTTAGGCCTGGAAGCATAAATAATGGTATTTGATGATGTGTACTTGTCTTACCAGACAAGCTGTTAATAACAAGCTCTGGCAGTCGCCAAGGCTTGTGCTCAGGGGCTTGACGAAACGTTTTGTGATCAAGAGCCTTCTGATTGATACCGACAGAGGTAGTTGGTATCACTGGAATGAAGATGGCTCGCGCCATCGTCGTAATCGTTGACATCGCGCATTTGTGAGTGCGCATGACTCGACGTAGGTGATGAATCATCAGACTCATCACCATCAGACCCAAATAGAGAGTGATAGAACAACTCACTTCTCTCGTAGTGTGGGCGAGCCTTCTTTTCTAAGGCTCTTACTGAGTCGCTTAGGGTGATCCGGGCGATCTCACAGACTTCTTTGAGTCTGAACCATCGCCCGACTCACCATAGTAGATGGGCTCCAAAGGGGAGCCATCATTAGCACGTAGTGAGGTACCACGTGCACCTGCAGCAACAGGTGCTGCAGAGTGAGAAGATGTTACAGCAGACGACGTCTACTGTCGGTAGCAGTGCTCTATCACATGCAGCTACACTCATTCGTGTAGCCGCTTTCTGTGCAGCTTGCGCTGCGCACCGCATGGACTTGTTAACCATGCGATGATGGTCAGAAAATGGAAAGAACTGACCAACAAGTGCTTCCCTTTCCCAATTGGTTCCAACGGGGGAACCAACCAATCGAATAGACACTATCGTGACTATCGTTTAAGGAGGGGGTGATGTAACGGGGTGAGCCTGTTACATAATATTGTCATTAAATATAAATGACAATAAAGCAATATTATCTTAAGAAATAATATTATACAATAGTACTTACAACAGTGTATTGTTGGAGTGACTCAAGGTTCTGCTCATTGGTTGTTGTAGACCATTATATTAATCCCACCAGTCGCTGCTAGACGCGCGTAATAGGTGGTGTGCAAGACGTCACCATACGTAGATGTAGGTTAATATAATGAAGTAAGTACTAAGAATTAGACAGAAGAATTAGGACCATTATATTAAATACACTTTATCTTTTCCTATATCTCAGAGAGTTCGTTTCCTTAAAAAACCAACTCTTCCTCTTCCTCTGCGTACCGTGTACGTGAAGTCACGGGGCAACCGCCTGCACTGTTGTCAGTGTAGGCGAGCTAGTACTGAAGCAGTACTAGCGACCAGTGCCCCGTTACATTGACATAATTCGATTGGTGGGAATAATAATACGTTGTTTGAGGCTAACTATACACCCACGCTCTGGAATAGTCCATCCATAGTAACTACCGCTTGACATGCGATACAGGCAAAGACTTTGCGGTAATTGTACGCAGTGTGAAGATCGTCACCAGCCTATTTTAGAATGGCAAAGTGAGTGCTATCTACGGCACCTGCCACAAGACCAATTTCACAGCGCTCTCAAAAGATATCAGCAAATTTCTCCCAGACAGTGATATCGTGAGCGCTAGGAAAGCGTACAACCTTTTTATATAGGCGTTTGAGTATGACACTAGCGATCTCGTTACAAAAAAAACGTGTGCTGTTGTTCTCCCGACTTCAAAAAAATACGCTACGACCCGGAGACTACATCCGCATGCTCATCGATACAATGCAATTGAGATGCGCTAAGAAACAGGTAAAGGCTCGCCAAAGTCTATTCAGATAAACATGAGTTTTCATTAATACACCATTGTAGTTTGTAACAACCCGCACTGGTCTTACCTTTCGAATTCCGCTCCAGATCATAGCTAATTTTTCGACAAAGCCAGGAAAACAGACTACGACTGACGTGGAAGTCCTCGACGAATTGCTAAGTGGTGTACCTCGGGATATACTGCTCCCAGAAAAGTGTGTAGCGAGTGCGTTCCACGCGTAGCTTGCGGGTAGAGATCTGGTGTAGTAGCAGGAGGGGTATACTGCTGCTCATAATGGTTGCAACAACCGGGTGTGTGAAAAGTGCCTGGTCTTTACCGGTCAACTATTAGTTGAGCTCTTCAAAGTACCAAGGGGGTACTTTGAATCAACTGAAGGTTCAATTAATGGTTCAACGAGAGGTTCAACAAATGTTTCAATTATCTTTAAAAAATACTTTCTTAGTCTCTATGGACGACCAGTATCTGGACTTGATGGTTGGCGATCTGGTATCTGCGCTAGATAGGTGGTCGTGCAAAATTTCATACCGAGCGGCTAGAATAGGGGTCATACGTTGTCAACCAGACGCGCAAAATATTGCTGAATAGGTTAACTTATTGCTAATATTCACTAGATGGTAGACTAAATGCTGTTTCAAATACATTACATGCGGTTGAGAATCTCCCTGACAACAACCGCTTGGAAAGTGTCTCTTTGACGTTAAAAATCTCTGCAACTAGTTTGCTGAACGGTCGTGCAATAAATGATTGTGCCGCTTCGTGATTAGCTAGAAGGTGCCGCTAGTCATGAAGGCATCTGACCAAGAACGTGAAATTGCGATGTGTTAAGTCGAAGAAGGGGTTTAGTTACGAAAGTTATCGCTTGTACCAAATGTAGTGATCCTTAGTTAAGTAATATAGCCATTAAAAATTAAAAGGAGATACTGAAAGACGACTAGTGGTCTCTTGAATATATGTATACATGTACATATGCTTACAAGAAGGAAGGAAGTCGAGCGCAAATTACAGAGCTTGGTAGACCGATCACTCGCAAGGCACAGCGAGATGAAAAAAGTAGTGAAGAGGGTTCAAGCGAGAAGGAAGGATGGGAAAAATCCACCACAAGACTGACAAATGTTGTTGTCATTCTTACGACCGATGGAGGGACGGGGTGTTTGTCGAGCTAGTAGGTGTCGCGGCAACGGCATTGGTGCCTGGAAAGCAAAAGCGGTGCACGGTTGCATCATATACCATTTTGACGAAAATGTTAACGGAAAAGTTCACACTTTTTGATAGTATTGTGTACACCATTCCAGAAAGAAGAGTACGCATCTGCCGGGAGCAGAAACTGATGCGTCGAGTAGCAAATTTTGAAGTAGAGGTGTCATGCGCAGGAAAGCTGGAGATCCTTGCACATTGAACCAAGCATGTGCGACTGATGCCTGATGATGGTAGGCTAGACTGTGCTTCGTGCAGCGCCTTTGCTATCTACCTGATGCATCCATGACAGGCATTTTTACCGTAAAACGTCTTGAGCGATCCGGACGTTTGTACAATGCACGTAGCAAACGTCGGAACTCAATCAGCCAAATAGTTGATATGTCGAACGTACCATCACTGACTTTGAACTGGCATCCGGACATACCGGTCAAGGGACTTCACGTTGATTGTTCAGCGACAGCGTCTTGGATAAACCGACAGATGCGATTAGAACAGGCGCTTATATTGATCATATTGAAGTTACGTTTGGTCAGCGGAAGCTGCTGTTCCGGGACATTCTGAGGTCAGGCATGACCTAGAAGCATAGTTCTGTTGTCTGTTCAGTGAGAAAATCGCTTCACTGGAAAACAGTACAGGTTTGTCATTCAGACTTCACTATCCTACATATTTCACTCGATGTGGGCGTTATCCTGACGAGGGTGGGGTATGCCGTCAGTGCATTCCACATATCTAGAAAAAGCCCCTTCGCTGCTACCGCCATGATCATGGTGCGACTGTCTGCAGTTACGCTAAATCAGTCCGTGTAGACAGTCGTGCTGCATCAAGCGACCCTACAGATTCTCCATCAGCCGTTTCGATCACGGAAGATATGCGTGGTCTGCATCGCAAGTCGTTACTCAAAGGCTCTGCTGTTCGGCTTCAGCGGATCAAACATCTACGTATCATCTAATATGCAACAACGATGAAAAAGTGAATGCATCAGTACTAGGGTGAGCAGTACATATGAATTCACAAGTTCGATCGACGCAGCTGAAGCCGACCAACTTATATGTTGTAGATCAAAGTATTTGAATACCTGCGCCTATTCGACCATCGAACCTTCAGCCAGCCGAGTTTCTTTGGAGGCAGTCGCTGTCCCGCAGCACCCGTTGGGCTGGCTGATTTTCCGACCCTTGGCTGCTGTTGTCTTCGTGGGAAGAGTTTAGCCTGTCGTGGATGAAAGAGCACGACCCCTCGCCTCCCTCCTCCTGCCCTCACCAAGTTCGTTACCGCTTCTCATTATCGCTTTCGCTTCGTCAAGAAAAAGTACAACAAAGAACCCAAGACACTATGCAAATTTCTACCATTGTCGGTTCGCTCGTGGTGATGGCACTCGCCAAAACTGACGCCACTCAAGAAGCGATTACATGTAACCTCAAGTGCGGCGAAGGTCGAGCTTGCCGACTGCAAATGCCCCAGTGCATCAATGCGCAGTGCAACCCTATTCCTACCTGCATTCCCGAAGATGCAGAGTGTATTAAGTGGTGCCCGGACGACGAGATGTGCATGTTCGATTGGGCAAACAACTCGATGTACTGCGACAGCCTATGCGCTACTGTGCGTTGTCGTGCAGGATATGAGTGTGATGTACAACAAGTGCAGTGCTTCACGACTCCGTGTCCCCCCGTGGCGGTCTGCGAGCGTTCCGACTGAAGAAGTAGTCACGATCAGCAAAAGGATGACACAAGTTAGGACACGACTTCTTTACGCTGTAAGCTGACCATCCCGGTATTCGGCCACCAATACATGTAGCATTTGTTGCTTCTTTCGCTTGCTTTTCTTTGCGCTGCGTAATGCGGAGACTATAGGACAACGATTGGTTAGTTTGGGTACTCACGTACACACTTGTATGCTCCCATACATCGATTCAAGTGGTTGTTGACAACGTGATTGTTATCACGCTCTACTGAGACAACAACTTCCTTGCTCTCTGCAAGCCAGTACACTTGATGATCAGAGTGACTTCGAGCCTTTTTAGCAGCCTCGTGGGGACACCCACCCCTGTTTTTCAACCATGCCTAACCAATTAGAGGCGTTGTACCAGCGCAAGTCTATTTGCTTGCACACACACCCTACGTTCCATGTTGTCCCCCTACTATTCTCTGCTCATGAACAACTCGGTATCTCTGCATCCATAGTGCCGTTATGCAGATAGAACACAGCATCTATCTTAAATGTTAAATGATATACGCCTCCATATTATCTCAGACACTGCTGTAAACAGCCTGAAAATAACTCGAGATATTGTTGGCGGATCTTCTCTGACATTAACTCCCATATCGTTGACTACAGCGTGCCTCGTTCAAGAGGACATCTTCTGCTACCAACACGTTTGACTGCCACACACCAAGAGTTGAACGACAGTTGGTGCTTCTGGACATTTTACGCATGCGTCGTCTCGTCTTCCGACTAAGATGACCGGACGTTTATATCTGGCGGCGCTTCCTGAAGTGTCTTGCCGTAGTTTCCTTCTTATGACTTGGGAATTGTTATTTCCACTCCTGTGGGTCATGCTTATGGGTATCAGCATTTTCACACCAAATTAAGGATTCTCGGACATTTCTGCCTATGATTGATCATCAAAATAGGGGAGCAAGCTCTTCAGCTCGCCCTTCTTTAAGCTATCCAGTCCAAGGAATTAAATCAAGTTCTTCATGTTCACATTCCATGTTGGGTGTTTAGCGGCTACGGATTGGATGATGCGGTGTATGGTCAAATAAGATGATCACCCGGTCACCGTTACCTTGCCGCTCCGTCGCCGGTAGTTTACCCAATAGGCGACATTTACCCAAAACTATAAAAAAAATGGGAATCACTCAGTCGTCGCAACTTTTACGCAGACACGTCTGCGACAATTAATGTTTTACATTTTTATCGTTTTGATCGTTTCGTTTAAATTACTCCCGTCGTTTAAGTCGCGACTTCGTATCTTTCTAATTTGATGCATTATTTTTTGTTTCTACATGTTCGTCATCTCTTATACATGACACAGCTAGCGTTGTGCGGTCCGGACGCACATAATCACGCGTTGTGTCTAGCGCGACAACGTGTCCGAAACACCTTGGTGATGACCACGCACCTTTAGATTAGGCAACTGCCTACTCTGCCTAATACAATGATATTAGGCAACATTTAGAAATAAGATTTGGCAGATTAGGAAGTATACTTAAATAGAGGTATACACACGCGCTTCACTGTTTTAAACGCATCAGTATGTCATACTGCGTGCACAGCAAGAATCCTTAAATAAAACAGTCAGTCAGGGACTTGTTGAACGCATCTTTACGAAACTTCAGGACGAAGAAGTTAGTCTCAACCGGCGCCGTGTTCGTGAACGGCGACGTCAAGCCGTTCACAAAGCTGGCAAGCTGGTCGAAGCGGCCGCTTGGACCCTGTTCAGTCCAGGCGCTGTCAAACGAACACTTGTAGCCGCAGACATCGATAGCCGACTGGAGCGACTTGTTGGTGCGATATGAAGCGAAGAGAGCCCTAAAATTGGGCACCGATTTTGTCGATGTTGGCTAGCATCCATGAAGCGTCCAGTCGCTCCTTATGCTGCTCAACGAGCAACGCGATGTCGCTTGCATTGATCTTGAACAGATCAGACGGACGATCAGTGGTGCGGGATAGAAGCTACCGTCGTTGTATCCATCCCGTAGAGCTACGCATACGAGGAACCCCTCGACAATGCCAAAGATAAGTGAAGTGATATTGCCGAGGAGCGTCGCGCGCGTATGATTGTCGAGAGCAGTGAGCCGCTTCATTTCGGAATGGTCGGGGTCTTCAACTAATGCAGCGATGTTGGAGTACTCGGCCGCTCAATCGAGTTGGATGGCGTGCAGGTTGGCGTCCAGGTCGGTAAACCCGCCAACATTCCTCTCCATGTCGATGGTGAGTACCAGGTCGACGATCAACTGCTTCACAACACACTCTTGCTAGATGAGCTTAAGGAAGTGTCCTTGCATCCGCATCACCACCGTGCGGATGATGCTTGTGTTTGATGCAATGAAGGAACAGAGAATCCACCACACAACGCTTGTCGGCTCACTGGCACGACGCGCAGCAGGCGTCTCGGCGTAGTGCGCCATGATCTCATGCCGATGTTGTATAATCCGGAGGATGGCAAGAAACATGGCATACCAACGAGTGGTCGACGTCTTGGAACAAACCAATTCCATTTCATCAACGATTGTCTGCTGCCACTAAAGATGTGAGATCATGACAACAAGCGTCGTTCACCACTGCTACTGATCTATTTTCTGATACATCACTTGAAGCGGATGTCGAACTGGTGCAGCAGATACCACACGCGATAGAAACCACCGAGACTATCCTGATGCAGGCGAATGATGACACCAGATATAGCACTGGTCGTGTTCGGCGCTCCGTCTGAGACGGTACCGATCAGCTTGCAGTGCATCTCGGACTGAGCGACACCGGTGTGCGAGCCAAAGAACGGGACAGATATGACGTGCAAGTTGAACAGCTCGCTTTGCCAAACAAATCGAACTCGAATGTCAACACAGGACGTGCCTTGGCATGTAGATGCATCCAAAGCGATCAAAAATGTCCAGACAGGTCTGAGAATGTTGGCGATTGTCTGGAAGTTAGCAGCGCATTGCACGCGGACGGAGGTGGCAAACTTGGTTTGATTCATGCTGGCGAGCTTCGATACATTGGCCACATCCTTAGCTGTCCGAACTGCTAAAGCGGTCTGATTCATGCTGATGCTAATGCCGACGTACTTAATCTCCAGCGTCTTGATGGTGAACGTGTAGTCATCTGACGGACTTCACGCGTGAATATGCGCATTGCATTTCTAAATGTGACATTTCTACGTCCTCGGGATCCAAGAACATTTCTCTAATGACGACGTCAATGACCTTCTTTTCAAAACGACAGGTGATATGGCCTTTCTACAAATCCATATGAGATACGATGGTATTGACAAGCGAGATAGCGACGTCGAAGAAAACCGCCTTGTCAGAGTCGGTTTTGAGCTTATAATAATCCCACTTGGTCGGATGCTACAGAGTAAAGTGCGACCTTAGTTCTCCGGACGGAACTGCGGGCCAAACGTCATCTTGCAAACGGTCTTCTGTCGTTTAGCGCCGACCTTTTCCTCGATACAGTACGTGAAGCATAATCAGCAGGCGGCGAGGTTAATCTTGTCGATTTTAGTGTCTTTGCCAGCAAGTTAGAGACCTTACTACAGCTTGTGTTGGATGTTAAACGACATATCGCGCAATGCGGCGGCCTTTTAACGCAACGCAATTTTTCCCAAGCAATTTTGACGCGTGGAAAGTGTGGCAAAGTGGTCACAAGTAATTTTACAGTTTGCGCTGGAGTTGGGACCGCACATATTGTACGCGTCAGTGAAGTCGAAAATGGCTTGATTGGTGGATACGAGCTGGGACGGATGGTTAACAATAGCGAACACAAACCCAAGTGATCACGATTGGCGCAAGTTGTGGGAAAGCCGGATGTGAGTTAAACCAGTCTGATAGCGCAATCTGTCATGAGACATGACATGACAGGACTTGCAATCGCGATCCCTATCTTGCGACGGCGATCCCGACTTATGATCGCGATCCCGACCTGGGATCACGATCCTTAACTTGAAATCACGATCCCCGACTTGCGATCGCGATCCTTGATCCAGCTGTTGTGGTATCCGATGTAGACCACGCGAAGATCCGACTGTTGATATACCTGGTGTGGGCCACATAAATGCGAGAGGACGATCTTCCTGAAAAGGCGACGCGTGGCATCCGGTTCTGAGGTAAAGATAGACACAGTGATAGATTTTTGGGTTTGATTGGCTGACATTAAACAGAGTTCAATTTGCTTTAAAGAACACGCGTCACCTCTTCCGGGTAGGATTATTTGGCCTCCCGACGTCTAAAGAGGATCGGTCGTTGTTCCAAGTATAGCACTCCTAGAATATATGGTCAGGAGGACAAGAACTTTCACCCTCTCCCAACTGCGATTGGAAGCAGTGAACCCTAATGATTCAGGTACAAGATCGCGAGACGGCATAAGTGGTCAGAAGGATCGCAAATCAAGTATCGAAATTTTGGACAAGGTGATCTTAATGGAAATCCGGTCAACTCAACTAGAGTCCCCCAAGAAAACCTCGATAGCGTGAAGTTTCCGCGCAATCGACCCCAATCTCAAACACAGTCAAGATCGGCATCGACTCAAGTCCACCAAGAAGAATGAAACCCGCCCTACCGACGGGTATACAAGGTGAGGAAGGAATACATCTTCACGGAATCGGAGTACCTTCTCTGTTAGTCGGTCGCCTGGGCGCCATTGGAGAGTCGGGATCGTATCATCAATTTTGCGAATCCCACTCTACCAGAATGGTGCGCATGCCTGGATCTTCTGGTCACTCGGTATTTCACTGTACGTCCCTTGGGGAAGATGTTAAGATCAAGACAGAGTATGAGATTGAAGCTTCAGCTGAAGAGAGATCACCGCAGACGTATGAATACAATGTGTATTCAGATCGTCAGAGTTTTGGGAGGGACTTTGATAAAAAAAAACAAGAAAGTTAGAGATGAAGATCGATCGCTCGATCTGGAAGATAAACCTCAAATTTCTCCCGAGTTTCTTTCGGGGCCCCTTCCGATTGCGTCGCACACCGCGATCCGTAAGATGAAATTTCAACAGTGAGGACGGAAAATCATCCAAAACCACTCCCGCTAAGTCGAAGAAAAAGATTTCTAAGCCGCCGCGGGTGGAGATAAAGGTGCCTGGATCAGATCGCGAGTCGGGAACGGAGCAATGACAAACGGATCAACTCGAAAGCAATTATTTTGGAAAGGATTAAGGGCGTTGCTGTTGAGTGATGTCGTGCTGAGAATTTAAAGCCGAAGCTGATTGGATTGGATTGGTACAGGACGGTATCAGCTCCTATGTAGACTTCAAAAAATCAGTAGGAAGCCATCCGTCGCCTCATGAAGCAACTTGATGACGCTGAATTCAGCGCCGAGAAGTTTGATGCACAGACGCTGCTCGAATGCGATCATGATCAAAAGATTCACGCAGGGCGATCGCTATTCGTGAAGTTGGTACCTCTCTCCGGACGACGTGATCTAGCGAGTCACGCTATCGCCGACCTTCCGAAAGGATATCACACAGTATCACCACAGTACCCGTCGGCCGAATCAGAAGCGGACTCAGAAAATTCGATTAAAATACAACCAATGCCTCTCCTACCGAGTGGAGCAGCTTTCATACGCGAGCGAATGTTACTGGTCAAGACCGAGGTGCGATCGACGATCGGGCCTAAACTGCCAGACATAAGGACGTCAGGATCAGGCCAGTTCAAATCTTACCCTGAGGCGGTCATTAGGAAGTATGAGCATATCAAGCCAGAATGATATCTAGTTGATCTGCAATCCCTAAGATGATACCAGAGAAGTATATTCTCGCTTGTGAAAAGGAATCGGTGGGACCGCGTCAAACCCGATCTCACAACTACAATACTAAATATCTAGGGGACGAAGATCTAAGTCGACTACTGGTGGCAACTAAAGATACAGTATGAATTGTTGGACTTAAAATTCAGCGGATTCGGATGTATGGAATTGCACATCTGAAGGAATTTATTGGAAGAGACAATGATGAGGATCGTGCGACGATCTGGACAAGCAAGGTCTATTTGGAGTTCTTACACGATCAAGCTCCCGAGTTCGAGAAGTGCCTTGTGTTTGGCGAGCTCCTTACTCGACAAGCACACAACTGGCATAGTCAACTCAGCCGATCGAAACGCTACTCGTGAAAACAACTGTTGGAGAGATTTATAATACAATAGGAAGGCTACGATATGTCTGCAGAAAGACAATACTAATATGTAAGGAAAAGAGCGAATGAAACTTCTTTTGAATACGTGTACCGTTTGAATGTGGCAGCGGTTTGGTTGAAGATTTGGTGTCAGGGTGGATCGTCCACGATCCGGCGTGAATATGTGGAACATTTTATTGGAAAGCTGAACGATCACGATCTGTCCAAAAGTCTGGCGTTGTTACGCCTTCTAGATGCAATAGAAAATATCGAAACTTTGCAAGTGCATCAACGCATCAAAGTCCGACAAACGCAGGCATCAATGGTGTTGAAAACGTTTTACTCACGATCGGATGCTGCGCTCGATCCTGTATCGCTAAAATTAGCCCGTGAGGTGAGAGAGATCCACGTTCAGAGCGGAAGAAGGGCCTCGGAATCGAAATCTAGTGTTTTGGACGACTAAAATCGACCGATGTGCTAGGAGTAGTGAAAATATGCAAGATGGACATATGGTCGTAAGGTGGTGAAATATGGTGGGAGGCTGTATATGAGAATGCAGGAATGGTGGAAGTATGCAGGGGGTTGAATATGGTTTCAAGGCGGTAAAAATATGCTGGGAGGCAGTATATGAAGAAGGAAGGTGTTGTTAGTGCAATGAGTGTGGCGATCATGGGAAGATCGCGGCCAAGAGGCTTGAAGACAAGAAGAAATTTTCTGAACTGGTGAACACAGATTGACATGAAGGAAATGGAATTGGATTGTGGAATTTAAACTAGAAATAATTGTGCGATGGCCTTGTCGATATAACGGGAAATCAACGATCCGTGATGTTCCAAGATCGATTTGCGGTATTATTTGCGGTGGGGGATTTGACTTTGTACGCCGGACAACGATGCAACAGCTACCAATATTGAAGAGCAAGAACAGGAAACTCGGCACTTTCACAAATACAAGATCTAGAGATGCAAGATGTGAGTGAAAGTGTAATGATCAAAAGTGAGCAGCAATATGTACAGATAATGATTCGTCGGCATCACGCAAGCCTGGGGTTTCATTGAAAAGTGATCGGTGCACAAATAAAACGACACTGGATGTCGTCTTTCGGTGCAGGGGACGACTGTGGTGGAGTCGGAGCTATACAAGATTGGACAACTTCGAAGTTTTTCAGATTTGTGAAAATCTTGCCCTTGGACCGTCTCAAAATAGGTGGGATGCAGGACCCTTGTCGCCCATGAACCGAAATAGTTGGGATACAGGACCCTTGTCGCCCACAAAGACACTCATCAAGTCTTGGTAGCGGTATGTAACGGTTGGCTTGCGCCAAAATTTCGATCCCCGTTGCAAATGAAGTCATCCTTCAAGTCTTGGGACCAGTCTGTATCTCTGATGTTTATCAACGGGCCAATCCCTGTCGCACAAGAAGTTACCCATCAAGTTGTGGGAACAGCCTTTATTTGTTCAACGATACCAACGGTCCGATCCCTGTCGCAGACGAAGTCACCCATCAAAACTTGGACCAGCCTGTATCTGTTAAACTACACCGAAGGTTCCACTCTCACAGACGAAATCACCTCTTAAGTCTCGCGACCGGCCTGCAGCTGCCAGAATGCACATAATGGACCTCCGATCAAACCTGATCTCTCATAAATGCCGATCGCTATCCTCGATTACGTGATCAAGAATAATGCGATCACGTGATCGAGACCAGCAAGATGCCGTGATCAAGACTATTGCTATCCAGTGATCAAGACCAGCGCGATGACGCGATCAAGTATAACGCTTGCAATTGATCAACAGTTACGCGATCAGCCATCCGAGCTTGATTGCAATACACTCCGATCACGTTCCAAGGAAAACAATCGAAATAATTAGTTTTGGCATGGGTCTGCACGAGCTGGAGGGACTGTGCCATGCGACATAGAGTACAAAGAGGTTTTCATTATATGTGAAATGAAGCAGAGGCTATGAGTGGTTGGAGGTGAGAGCACAGATGATTTGGAGCCATCCAACGTCAAAGTCGGTGCGTTCAAAGCTAGAATTGATGCGATCGATATTGCGCAATTTGGAGCGTGGATTGCAGAACGTGTTTTATCGTCATGAGTGTCAGACAGTAGATACCAGTAGGGATCGACAGTGAAAACAGCCATCGAGCAAAGAGATCGAATGGTATTGGAAGTTTTCTTGACAGTGCACAGCCGATCGACATTGTATCTCGATTACCAGTGCATGGGAAGATTGTGGTGAAGTGATGAAACATTACGGCAGTTGTGTGGTGAAGTGATGGAACATGGTTTCTGCAGCTGGTTTTAGAGCAAATGGGTAGACCAAGGCTAATAGCCTCCCCGAAGAGGTCCACGAGGGACACTTTGGTCGCGAAGGGAGCACTAAAGGTAGTCGGGGACGACAAATCATACGGAGGACTACGCGTGACCACAGCAATCGAAGCTGGGGACGATCCGGCCAAGGGTTGTGACCCTGGATCAGATGCACGACGAAGATTCGGAGATCGCAAACCAGACAAAGCCGCAAGAGTCGCCTCACCTTCCTATGATCCCTCTCCCTCAGAGGAGGGCAGAGCTGGACCACGACTTCTCTATTCACCCGGTTTATGGGTAATACCGGGCTTCCGGGGATCGCGAGAAGTTTTTAAAAAAGGGACGACCTTGTGGATTGTGAGAAAACTTGGGATTGCGATATTGTGAAGGCCCGGTACTAGAAGTCGAGGACCGTCTCACTTTCTTTGAAACTGGCAGATCGGATGACGACGGAATATCGCGTGGTCATTTACGGCTAAGTACCGAGGTGCCCGACGCCGTTTTGCTTTCTGCAGATACGAGGTTTTGGCAGACGTGGATGAGGAAACCCCGGTCACCAATTTCGTCATGCGATCCCGAAGGGTAATGTAGTCTTGGATGGCGCTATCACGTTCGGAAATCAAGTCCGACAGCTGGACTTGCATCTGATCCAGGGCAACGTCGCGATCGGATTTAGTGTGGCTTAAACGATCTCATTCAGCGCATTCAGCGGCAAAGACGTCTTAGTTTTGGTTCAATTCGGCCTGAAGTACCGCGACACGCTCAAGAGCACGGTGGAGATTACCTTGATGTGGATACCGGTCTTCTTATAGTGAGATTTCTTATTTTTGGCTATGCGAAGGCGATCGAATAGCGTGTCGAATTTGTCCACGAGACGGTGCCCCGCATCGTCCATCTGCTTCCTGATTCTGGCGATCTCACGATCGGCATTCTCTAGAGCGATGTGACGTGCTTGTACGGCCTGGAGAAGTTTAACTTTAAGTGTGTGATCACAGCAGTCTGGTCGACGCGTTCAGTCAACGCCTCCCGAAAGGCGTCAGATTGCTCGACCTTTCGTCATATTGAGCACGCAAGCGATAATACCATTCTTGGACGTACTCTACGATCGGAGACGCGGAGGTACAGAGTAACTGTAGATTCTCCTTCAGCTGGTGGTTTTGGGCAATTTGCTGTGCCAACGTGGTCTATATGCTCTGATATCGGTTCACGATCTCCTGCTGAAGGTCCAGACGGAGATAAAGCGAATTGATCGCATCGTCCAACGTCGCGCGACCGACATAGATGCTACTTCTATGCGGGTGCTTACGAGCGGGATAGGCTCACTCGGACTGGAAACTGAGACGTCGTCGGTGGCCGTGATGGCATTCGGGGTTAGGATGGAAGACGATACAGCTGGAGGGATTGAAGTTGGACTTTTACCGACGGCCCCACTCATGTTGATCAGAGTCGTGACGACCGAGTGATCAAACTCCGTCCCACGGCAACGTGGATGCGTAAGAGAGGGCAGGGCAGGCAGTGTTTGGACCTTCAACTTCCGAAGTTGGATTACTGCGGGCGAACCGAGGGGTACCGATCCGGAGTCATGAGTGTAAGCGAGATTTGAAGGAAATTGATCGGCACTAGGAGGAAGAAGAACTAAGTGAGATTGTGATACGTTAGTATAAGTCACAAAGTTTGCACATCCAGATCAACACCGTATGTTGACTAACAGTTCAGGGGACGGTTATGGCAAAGTGATCACAGATAATTTCACAGTTGCGTTGGAGTTGGGACCGCACTTATCGTACGCGTCAGTGAAGTCAAAAATGGTTCTGATTGGTGGATACGAGCTGGGACGGATGGTTAACAATAGCGAACACAAACCCGAGTGATCGCGATTGGCGCAAGTTGTGGGAAAGCCGGATGTGAGTTAAACCAGTCTGATAGCGCAATCTGTCATGAGACATGACATGACAGGACTTGCAATCGCGATCCCTATCTTGCGACGGCGATCCCGACTTACGATCGCGATCCCGACCTGGGATCACGATCCTTGACTTGCAATCACGATCCCTGACTTGCGATCGCGATCCTTGATCCAGCTGTTGTGGTATCCGATGTAGACCACGCGAAGATCCGACTGTTGATATACCTGGTGTGGGCCACATAAATGCGAGAGGACGATCTTCCTGAAAAGGCGACGCGTGGCATCCGGTTCTGAGGTAAAGATAGACACAGTGATAGATTTTTGGGTTTGATTGGCTGACATTAAACAGAGTTCAATTTGCTTTAAAGAACACGCGTCACCTCTTCCGGGTAGGATTATTTGGCCTCCCGACGTCTAAAGAGGATCGGTCGTTGTTCCAAGTATAGCACTCCTAGAATATATGGTCAGGAGGACAAGAACTTTCACCCTCTCCCAACTGCGATTGGAAGCAGTGAACCCTAATGATTCAGGTACAAGATCGCGAGACGGCATAAGTGGTCAGAAGGATCGCAAATCAAGTATCGAAATTTTGGACAAGGTGATCTTAATGGAAATCCGGTCAACTCAACTAGAGTCCCCCAAGAAAACCTCGATAGCGTGAAGTTTCCGCGCAATCGACCCCAATCTCAAACACAGTCAAGATCGGCATCGACTCAAGTCCACCAAGAAGAATGAAACCCGCCCTACCGACGGGTATACAAGGTGAGGAAGGAATACATCTACACAGAATTGAAGTACCTTCTCTGTTAGTCGGTCACCTGGGCGCCAGTGGAGAGTCGGGATCGCACCAGCCATATTGCGAATTCCACTCCACCACAAAAGCAAGCCCACGTGCACTACAGTCACTATAGTGTGCGATACGGCTGTGATGTACATTTGGCTTATTACTATATTTAAATTAAGCATATTAGGCTGGGTGATGACTCTAAACACATAACTGTCAATCTATCGGATACACTTCATCTCCACCTCAACCGGTTATTATTAGTCTCTCGAGACGTAATATACTCGGCTATTGGTGGTCTAGCGTTTCAGCAACCCTTCGAGGTTCCCATCGTTTACCTGCTGCTTCTCTATTGCCTCGCGCTCAAGTTCTTCTATATATTGTTCACCACTTTAATCCCCGTATCGTCTTGACTGGCTGCAGCCGTCGACAGGATGGTCATATATTCTCATTATTACGCACCCTTTGACTTCATCGACTGCACATTCTACTTTTTAGGTGCACGCACGAAGCGTTATATGAAACGATAAAACGATGGAAAATATAAGAGCCAATCTTGTCGAGTACACATCTATTTGGGGTAGCAGCGACTGAGACTTTCCCAGTTCAGTCTCATTTTGGGTAATTGTCGCCTATTGGGTAAACTACCGGCGACGGAGCGGCAAGGTAACGGTGACCGGGTGATCATCTTATTTGACCATACACCGCATCATCCAATCCGTAGCCGCTAAACACCCAACATGGAACGTGAACATGAAGAACTTGATTTAATTCCTTGGACTGGATAGCTTAAAGAAGGGCGAGCTGAAGAGCTTGCTCCCCTATTTTGATGATCAATCATAGGCAGAAATGTCCGAGAATCCTTAATTTGGTGTGAAAATGCTGATACCCATAAGCATGACCCACAGGAGTGGAAATAACAATTCCCAAGTCATAAGAAGGAAACTACGGCAAGACACTTCAGGAAGCGCCGCCAGATATAAACGTCCGGTCATCTTAGTCGGAAGACGAGACGACGCATGCGTAAAATGTCCAGAAGCACCAACTGTCGTTCAACTCTTGGTGTGTGGCAGTCAAACGTGTTGGTAGCAGAAGATGTCCTCTTGAACGAGGCACGCTGTAGTCAACGATATGGGAGTTAATGTCAGAGAAGATCCGCCAACAATATCTCGAGTTATTTTCAGGCTGTTTACAGCAGTGTCTGAGATAATATGGAGGCGTATATCATTTAACATTTAAGATAGATGCTGTGTTCTATCTGCATAACGGCACTATGGATGCAGAGATACCGAGTTGTTCATGAGCAGAGAATAGTAGGGGGACAACATGGAACGTAGGGTGTGTGTGCAAACAAATAGACTTGCGCTGGTACAACGCCTCTAATTGGTTAGGCATGGTTGAAAAACAGGGGTGGGTGTCCCCACGAGGCTGCTAAAAAGGCTCGAAGTCACTCTGAT
The DNA here is from genome assembly GCA_000173235.2 of Hyaloperonospora arabidopsidis Emoy2. Classification (NCBI taxonomy): domain Eukaryota; phylum Oomycota; class Peronosporomycetes; order Peronosporales; family Peronosporaceae; genus Hyaloperonospora; species Hyaloperonospora arabidopsidis. The sequence goes on along the minus strand of JH598525.1, from coordinate 206,961 downwards.
CATCAAGTGTACTGGCTTGCAGAGAGCAAGGAAGTTGTTGTCTCAGTAGAGCGTGATAACAATCACGTTGTCAACAACCACTTGAATCGATGTATGGGAGCATATAAGTGTGTACGTGAGTACCCAAACTAACCAATCGTTGTCCTATAGTCTCCGCATTACGCAGCGCAAAGAAAAGCAAGCGAAAGAAGCAACAAATGCTACATGTATTGGTGGCCTATCACCGGGATGGTCAGCTTACAGCGTAAAGAAGTCGTGTCCTATCTTGGGTCATCCTTTTGCTGATCGTGACTACTTCTTCAGTCGGAAAGCTCGCAGACCGCCACGGGAGGACACGGAGTCGTGAAGCACTGCACTTGTTGTACATCACACACATATCCTGCACGACAATGCACAGTGGCGCATAGACTGTCGTAGTACTGCGATTCGTTTGCCCAATCGAACATGCACATCTCGTCGTCCTGGCACCACTTAGTACACTCTGCATCTTCAGGAATGCAGGTAGGAATGGGGCTGCACTGCTCATTGATGCAGTAGGGCATTTGCAGTCGGCAAGCTCAACCTTCGCCGCACTCAAGATCGCAGCTGATGGCTTCTTGAGTGGCGTCAGTTTTGGCGAGTGCCATCACCACGAGCGACACGACAATGGTAGAAATTTGCATAGTGTCTTGGGTTCTTTCTTGTACTCTTTTTTGACGAAGCGAAAGCGATAATGAGAAGAGGTAACGAACTTGGTGAGGGCAGGAGGCGGGAGGCGAGGGGTCGTGCTATTTCATCCACGACAGGCTAAACTCTTCCCACGAAGACAACTGCAGCCAAGGGTCGAAAATCAGCCAGCCCAACGGGTGCTGCGGGACAGCGACTGCCCCCAAAGAAACTCGGCCGGCTAAAGTTTGATGGACGAACAGACGAAGGTATTCAATTAGTTGTTTTGATCTACAACATATAAAGCTGGTTGGCTCCAGTTGAGTCGATCGAACTTGTGAATTCATATGTACTGCTCACCCTACTACTGATACATTCACTTTTTAATCGTAGTTGCACGTATATGTTTTTTTCCAGCTGAAACCGAATCGTAGAGCCTTTGAGTAACGACTTCTGATGCAAATTACTCATATCTTCATGATCGTAACTGCCTCCTAAGGCTCCGTGCCTCAACCAGTCGAGCGTTATGTGATGTAGAACCTGTACGGTCGCTCGATGCAGCAAGGCTGTCTGAATGGACTGATTTGGCGTAACTGCAGACAGCCGCACGATCACTATGGTGGTTGCAGGGAAGGAGCTTTGGCTTGACTTGAAGATTGTACTGACGGCATAGTCCCCGTTATGACAACGCTTACATCGAGCATAATATAGGTTAGTGAAGTATGCATGGCAGACAAGTGCTGCTTCAAGTGAAAAACTTAATCTTACTTACTAGATTGCGTCATGAACTTACGAAGGCAACATCGAAGGCATCGATCTTATCAATACAAGCCCCTGTTCCAATCTTATCTGCTGGCTCATCCAAGACGCTGTCGCTGCAATTTCGATGTTAAGTCCCTTGACCGGTCTCCAATCTGCCATTTCCAATTTTAGTGAGGTACGTTCGACATCACCACTGCTTGGCTAAATGACGTCCGACGTCCGCTGCTTACATTGTAAAAACGTCCAACCCCCTCGAGACTTTTCACTGTAAGAAAATGCCTGTCTTGGATGCATAAGGTAGATAGAAAAGGCTCTACAGAAGTCCTATCAAGCCTACTATCCTCAAGCGTCAGTCGCTTGTACTTGATTCAATGTGCAAGGATCTCCAGCTTTTCCTGCGCATTTTATCACTACTCCAAAGTTTGCTACTCGACGCAAAAAGGCCTGCTCTCAGCAGCTGCGTAGTCCCTCCATCAGTTATAAGAGTCGCAGTAACGTTTGCCAATCGTGTGGTGGGTCGTTCGCATCCCTTCTTCTCGCTTGAACCCCATTCCACTTGTGTTTTCATCTCGCTGTGCGTTGCCAGTGATCGGTCTACCGAGCTCTGTAATTTGCGCTCGACTTCCTTCCTTCTTGTAAGCAGATGTACATATCTACATGTATACAAGAGACCACAGTCGTCTGTCAGTGTATCCTCGTAGTTTCCAACGGCTACTGCAATATTCCCAGTGCGAACAACGATCATACTTCTATATCATTGCAGCTGCACGGAAGTTCAAACGTGCCTGAATCGCTCAACTATGGATGACTGTATATGATACAAGCGACAGCCTTCGTAACTAAACCTCTCTTTGACTTAGCACATCGCCATTTCACGTACTTTGTCGCGTGCCTTCTTGAGTGGCGGTACCTTCTACTTAATCACGAAGTTGTCACAATCGTCTATTGTACGACCGTCAAGCAAACGAGTTGTAGAGGTTTCTAAGGCCAAAGATGCTCGCCAAGCGGTTGTTGTCACGGGAAATGCTCAACCGCATCTAATGGATATGCACCCAGCATCTAGTTTTGCATCTAGTTTTGCATCTAGTTTTGCATCTAGTACGAATTAGCAGAAAGTTTACCTTTTTAGCAGTGTTTCGCGCGTCTGTCGAGGTATGGTTCCTTATAATGGCCTCTCGGTATGAGATCTATGCACGGCCACCTATCTCCGCCCAGCTGCCAGACCTCGAATCATTAAGTCCAGATGGTCTTCCATAACGACTAAGTCGATGTAAGCAAGTGAGCGAACGTGACGAGGTCAAGTTTATTAATCGATAATCTACTGTGTCGTAAGGACTTATTGCGCTAGTAACTGTTGATATAGCTCCAAATAGATCCGTTGCTGCGTATTGAATAGCTGGACATCCCGATTATATGCGCTACGGTGATGAGCCTGTCATCTCACCAGACCACCCCGTTAGAATGCAATGAATCGGAGAAGGAAGAGGACAAACATACATCCTTTCACGCATGAGCAGTATCCAAAAAGACGATTCAGAATTGTACGCAGAGAATAATGCGGGTGTTATTCTGGAGGAATTTGCGATGGAGAATCGGATACCGGAAGGCGACGCAGATGCTGCTGGAGACGACAACAAAAACGACGATAATGAAAGAGAAGTGCGCAGTCGTCTCACGGGATGCTAATAAGCCGCGGTAGTCATTAAAGTCGACGGTGGCTACGGGGTCAACATCATTACATTGACGGGTTAGCAACAAACAACAATGACAAGCAGCAATTAAGACACGTTGACGCGACGTGTTTACTAGCATAATTTTTCACCATATCTGTTTGTCACTCACTATTCTGAAAAGGCATACATCCGGTCTTCAAGTTGTTTTGTTTCGCGTTGACACTACCGAAAACCATTTTTTGCGCCTTATTCATAGCGACCAACGCTTGCTGCATCCGAATCACGCGGCCGCTGACACGCACCCTGCCGCGGGTAATCGTGATTCTTACGTATCGTGCTATTCGCCTGTTCATTACGTGGGTCGTGTAAACTCATGAAATAATGCATTCACGTTTACTCTGTATACGACGAAATTGGGTATTGCTCATCTGCTTGACGCAGGCATGATGCAAGAAGGAAGGTAGACGTGGTCGCACCCCGTTCGATCGCGCACCCAGCGATCGAGTCGCTAAATGTGCGAATTTAGGACATCGTCACAATAACTTCTTGTGTGTCGCCTGATTGTAGGAAACATCTCCGAGCTGAACTAAATCACAATTGTGTCCTTGACCGCGTCTACAAATCGTAACTTCTCTAGACACTCCAGTGATAAATAATAGCGTATAAACATAGGTAAGCACGCTTGTACACGTGTATACGGCCTGAAAGAAAGAACGTGTCATTTAATGTTGTTGATACTTCCATCCAACCAGCTCTTCCATCGTCGAGATGAAGGCAGCTTCGGAAGGAAGAGCTGGCTAATTTGGCATAGTCCTTCATCAAAAGAGTGCGACCCTTCGCTCTTCAATTCATGTAAACAACTATTAAACTGTTTCCCACCTACTGGGTGTCGCTCATACAAGTTATTGTTTCGAGACAAGTGTGTCAAAGCTCAGACTCGGATGTCAACTGTGTAAAGGAACTATTCTGCGAGTAGAAGTCGGCATCGAATTAACTTGCACCTTAATAACCTTTCTTCCGGATCGCTCAGAATTAATTCGTAGTGGGACAAGGAAGAACAGCCACCTCCAATGTAGCCCCACTCAGTGATTCGATGGACCAGTGAGAGCGCTAGGTGAAGACGCACTTTCATGACGAGTGTGAGAACATCAGTAATATACTCTGCGCAACGACAAGAAAATAAAGTGTAAATGGGTAGTACTGTGGCAGGCCATCATCAACAGACGCACAAAATACTGCAAAATAGGTGAAATTACTGGTGATTCGTACTAGATGCTGAGTGCAGATTCATCAGATGCGGTTGAGTATCTCCCCAGAGATTGTGTGGATGAGGCTTGTATTTCGGTTAGCCAGAGATGTCGTCCATGTTCTTATAGGTTGCTGATTCCTTTTCCGTCCATCGGACGTTTGACTTGGATGGTGACTGGGTTTGCCACTATTGAACGTCACATTTCGTTTGAATGCTGTCAGTAGTATTGGATAAAATCCTATCTACGGTCTTCAATTACGCTCGATGAATCATGACGCTGTTTGTCAAACAGTTCAAGGATTGTTTTATTTGCCGTGACCATGTACACAGGAGATCATGAGAATGCACAACAGAGAATAGCAGTATAAGTGTCTCAATCTTACTGACGGTGTTGATTTTCATTCCCCATCGGACCTGTCATTAGCAAAGTGATATTAAACTTTTTAATATATGTCAACATTGGCTTTGCAGACTGCTCTTTCTTGATGCCGATTTTCGTCAGTAGATTCGAGACCTCTACTGGCCAAGATATCCAGGCATTCAATCCCTATCCTAATTTTGGAAATTTGTAGTGTAGACATTCTCGCGAGGACATCACTTATATCTTCGTGTTTACATTCTATCGTATCAAACGATTCGGGTATTCGCACTAAGCTACTCCCAGTGTTCGCGTGCTTGATATCATAATACGTCATCGTCCAATTTCATCAACTATATATGTCGACGCATTGTTTTCGGAGCCTTACAAAAGGCCATCTGCTGCTTGATAAACATAAGTAGATGCATCAGTACCATGCCAAAAGAGTGCTAAGTTCAACGCGATTGCTTCCACACCAATTGAAGGCAGGCGAACCGAGGTCAAAAAGATGATGGAATTCTGATACTTGATTGCGAGTTCATTGGGTGAAGTTAATGATGGGGCACGAAGTGATTGCCGAATTTAGAAAGCTTTTTTGGCAGCCCCACTCTCCGGTGCCAATAAGTCGCAATTACCATTACATTTGTACAGCGTTAAAATCCCAGCCAGTCTGTTGCAGTATCTTCTCATCATTTAAAAGTATTTCTAAACAGAAGCGTTATAATATAACCTATCATTCCAAACAAGAATACACCCACGCTTTGTCACTCCCGACCAATCGGCACGATTTGACACACTCACATTTGTCAGTATCTCTAAAATAGATAAACTCTTGGTAGCCATTGAGTCCTTGACGTGCATTTATGTCGGAAGAAGTACTCAATTGCGCGCGCTTTGGCGACGACGAGGAGCTCAAGACGATTTTGGATTCAGTAGATAATGACGCTCGTGACGCGCTGCTCAATTTCGTCCAGCCCGAGACGCTCAACACGCCACTGCATATGGGTGGGTGGGCGTCCATTGTGTCCAGCTATTTCGGTTTTGTCAAATTGACATATGTGTTTTTGGGTTTTATTGCTGCAGCTTGTGCGAATGGTCACGTCGACTGTGTCCGCGAATTACTAAAGCACGGAGCGCGACATTTGCCGAATGCTAATGGGAACTTGCCACTACGTACGGAAAAGATGAGAGTGGGTGGATAATTGGGGAAAAGTGGGTGAATGCTAATGTCCAATTCTGTGTGTGTGTTTTTCTTTATATTTTCAAAATATTATTTTCATGATGATCATATATGGCAGACTGGGCAGTTCAGAATACCCATCGGGAGATTGTCAAGTTATTGGTGGACGGCGTCCAGGATCTGGATGTGCTTTCTCGCAATAACTTTGGACGTGGCTGCGTCACAGAAGCTTTTCAATGTGATGACCCAGAAATCCGTACGTAGTTAATGGTTCACTGGCTCGACGGTGTTTTTTTATTTTTATTAATCGAATTGATTGTTGGTACTGGCAGTGACAATGCTGCTGGAGCACGGCTCGGCGACAGAAGAGCGTCTGGCAGAAGGCACGGGTATGGGCAAAGACGCTCTGAAGGAGGAGATTGAGGAGGAAGGAGAGGAGATTGACAGCAGCGCGACGCCAAAGGTTTTGCAAGAGACGGTGCTGGAGTTTGATTTTGTGCCTGGATTACCGACGCTACGAGCAAGAGAGCTGGCGTTGGAATGGAGCAAGGACGCTTTTGGCTCGTCTGCTGAAGAGGATATAACAGGCGTGTCGATCTGGTCGGCGGCGCTCATTCTGAGTCGATGGATCATTGATCACCGCAACGTTTTTGATGGCAAACAGGTCTGTGAACTGGGCTCGGGCTGTGGCGTTAGTGGTCTTGCAGTGCACAAGTATACGAATGCCTCGCGTGTGGTGTTGTCCGATCTGTTTGCGCATACTATCCAGAACCTGGAGCACAACGTCGAGCTCAATAAGATGGACAAGAATGCCGAACCGGACAAAGATGACAAACCTGAGACACCCGTTCTCGACTGTTGTAGTCGGTGTGGTACCGTTCAGCGCTTTACACCCGATAACCCAGAGGGCAAGCTCATGACGTGCGGCGGCTGCAGATGTGTTGCTTACTGCTCTCGTGAATGCCAAAAGAAGGCCTGGAAGAAGCATAAGTCTGAGTGTAAGGCTATCCGCGCGCAGCGTGAGCAGACAGAGACTCGGAAGGAGAACAAAGTCAATGAGAAGGGGATCGTGCAGGTCGAAGCTATTGACTGGGCTCAGCGCGAGACCTGGCCGGTTCATTGTGATGACGACAAGTTCGATGTGCTCTTTGGCTCCGATCTCGTGTACCATCAGGATATCGTGCCAGTACTTGTGGATGTAGTAGACGGTATGCTCGGCACCGAAGGTCGATTCTTGCATGTTGCTTCTCAAGCACGGCACTCGCTGGTCGAGTTCAAGGAGGCGATGGAGGCGCGTGGTTTCAGCTGCAACGTGAAGGAAATACCTGACGAGTACAAGACGAACCCACTGGTGGGCAATGACGCTGCGACGGAGCTTTTCGCCCTCCACTTCAACGAGATGAGCGACGTGTACTGCATCTACACTTTCACTCGTACTACCCATTCGCAGAGTAATTGAACACATCAACTCGTTTGCCTTGCTGAAATACTTCTAGGCGCAGCAAAGACGGCAGTTCATCACACGGCATCTAAAGAGCGAGATCCTGTCTCCTCAGGCGGAATTGATTTCGCTTTGCAGTCGGCATTTCTCCGACTCTTGTTCAGGGTTCGCGGATTTGGCGGAAGACGCGTACTTGGTAAAAGCGACAGAATCTTGTACTTGTTCCGGCCAAACACGAGTTCCCAGTTGCCATTTATGCTTCCAGTTGAGTACGGGCTAACTACTTTTCCGTCATGCAGACGTCGATTGCGTGGATAGCGATTGATTTGCAGCTCCACAGACGTCTAGATTGACCAACACACAAGACGTCAGTGCCCGCTTGCTCATCTTTTCTGCCATCCGTAGCTACATTACCTGCGCCGTAGCAATGAGGAAGCCATGCCAGGTTGCAAGGATCGTTACAGCTATGCCTGCAGCCACCGAGATTGCAAAAGCGAACTGGAGAGTTTCTGGCGCGGACACGTGGAATGAACTCACTTGAGCAAGCACGAGCATCTGACCATAAGCGCAGTATGTCAATAAAGTTTTAAAACGCAGCACACCACCATTCTTCAAGCTCCAACTTACTCTCGCGTATTGATTCGGATCCAGGTCAACATACGCCACCATGTAGCTCATGTAAGCGGCATAATAGCAACCCAGTGCTAGCCACACCAGAAACGAAAAAAAGTACTGCATCACAAAGTCATAAGTCACGACGATCACAGCAGTAGGAGAATTGCAGCGACTGCAATTTAATGACTCAGAACGTCTTCGTACCCGGTAGTTGTTGCGTCCAATGCAGTTATTCACCCACGGGCAATGGTGATCCAAGTGAGCGATGCATCGATCGCACACTGTGCAGTGATGAGCTCGCGGCGGTCGAAAGTGGCGACACCTTCGGCAGTACGAAACGCCGTCTTCGGCTTGCGGGTGCCGACCGCGTTGCCTGGCTACATGCACACTCTGTGGGTCCACCAGTTGCACAGGTGGTAATTGCACCCGATTGATGTCAGTTTTCTTCCCGTCTAAAGTCACTGCACTCGGTCGAATCCGAGGAAGAAGTCCCATCTCGACATCGTCCAGTTCATTATCGCCGTCATCTTTGACTTGCTCCAGAGCCACTTTTTCCTTGTATATTTGTGGTTCATCATTTTTGGTAGCCTCCAGTTGTCCGTCCCATGAGTTCACCACAGGGCG
>JH598525.1:181649-198404 GCA_000173235.2 Hyaloperonospora arabidopsidis Emoy2 | reverse complement strand
GTAATTAAAGTAGATGTTAAACAGCAGCACGATTGATAGGGCTAGATGGCACAACAACTTCGATAGAAAATATTCCGTTACAAACACAATCAGATCGTTAGGCTGCATGTTGATACGATATGTACCTGTAATGTCGTATTCGCCATAATAGGGATGATCGCGTGCATGAAAAGCCCTCCCACGAGGAATATAAGCGCTAATTACGAAATACAGGCGTTAGAATCAGAGCATGTTCTGGCATCACCCTATTTTAAATAATAGAGCACGAACCCATGCCAATGGCAACACATACAACTCCCATATAGCGCATAAAGCAACTAATGGCATGTACGAAGGAGGCTGTGCAGACGAAACCCCATTGCATGGGGTCGCGCCACTGCAGCGGCAAGCAGTTGAGCATCGCTATGTCAGCGCCGATTAGATCAAGTCATGTACTGTAACACGTTTACTGACCTCTAAGTACGCAACAAATTGCGAATAGAGTAAGGCAAATGACCAATAGAGTCAAAGCATTTTCGTCGACTCAGATTCTTGATTGTGGTCTATTTGTTGTAATTTACACACGCCACATCGGGAAAACGGCGAGTAAAATACGGACTTGAAACGACATCTGTAAATAAATGCAGGATTGATGACAACAGCAACGTAAGTTTATACGTTTAACGCCTGTGACGCCATAAAAGAACGAGAGAAAAGCATCGACTACAGATTAGTATGGTACTCCTAAACTTTACGAGATCTTGCTCCGCTTTGCGTACTGAGGCAGGCAGACATCAAGACAAGCGATAAATAAACGCTGGACATACAATAATGAGTTTGAATATGACAAGAGTACAGTGTTACATTTGCTCCGTGCTCGTTGTAGAGCATATTATTGCGCAGTAGTTGGCACGGCTAAGAGATGAAACACCAACCAGCAATAGATGCTACCATTTTGTTGATCGACATGGTGCTGTAGCTAAAACTTGGCCAACCACGTAGTCAAGTGCGACACCTGCGACGCCTCAGGATCTCGTTTGTGCTCGTCTTGCACTTTACAGCGCTGTTGCGCTTCGAACTGCTCTATCCACTGAGCCAATTTCGACTTCTTTGAGTCGATGGGTATTGCAGCTGGTGCATGTGTTGTCGCTTCATTTGATGGGTATTCAGCACCAATTGCGACGTCATGATCGTCCAGCTGCATATGAAGTCTGGCTTCAACCTCCTGTTGACGGGAATGGAGCAAGGATTGAATTTTCTCCTCTGTCTCCGTACTACCGCAAAACTCTTGTTCATCATTTCCCGCACAGTCATCGCGATCTGTAGTGTTGTTGAAGTCTTCCTTTCTGTCTTCAGTAGCGTCAGTATGCGCTTGCATGCTTTGAGAACTTGCGTCTGGTGACTGCGTCCTCGATCTCTTTCTAGCAGTGCCCATAAACGAGCATCGAATGCAGCACAGTGCACGGGAAAGCATGTTGTGTGTGTTTCTTATTGCCGTGTTCTTTCTCTCTTTGGTGTAAGGAGGTTGACTGACGGCCTCAATCGTCGGGTATCGCTCCTTCTACCATGAACGCTATGAACTTTCTAGGGTGATCAATACAATGAGTAAGAGCGAGAGAGAGAGAGTTATGAGGCAAATGTCACGGCTTTCTGTATTCAGTCTACGAGTGACAAGTGTGTACTCGGTAAAGCTCAGTTGCTGTTGCTCGACCGATGGCGAATCCATTTGGTCAGTGTCTTTGCTCGACCTGCACGCACAGGCTTCACAGGTGAATGAAGTACTTTCAAATTCGCGTACATGTCGTCGTCGTAACAAACACTCTCGCTCTCGGGTTGGTCGTCCTTGTCATCGACCTCGTCGCACGGACGTCCGTGTCGAGCAGTCGTCGCGCTTCTCTGCAAGATCTCGGTCCGAGGTGATGCTCCTCCTTTGACAGCTTTGCGAAGACGGTTGATGGTCTGGTGAGTCGAGTCGCCTAGACTGAGGTGCTTGGCACGCGTAGTCAAGGCCGTGCCCGCACCCGTGAGACTCAACGACAGCGACGTAAGCCGCGAGGTCAAGCGGGAGGTGGAGCTTGTCGACTTCTTCTCAGGACACGAGTTCCGCCAACGAGATCCAAAGCCTCGGTCGAGTTCATTCCAATCGTCATGGAGGTCAAAGTCGTCTTGGCTCGTGGCAAGGATGGACGGATTCCTCTCTCCTTCGTAGATGTCGAGCGTTCGTGCACGTGTGGGGGCCATCTTTTCACCTGTAGATGGTCGAATGGAAAGTGAGAGACTCGGGTCTGAAGAGAGAGAGAGAGATCCACCGGATGATAACTCCATCGCTTCAAGATCGAAAGGCGCCCACCAGTTGGCAAAAATCAGCACCGCACGTAACGCCGCAAGGTGATGGTGTCAGAACGGAGCAGGTGGACAATACGCCTGCGAAGCGACGAGACTTATCAAGAAAACACACATGACATGACAAAGATGTGAAGAAATGACGAGCGATAATAAGTACAAAGGCGCTCTGCCCTATACTGTGCATTCATTAGAGATGCAGTGCAACTTGACCATCGGTGACATTCCAGTCAGACGTTGCGATACAAGAACGGGCTGTGGTCCGTTATTTAGTTGCAATGTCGTTTTTCGACCGCAAATGTCGCCGAAAAATGAGTAACCTGTCGGGATGCTGAACGAGCTGCTGGATGGGGTTGCCATCACTGATCGTCGGGGCTGTTGATTCGTTTGTTTCTTACTGACTTGTTGAACACGCCTGTCGCGCTTTTTTGACCGTGTACGTTAACATCGTGCGAGTTACTCGACTGTTTCATGGGTGAAGCCAAGTGATTGCATGGTTCCGAGCCGATAAGCATCTCCGACACGGTGCAATAAGTGAGACAATGCACAGCCAGTAGGTCTTCTGCCTGCAGGATCGATGGATGTCTCACTCGGGCACATTCACACACACAATGATTTAAGTATAGCATAAACTGAGATTGTTACGTACATTTCGACCTGCGCTTGACGCCATGTCAGCGTGCATGCGACTCAAAGTAAAAGAGATTCATTTGTTGCAGAAGTGCTGTTATAGCGGCGAGATGGACTTGAGGTCGAAGTTGTTGAAACCAGCTTTCGACAAGTGCGAATAAGATAAAGGCGAGACGAGATTCGGAGGCATGTTCGCAGCAATGCAGGAACGCCTGCTGCTGGTTTTCTTGCTGGTCGGTCGCGTGATGTCGCAGCGGTCGAGTCGAGACCTTGACGTTGCTCAGTTCCTCCAGGAACGAGCAACCTGGCACCCAATGTGTCTCTATACTTTTGATGATTTTGCTATTAGTGAGGACGGCGCCACTATCAGGAATCGAGTTCCGAATAACGCTTGCCCTTTCAATGCACTTGAACCTGAAGGTGACCTCGTAACGGGCTTGAACACGGAGTCCACTTCCTGGCAGCTAGGAGTCCACCTGGCTGAAGATCCTACAAACAACACCAAGCGGGTCCAACTGTCGTCAACGAGCACGGTTTCGGCGCGTGACTTCTTCACGATGGCAGCGGTTCGGAATGACACGGTGACCAACTCGGGTGTGACGTTCGAGATGGTGATCAGGCGTCGAGCAATAGTGAACCGCAGCATGACGCTATTCTCTATTGCCAACGAATACGACAGCTGTGTAGACCCGGGGTTTCGCCTCGACTTGAACGAGCATCAAGTGCTAGTGTTTGTTTACTTTTTACCAGTGCTAGAGGAAGGTGGCGAAGCAGGAGTCGAGGCGTGCTACGAGCAGCGGCTCTTTTCAGTGGACAATTCGGCAGCATGTCAACTTCCTCCACTTCAAGAACCGGTAGAACGGACGCCACCTGTACAGATCATAGTCACGTTGGATCCGTCAAGCGAGAGAGGCATGTGGAAAACCGACTTCTACATGAGTTACACGGATGTCGCGACAGATCAACGAGTCGATTGTGTCGTACACGATGAACAGCACCCACCCAACGCTCAGGTCCTCAACCGACTAGTCGAAGGTCGATACCAACTATACGTGGGCAATAGCCCTCGCAACGTTGTTTCACCACGACAACGTAGGCGTTTAGCCCCCACCCGTAAGCTCCAACCTCTTGGGAATACCAGCCATTTGAACGCCACCGAGCGGCTCCGTGAAACGCTGAAGCAGAAACTGATGAGCATCAATGGACCGCGTTTGCCAAAGGCCATGCGGATCTTCGGTGACAACTCGCTGTCGTTAAACATCTTGGGCATCACCTTCCCACCGCTGAATGAGGACACGCCACTAGCTTATCTCCGCAGCAAGCTTGCAGAATTCATGAAGCAGCATGGCGACCAGATCGTCGATTACCTGGTATCCATGGTGCACCACAAGATGAAAGATCCCGTCGTTATGCAGCAGTCGAATCCATGGAGCGATCACAGTAGCAGCAAAGACAGTGATGAATTCTCCAGGGCTGCGCTTTTCCAAGGCGCAGATAGCGCGACGTTCGATGTCTTCCATTTTGCCATCTACCGTCGTGTGGTATCGGAAGACCAAGTGAACGCAATTGTTAGGCAGCAACTCATGCCATCTCGACAGTTCCCCTCTCGACAACAAACAGTGCGAATGTCTGAAGACTCCACCGTGCTATTGAATCTTACAATGCTTCATGGCGTTTACAATGACTTGCAGCTAGAGATACGTGACCTACCAGAGTTTGGACAGCTGCTACTGTACATGGACAAAACAACGGTGACTACGAACAACAAGGACGCGTTTCGAGAGCTACCGCTGGAATACCAACGTCACATCTTTTTCCAACCACAGGTCGACCAAAATAACGAGAACCTCCCGTTGCCAAACCCCGTGGCATTTTCAAGGAGGTTGATGCCATACTCGACAGTCAAGTTTGGCATCGCTAACAGTTTGGCAGGACGGGCCGTGAACAAGAGCATGGAAGCGACATTTGACATATTCGTAGATGCAGTGAACGATGCCCCGCGCCCTCGTAGTTATACGCTGGAAGTTCAGGTTGAGGTTGGTCTTCCAGTTTCCCTTAACTTAGAAGGTGACGATATTGATGGAGTTCCTCCGCCTACAGCATCAAATGCCGATGCTTCCCAGTCACACGATCTCATGACGAAATTCACGTTTCGAAACGCAACAGCCAGTACGCCAACAAGCCTGCAGATGCTGAAGATCGTGCGGATGCCGCACTTTGGCATGTTATATGACTGCAAAGCTCTGTGTGGTGTATCGAATCTTGAGCTGAACGAGGGTCGACAATCAGTGACTCCAACTCGGATCTATCGGAATAGCATGGATATTGAAAACGCAACCCATTCCACGCACTTGATGTACATCTATCGCGGATGGGGGCAGCATGAACCGGTGCGGAATGAGAATGCTTCATCAGTGGTAGTTGATGAGCTTTGGTACAAGTTATCTGATGGAGAACCTGGTGTGTTCTCGGCGGTAGCTAAAGTCTACTTTATCCTCGTGAACAACACGAACCATTCAGTGAACCTCAATGTACTTGCAGCTGTGCGAGTTGATGAAGACTCGTTTCGAGTGGTGAACCTTCTCACACTGGATCCTCTGGCTGCATTTATCAGCGTCCAGACGCGACTCAGAGTGACAGCCTTACCACGGCATGGAGCTCTTTATCAATACAACAGTCAGGACAACTGCAATAGCAGTGTGTCTAATACGCTCCTCACGTCCGTTGGAGCACGTATCTCAAACCCCGGTGATATCATGTCCGACTTGTGCGGCAGGGTGATCTACGCGCCTGAACTTGATTATTTCAATATCGAGTCGAACGTTGCGCTTCGAAGTGCACTTGGCTTTGACCACTTTGAGTACCAAGTCTTGAACGCGACGAACTCAAGCAATGCCTCGCTAGTGGTGAATGAACAATCACCGAGTGCACATTTTATCGATGGCTCAATGGTGCGCAGAATCGAAGTGGGGGTTGTGAACGTGCCTGATGCGATCGTTGTGCTTCCCCCATTCGTATTCACTCCGAACTCGTCGATTGGCGAGCCAGTTGCAACACCGATAACGTTCAGGGACCCCGACAGCAGAAACCCGGACGATCTCTATCAAGTCAACCTCGAAGCCGTGGACAGTGCTTTGGAGTTCGAGCTGGGGTTTGCTATCACCAACGATGATATAATGATCGGGTGTTCATTCGAGCGCCCGTGCACGCTTCGGCGAAGTGCAAATGGATCCCTTGTTAACATGAGCTCACGAACCATGGATGAGCTGCAATTTCACATCGCGACGCAGCTCTACGATCCTTCACACATCCAGGTTGTCGGAACAAAAAGTGGACTCAGTAAGGCTCTGTCAGCGCTCACGTTTCGCAACTTATCGGGTATCTCCAGCTCCCACGCAGTAGAATTTGTGCTGTGGATCAAGCAAGTTGACAACGAACGCAGTACTGACACTCGTGAATCTCAGATTACATTCACAGTCCAATTCTCGACAAACGATCAGATTGACTCGATCTCTAATGTGGATATGGCTGCCATGTTGAAGTCCACCCTTAGGCGATACGTCTTCACGCTTCTCTTCCTCATTGCGGGATGGTTTGTCTTGTCAAATTCTTCCTGCAACTCCATCGGATCTTGCTGCTGCTTCTGTTGCTGCAGTAGAATGCGCAAGAAGCGACGACACAAGTTTGAACAACAACAACGGCTTTTCCAGGCGCAAGTGGCACAGAATGACCATGAATACTCGGTGCTGCTCATGGACCTGGCAGACTTGCTTTTGGAGCCAAATTTACGGGTGAGCTTGTGTGTGCTGGAATGCTGTGTGGGGTCCAATGTCTGCCAGACCAAGATCGAGATGATGACACAGGCAGTCGTACTGCGAAGTCTATTACCATTGCTGGAAGCGGAACGCCAGGGAACTCGATTTGTATTCCAGCTGATAGCAAATGAATACTGCGTCATAACGAGTGGATCATCGCTCTTTCAACGCCACCAATTTCTACGAGGGCACAGCACCGCCAGTAAAGCTCTTGCTCGTTTCTGCCGTATCGTGGGAACCAAGTGGCTTTCAGAAGTTCTGGGGCAAAGTGACCGTACAGGTTCATCCCACCTGAACGATACCGTTGTGTTCGACCTCGAACTTCTACTCGATAAGCTTGTTGTGCACATCGAAACACTTCCTGCTGAGATTGTGATCTTGTGTCGCGCATGTGCCAAGTTGTTTCAGGGAAACGAAAGCATTAAAAGCCGGGAGCTGGAACTGGATGCAATGCATCTTGTTTTCTTCAACCACTTCCTCGGACCAGCATTCATCTTTCCAAGAGAGAACGAGCTTGGACTTATGCCGTCACTGGAGCAACAAACTGCGTTGCAAGTTATAGCTCATCAAGTTGTAGCCTTTGCAGACCAATGGATGACGTCCACAAATATGGACGACAACCTGCGATCTCGAAGCATTGGTGCTGACAGTCTCCCCAGCACCTTTTCGTCTCGGACTCGAGGCGCAGCAACGTGTCGATACAAATACGAAGCTTTACTCGACAGAATCTCGCAGTCGACTACAGTAGCGAGTACGTACGATCCGAACGAGAAGAAAGTCGACATTGACTGTGAGCTCATGGGCTTGTGCCTTATGAACATCCACAGTCTAATGAACAGCTACTCCTTTGCCTTCAAGCAAAGGGTTCTTCAGACTCAAACCTCCGTAAATAGCAAGCAGACACAACAAGACACGCTGAACCGTGTCTGTCGTCTGCTAAAGGCGCTTGGTCAGCCACTCGCCAGTATTCACGAGTACGTTGAGTACGCACGACCAGAACTGAGGACCGATCCACTGCTCTGGAACGGCTTTAGCTTCCAGGAATGGCAAGAGCGAGCCCAAACATCGAGTTCGCTCCGTCGACTGCATCCCACTTGTCAACTCCGTAATGATCCAGTCCTGTCTTCAATCGTCACGATGGAGCAAGTGATCCTCGAACAAGTCGACAGCTCAGCTTCACCACATGACGTGGACTATCTCAGTACATGCTATATATAGATACCCTAACGTTGAAGTTGAAGTTGTTAATTGGTTGCTCACGTGTTGTAAACAGACGATCGGGTGCGACACGACAACTGTTGATGACGTGGTCGAAATATGTCGCTTTTTCATCGAGCGACATGCACATAAAACGAGCCACGTAATCGGATGTCGTCTGAAGGTGTGCCACAATAAGAGCTCTTCGAGCCAATGGCGACGAACAACGACGAGCCGTCGAGCGCCTATGCCGCAAGCCCCTTGCTAAGTGACCGCATGTCGGTGCTCTGTCTCAAGCCCGAATATGTGGGGAATGTCAATGGCAACTTCATGCACGGCATTGAGTCGCTGGATACGCGGTACGGGGCGCTGCGACGTGTACGAGGGGACGGCAATTGTTTTTTTCGGAGCTTTATCTTTACTCTCTGCGAGCATTTGCTGCCATCTCAAGGCGCTGAAGACAGCAATGCGGCACTGCGTTGTCGTATCCAAGACAAGATCCAAAAGAGCAAGAGCGAGCTGGTGGCGATTGGATACAGTGACGTGGCTATTGATGCGTTCTGGGAGACGTTTGTCGACTACTTGGCTGCTATGGAGACGCGGTCGTATGCAGAGCTGGTGCAGGACTTCCAGACAGAAGGCGGGGAAGCAGAGTATCTTGTGTGGTACATGAGACTCCTGACAGCTGGATACATGAAGAAGAATGCCGAGAGGTTTCAGCCCTTCATTGACGGACCCTATCCGGGGCAGACAGTGGCACAGTTCTGTGCTACGGAGGTGAGTGCGAGTCGACACGGGGGGTGACTCGGGA
This sequence comes from Hyaloperonospora arabidopsidis Emoy2, assembly GCA_000173235.2. Classification (NCBI taxonomy): domain Eukaryota; phylum Oomycota; class Peronosporomycetes; order Peronosporales; family Peronosporaceae; genus Hyaloperonospora; species Hyaloperonospora arabidopsidis. Next base: position 189,629 of record JH598525.1, on the reverse strand, counting down.
TGGACGTGCGTGATTGATTGATTAATAACATGCTGATATGTTGCTCGTGGTGACTTGCTCAGGTGGAACCAATGGGCAAGGAGTGTGACCAGCCGCAGATTGCAGCCTTGACTGAAGCTCTGGAGGTGGGCGTGAAGATCGAGTATCTGGACGGAAGTGCGGGTGCTGGGGAACCACTTCAGAGCTACGTGTGCTCGACCGTTGATGCGACTGAGCGACAAGCTCCTGTCTTCATTACACTTTTGTATCGACCGGGGCACTATGATATCTTGTACCTTCGAGAACGTGGAAACGAGCACGAGCACGCAACGTGACGTGACGTGACGCAACCGTTGGAGACGCTGTGGACGCTTCACAAATACCATGGCTACTTCGCAACTCTGTCCTGCATTTTAATCATTTCAACACGATCGGCTAATTTGTCCACGTACAAAAAAATACAACTTGGACGACTTGATGACAACCTGCGTCCCTCTTGGCACCTGAACTCCCGGGAAAAGTCAACAACCACGAGTCCAGTTTCAGACTTCTACTTGGTCTTGTTGAACACTGCCACATCCTCCGAAACAACAGAGTGCGCCGCACTACACAGCTGCGCCACGTTGGTCATGGTCTTGCACACACAAGCAGGCAGGCAAACGTAGTAGCACAGCTGCAGTAACAATCGACACAAACACAACAAGCACGAAACAAGTCAGCAATACATCCACCCTATAGCAGACCAAAACCGAGCAGAAATGCGTGCGTGCGTGCCTGCATAACAGGAACGTTGATGCCCGGTATCATCAACGCAGGGTCAAAGTGGAGCACGTAGAGGAGAATGTAAAAGAGCTCCGTGCCAACACAGCAAAAGCCGAAGAAAGGGTAGCAGCTGTAGTAGAAGCGCAACAAGAAGTTGCGCTCGGCAGGGACGACCTTGTGGTGGCCACGCGACGAGTACATGTGCAACCAGTGGCTCGAAAAGTCAAGAACCAGGAGGTAGATGAAGCACACCATGTACTGCGGGTACAAGTGAGACAGCACGACCAACAGCCCCGCCGTCGAGCAGCGATCGGTCACCATGTCCAGCACAGCACCAAACGAAGAACCTACAATCATCCAGCAAACGAGTCAGTCAGTCAGTCAGTCGATCAATTAGTAATCAACAAAAGCCACACTAACAAAATATCAATGATTAAAAGTGCTTTTTATATAAATTTTATTTTTATATCGATATCAACAAAAGCGAAGACCATACATTGATTGCAGAGGCGGGCAAAAAAGCCGTCAAAATAGTCGCAAATGAAGCTCAGAACGTAGCACAAGACGCTCGTCTTGTAGTCCGAGCGTGCAATGGCCAAGCTATAGAGCGATAGCACCACACGCATGTAGCCAATGAGGTTGGGCACGTACAAGAAAACATTCGTCACCGAGCGGCGTTTGCTCTGCAGCTCGGCCATGACGACGAGCGCTTTAATTCGTGACCGACTATTTTTTTTCTAGTAATAACCACGCGGCTTAGGTAGTCGAAAGATAGCGTGGTGCACATCACTTTCGAGCGTCCGATTGTTACGTGTCGTTTAGTTGTTGATATCCGAAGAGCTCTTTATGCGTTCACGTAGGTTTTCAAGGTGGTCCACACGAACGTCGCGTCCTTTTTGCGTATAGACATACTATAACTGAGACCAATGGCGGCTGCTCCACCAGAGCTCCTGCGTCTGTACCCGGACGCTTTGCGAGACTCTTATGCTGCGGCCTATTCGTTACTGGTCGTAGCTCCTCTAACTGCATTGGCGTCTCGTCTTCTGCTGTATCGTGGGAAGAAGACCACGTCTCTGCAGATTTATCTCGTATCGTTTGCGGTCCCGATGCTCGCTGTGTGGCTACCAACGGTATACAATAAACAACATGTCTAGTATCTGAAGATTAGTATTATTGAGCATGGTTCTGATACTTGATATTGATGTGTTTTTATGTGTCATTTCTTATTCGTGTCGTGACTATGTATCGATTTTGTCGGGTGTTTTTTGTCCAGTGGATATGGCCTGAGAAAAGGAACGTGTACGAGTTCTTGACAGTATGTGCTTTGCCTCTTTTTGTTTTTTGTTTTTTTCTGGACCAGTGATGGATTCTTTGGTTTATTATTTGCTTTGATGACGAGAAAATGTGTGGCCTTTTCTTACCATTGGTGACTAAACTGTTGTGGTCAGATGAGTCGATCCGAGACGCCATACCAGTGGTCACAGAAGTACGCGTTGTTTCGGAAGCACTTTCAGCGGGGCGCCCTATCTCATACAGACTGGAAAAAGGTGGACTCGGCGTATGATGTACGTGGAATACTGTAAAACGCTGCCTTGGATCGCAAGTTTGAGCAATGAGAAAAGATAGCGGTTTGTGCCATTGAAATGTAGAAACGTGGCTGACATTTCGTGTTTTTTGGCTTTGGGCTGTGATGGCTGTTGCCTCGATGTTGATTATTGATTGACTGTCTTGAGGAATCAGAATATCTACAGCGATAAGGCGCGCTACTTGTACGACTTCTGGGGCCCCGGCCAGAACATGTCGTTCCACGAAACGATATTCAATGTCGGCCTTTTCTATCTGCTCTGGGTCGCTATCATGTACGGAGACAAAACATGCTGGGCAAGATACGGAATTCTCGTATTGTCTTACTGACTGCGTATGCATGATCATTGCTGCTGCTTCTTATTTGCCCGAGCAGCTACGCAGTGACAACTCCCAGAGCAGTTCAAGCCGCTAGCAAGCTCCCATTTGTAGAACTAATGGCTGTACGTGAACGCAAGAGCTTGGACTCTTATGGTTCTGCTTTTTCTGGTTCAGTGCTGTGGTTGTATTGATTTGTCGTGTAATGGTCCGCAGCTCATGTGCGTGGAGCTTTCGGTCCAGCTGACCCGTCATGATCCGGTAATCAAGGAAATAGCGCCGTTTACAACACCGCGTGAGTTTCTGCTGTGGTGTCACTGGTATTTCCCGATTCTTGTGTTTGCGACGGTTTCGATGAAGAAGGTATACTTTGTCGACATGGAGAAACACCACCAGCACATACTCATGTACATGCTGGAAAAGAACATGGTGACTGCATATCTTTTTCGAGCGCACATGAGTGAAAACTGTTGCGTGAGAGACACTGACAGCACTTGTTCTTTTGTATCAAAGAAAGCGGTCGAGGAGCTCCGAAGCGTGAACCGAGAACTAATGCCCGAATCGGCGACTGTCAATACCGGTTTGAAGAAAAATCAGGAATCAACTGTGGGCAATCGCAGCCAGCTTGGACCGCGCTGATGGACTCGCAGAAAGCTGATAGTGCTGAAGGAGCAGTTGTAGATGTTTGTGCATCCATGACGCCCCTTGAATGCTCTGTGCTTGGGACGCAGTAACGGGTTGGCATCGTCAGGCTACTGGTGTCGTATCTGGCATGTGATAATTGCTTTGCTGAGCTGACGTTCCAATGCTTGTGGTCGCAAACGAAATGAAACAAGTTGGTTGTGATCACGAATGCTTTCATCATTGTTTTGCGTTGATGTTCTCGACAAGACAATGTCACTCCTCCTGTTTGTAAAGCATGTCAACAATGAGCGAATGATACATCACGTGTGTGGATAACTTCTACATCACCTTCGTCAATCCTTTTACTATTACGGTGTATTCATTCGCTGAAGGAAAACCGAATGTCACGATATTGGTCATCTCTAAAAGGAAGTTTACAAACGACCACGTCTACACGCACGCAGCATTTTTCTGTATGCGTTTCTCGCACATATTGCTCTACCTCCTCTAAGGCTCTCTACATGTATGAACAGGAGCTGCAGCATCGATGGAATATCTTCAAGACCGAATACGGGAGCAATCAAAAGCTTTCGGGCTCCAGCTCAAACATTTGGTATTTGCAGTGATCGCCCATCTACAGCTATTTCTCGACAATCTTAAGTTTGATCGCTTTGGTTTTGAGCTCAATGCCACCGCTAACCAGGAAGCAGAGGGAGTTCTCCTTCCATAATACGGACTGCTAGAATCGATTTAGGATTCGCACATGAGGCTGTAAGAATCTGTAAATTCGCTTAAAGGTTCATTGAATCTTGCATCTGGAGCCTTTCAAAGATGCACGAATATACTTGCTTAATTTCGTTGACATTATGTATTTTCTTTGTGTATTTCGGCTCTGGACGTAACATACATGTTCCGGAAGAGTAGTTTTTGGTCGCTTTTTGCTGACCACATTGCTCACGGATTGACGAGCACAATATATTTGTAGTAAGTTCATGGAAACTAAAGACGGCAAAGGACATTTAAACGTGTATGTCCTTTCGTCCAGCGCACGCGACATGTATGCATTCACATACATAATTCGTCGCAAACACCCTAACGCAGCAGGCAGGATCGACTGTAAACGTAGGTACCTAATACTCGGACGTTCGAAAAGACCAGAAATTTCGGTGCTTTGCTTGCGATAATTGACTTCGCCGTGATGTATGATAAACGCTCTCCAAATCATTATGTTCATGGAAAAACTGCAGAAACGACAGAAGTTACCAAGCGCTATGAAATTTGCCAGTTCTCGTCAATACTCAGAAAGAAGCTAATGAATCTGAGCTTATCGAGAATCGGTCAAGAATATGCAAGACTTAACGAATGAGCCCGAGTCATTCAATCGGTAAAGCAAAATCGGCAACGATATTAATTTGCGAGGATGAGCGGTCTTTTAATCATGTACGACAAGCGGGGCATGTTGAAAGCGTAACAAGAATGAGATTGGTCATGCAATCGGACACTTGAACAGCTGGTACGGACCAGACGGTTGTCATTATTTACAGTATCAGTATTTGGTGATTTGTGAGTAATGATGCATTAGGATGCATGTTAAAAGGCTGAACAGTAGTATACTTGCTCCAACATAATTAATCATCGACACGGGAACAGCTCAACGAGTTAGTTGCCACATCATGCTTTACCTCTGGACACCTCGGCATTTTCTTGTCAATTACTAATTTCAAATCAGTGGGTCCCATTGCTACAAACCCTTCATATTTATATACGAAACTTGTCTCGATTGCTATTCCGTGCCAGCAGTAGCTCATGGTCAACACCTTAGTCAAGCTTCTCCTTCGCAGTCGGGATGTGGATCACATTGACACCTGTCACCTTAATCAGCGTCTCTGGCGATCGCAGCACGCGCACAAGCATCTCAAAAAGACGTACTTCATCCTTTAAATGCCCCACGTACTGCTCGTGCCGTGCGATGTAGATTCCCTCAATGAGCTCGAGCACGTCTCCAGGATCCGGCAATTCATCATACTGAATCCGGAATAGCTTGCCGCGAAAAAATACCTTTACAGCACTGCCTACCGTGACCACCACAAAAACGTATACAGCAGTGAGTCCGTACGAGCTAATGCCAAGCGTCGTCAGTCCTTGCACGATTCTATCCGAAACTGCTACAATGCAGAACGGGTAAGTAGCTGAGCAATAGTTCGAGCCACTTGAGCTCACAACAGGCTCGATATTCCACCACGTGGATCCATTCAACGAGTGTTTGCTGACTGCCAACGAATGCATCTGAGTAGAACGCTTGAGCACGCCTCTACTTGCCGTGAGCTGCACGACAGCAGGAAAGAAATCATCGATTTGAACAGAGGGCAATGTCGTGCCCTCGCCATCCGTTAACGTTTGCTTGATCATTGGGATCAGCGCGATCCGGTGTTCATCCGTCATTCTAGCTGAGTATTTGGCAGAAATCACTTCAGCATTAGTCGGACCGGGTCGCGTAAAAGTAAAGGTGATTGTCCACTTGAGCGTCTTCGTAGATTGCAACTGCGCCACGAGTAGGTCCATACGTGGAGGAGAAAGCCCCCACGCGTCGTTGGAAAACACACCAAACTCAATGCACTGTGTCGATGCACTGTCCGTATTAAGGTCCACCTCGCACGACGGGCTGTTGCTGTCGCTGTTTGAGTACAATTCATTCATCGTCTCCTTTGCATCTTCAATGCCAAACTTAACGGTTGTCAACGTCACGTCATTGGCGGTTGTGCTGGGGTTGATGGAACTAAACATGGCCAGCGGGCCAACGAGGCAGATCAGCATAAACAACAGCATCACACCGGCCGACATGATTTTCGTCCTCATCGGCTGGCGCCTCTTGCCTTGAAGAATGTCTGCCTCCTCAACTCGTCTTTTCATTATACCCTTCACACCAAACACATGTGCCGCAGTGTCTTCCAAGAGAATCCAATGCTGCCAACTGAGCGATGTTTTCATGCACAAGTAGTCAAGCAGAGCCCGCATCTCAAACAGGAACGGTGCCAGCATCATGAGACCAAACAACGTCTCGCTTATTGCTGTCATACGGGTAGTTTTCGTGTGATTGTAGCGGCTGCCAAGATACACCGGGTACCCATAACGTATTTGCAGTGCACCCAACCAGAGGTAAACACACTGGAAAAGATAAAACACGACAAGTGCGGGCCGTCGCTGGAAGTAGATATTGCTGACGCTTGGAAGTAAATACCATACGGCCAAGTGGAGCACGAACGTGTACGAATACTGCAGGATCACTTTGGACTGAAGCGACGAGCAGACGTAAGACACTCGGTCCCAAATGATAAAGATCAGCTCCGTTAACACCAGCAGTACGAGATAGCCAGAAAGTAATGACGATGAGGATACTCGGCTGTCTGCATCAGCTACAGACGTACCGCTCGAATCTGCCTCACCAAGTTCCTTGTAGAAGATGACTGCATACATCGATGATAACAGGAGCACGGACAGGGATGCAGTGTAGAAGTCGCGACCAGGTTTTTCACCCATGATAGCCACTTGTATGTCCTTATCCCACTGAGCGGGTGGCTTGCAAATGATGGACTGGAAATACGCGTGCAGTTTTGGGAATGTCTCGGCAAGCCACGACTCCTTGGAGCCAGCATGAAATCCGTTTTCTGATGCATCCGCGTTCATGTCCACCAGCTTCGAAACAACATCGTCTCCCCCCACACTAGGAGAACCGGACGAGGGGTCAAGATACTCGTTCAATCGACGTGACGAGGGAGAACGCGCAACGTTATCATCAAATGGTGCAACTAATGCTACCTTCGTGTCCGCCTCCAGCTTTTCTTGCTCAAGCATTTCCTGTAACACTTGGGTCGCAACTTCGTTGCAAAGTTCTGAGTCGTTTACACAGACAACACCGGCATCCATCGACGTCCTTCCTACTGTCAAAGGTTTCCTGCTGCTGCTCCGGGAAGCAGGCTCGTGACCGCGCGAGCTTTTGGCTTGCTTAATCTTTTTCCCGCTCCCCGGGCCGTCGTAAGAGAAAGCGTCATCGATCGAGTCGCGTGAAGAAGGAAAAGATGACCGCAATTCTCGCATCACTTCCGACTTATATCGCGATGAGGCCTGATCGCCAACATCATCTCCACTGTATGCTACACTCCAGAATCCTTGCATTCGAAGCTCTCGCCGATGCCACAGCAGAAGAAGCACGACATAGAAGTCCCATTGGAGACCATCATACACTGATGTAACGTTCGCAATCGCAATGCCGTCGAACTTGTACAATCCAAGTAGCGTCATTGGTTGGATGGACCTGGCGTTGGCGGCTGCGTCGGTGACCGTCGTGCAATACGGCTCAAAGCTCGGGTAGAAATAACCACGGCTACTCATTCCTGTACAGAAAACTGAAAGCTGGAACACATACCGCAATCCAATAATGCAGCACGACTTTCAACATGAACATAATTTGCGTTAGCCACTATTGCCAGGCTCGGTCATCTGATAAGCACGTACGTAAGCGAGCAAGTGGGTCCAAACTAGCGAACTCGGGCGCGGGTTTTCAACAAGCAAGACCGCAAAAGCAGAGACCACATATACCATATTCAGGAAGTCCGCCTGCCAACATATAAACACCATATAAGCAAACGCCACACACCGACTGTGTACGAAACTAGCGTACCTGTACAGTGAAGCAGATGATCAGAGCCAAGCAGC
>JH598525.1:149930-181639 GCA_000173235.2 Hyaloperonospora arabidopsidis Emoy2 | reverse complement strand
AAAAAGGGAAAAAGCGGGACACCCTACCCGCGCAATCCAAATATATGCCAGCCAGGGCCTTTTAACCAGAACAATAATTTGGCGTTGAGCCACTTTTGCCAGGCCTCGGTCCATTGTGGTAAGCCAGTTACGTAAGCGAGCAAAGGGGTCCCAACCTAGGAAACTTCGGGCCGCGGGTTTTTAAACCAAGCAAGGCCCGCAAAAAGCCAGAGACCCCCATATCCCTTATTCAAGGAAGTCCCGCCTGCCCAACCATATAAACACCATTTAAGCCAAACGCCACACACGGACTGGTTCGAAATTGGCGTACCCTGTACAGTGAAAGCAGATGATCAGAGCCAAGCAGCAGATGTTGGCGCTCTCGCTGCGTACACTATTGATGACGAGCTGCACGATTTCTGACAGAGAAGGCTCATGCAAGTCATCTTCCTCGTATGGAGTCGTCTCCAGTTTAAAACCAGCGTTTTGGATATCGTACAGAAGCCTGTACAAGGGAATTCGCCACAAAAATTCGCTCTTGTTCTCAAACTCTTCATCTTCCGGATCACCAAGTGTGCTTCCATCCCCAGTCACACTACTCCACTCGCTCTTACTTTCATCGTAGTTCGACTCGACATCGCCACCACGATCCGGTAGCGCCGTATCCAGAGGATTTGGTAGATCACGGTCCTTTAAGCAGCTGATGATGCTGTCATCCAAGGATTCGCGAGGAACGGCATAAGCCATGGCCGCTAGAAACATGTTGAACTCCTTCGACAGCTCTGACTGGAACACATACTTGATATCCCCACGGCGACCAGCGTGGTGTACAATAATTTCAAAGCAGTACAGCGATGGTGACATGTCATCGAATTGCACCTTCGAGTCACTCAGTTTAAGCGAAGTGACATCGCGCCATTTAAACGAGGTTTTCAAACGTTTCCTGTGTTTCCGACTGCGATGAATCAGCGCTCGTTCTTCGTCTTGGTAAAACACCAAGTGACTCGAGTCGAGCACGACGTACCGATGAAGATACTTTGCCTTCATCCAGGAAACTAAGAAGCCAAAACGAGGTGCCGGAAGACTTTCCCGATGGTATTTCATCCAACCTGCCGTCGTTGTGCCACTCAGATTTAACGAGTACGTTGCGATTGGGTCACTGGCAGAACTATACGGACCTTCTCCCAACCGGGAAACAGCGCACACTTTGAACTGGTAACTCGTTCCTGGACGTAGGCCTTCGATTCTAGCCTCGCAATACTCGCCTCGGATCTCTACAATATCTCCAAAATCACCAAGTAAAGTTAGCGACGGAAACTGCTGTCGCGAAATGCGGTAGTAGCGGATTTTGTGGTAACTGCCTGCTGGCTTCTCCCACGAAAGTGTTGCTGAATTCTGAGTTCGATCAGTAGCAACAGGCTTGAGCGGTGCCATTGGCGGCAAGTTATGGTGAAGCCCCTGCGCAATATCCATCAGCTCTTCAACTTTGTGGACGAGCTTCGAAACAATCATTTTCAGACGCTGAATAGCTGCGTTCTTCTCCTTCTTCATTGTGTACCACTGCTCCGTTCGTTGGCGGTAGAAATCGCGCACGATTACTTCGCGCCGGCTCGATGCACAACCCTTCTCGCCGGCTAGGATAGCAAGAACAGTCGGATAAGTTGGCGCAATGACGATCTCGCACTGAATCGAGATCAGCACAAAAAGAGCAATCAGCCCGTAAGGAGTCTTGTTTGCTTCGACACCGAGAAAGTTGGCCACCGTCATGCAGTTATCGTCATCACCCGATTTTGTCCCAATGATGCAGTCACTCAGAGCAGGGTAAACAGAGGGCACGTTGATGATAGTAATAACAAACAAGTGACCCCAATTCCACTTCCGCATATACTGGATCCACAAATTTGACGGCTCACGTGCTTCATCCAGTCGATACAGCATCACCAATGCACCCAGTAAATACGCGATCGATACGACACCGCCATGCTTCGCACCAAATACGAAGACCAGGAAAAGAAGCAATGGCAACCAATTTACCAGAAAGGCATGCTCGAGAAAATACCAAGCATACTTCCGTGTAAGCGTGACGTACGCACTTTCATCGATGAATCCGCTGTCGTGATTCGCCTGACGTACAGACGGTGGTTCATCGACTACGTTCTCCTTTTTCTTATCTTCGGTGAGATTTTCAGAATGAGGTAGGAGATACACGCTCAAAAGTGCCACAAAATCTGCCATCGCCGCCCACTTGTGTTGGTCACTTGGCACCAACCACGTCTCGTAAGTACTCGACATTTTCCGCCACGGAAACGTTTCCTTCATTTTAATCTTGAAGAACGGAGGCAACCACAACATGATCGAATACTCCAACACGACTACCACGGAAAGAAGCCACGCCAATGCCCACCACCGTTCGCAAACAGTCGAAGGGTACGCAAACATCATACTGCGCACAATCAGTAGATACATTATCGCGATAACGTCTTGATGAACGAAGCACGACACGGTCAGCAAGAGCATCACTAAGTTCACGGATGCCTTACTGGCATACGTAGTCCCAAATCTGCGGAGACACGAGATGAAGGTCTTGCTATCAGAAAGAGAAGACGACTGAGGTGTGAGGTTCAGCGGTTTGCTATCTGGCTCGTTTTCTGACCGTCTTTCTGAAATCAGAGATAGGGCAACTTCGTTATCATACATGCTAGCTCGAGCTTGGTCTTCGTCGCCATCGACTTCGCATGAAGACGTCCGGTGGTATACGTCCAGATTTTTTGCTGCATAGAGCGCGTATTGCTCTTCAAATCGCATCGTCGATTCACCCAATTCTAGTAGCCAACGCACCGACGACGACGAGTCAAAGTACTGCGCCATACGCTGTAGCGAGCACATAAAAATGATCAAAAACTCCCTGGAGAGCAAATCCCATAGCGCCGACTTCCCTATGCTGTCTCCGTCTCTGTCGTGTCGATCGTTCAAACGAATCATTCCAACCCAGTCGCTGTTTTCACTAGATCTAGAGAGCACGTTGCTATTCACCGTACCCGACTGTGCTGTGAAAATGCTCACCTGAATCAGGTATTTCAGGAGCATCGATAGCGCTGCGAGCCAAAATAAGGGTAGCCATAACTGCGTCCACGCTTCAGTCAAGGCACGGCCGGCTACAAGTGTAAGAATATAAAGCCAACCAACGAAGCTGATTTGGTCAAGAGCGACCCACATCGTCACAACGACCAGCGCGATCGCACTAAACGATATTAGCAGATGCTGCACAGTTTCCATGCAGAAACAAATGAAATGTGCCACGCGACTTCGACCGGCAGTGAAGAAATCATACGGCATAATATCTTTCGTCATGGACGAAAGCTGCCAAAAGCAGAGGCCTGTTAGAGCTGCTGTAGGCAGCAAGTACACAAACACGTCCGAGATTCCTCCGGTGAATGCGTGATACTCTAGCCCCAAATCTTGGGCTGAAAATGACGGTGTGAACAAGTGCGATTCCATGTAGGTTGACACCTTTTCGAACTGGTAAATGTATCGCATCATTAAAACCACAACTTCAATCAGCAGAGCTAATGACCACAATAGTTTGAACGCCACCGACGTTCTTGCCGCAAAAGTCCCCAATTGATAACCAAAAATGACAAAGAACAACGCCAACTGCACGCCCCCGATCATGTTGGTGCTCGAACTTGTTGGCCCACTTTCGAACTGAATAGCCACGACAATAAAAGCTGTGTGGCAAAGCAGCACTCCGCCAATACGGAAACAGTTGTCGATTTCAACGACCAAGCGGGACACAAAAAATACAGGCTTTTGTCGAATGTGATCTATGGTCCGCACGTGTTCTTCAGTCGCTCCACTCTTTGTTACGTAGATCACAAGCTGAAACACCACTTGAAAGATAATCAAAAGCTGAGCGCTAAACAACGTCGGCCACAATGATCCCCATGTGTACATCTCAGGATGGAAGCACTGCAAACCGATAAGCTCCATCCCAGAAGTCTCCGAGCAATCGACGTTCCAAATAAAAACAGCAAAGCATGCCCCAAGCGAATACAGCAGTAGCACGCGCCATAACCGCTGTCGCTTTTTGAAAAACAGCATGAGCAGCGCAGCAAGCACGAGATATCCCACTTGAAGAAACGATACCTCAGTGCTCAGCGCAACAACTACACACAAACAATTTTTGCGACGTCGATCAGTAACACGCCACAAATCAACCCTGGCGAAAACGCATACTCAAAATCGTAGCAAGAACCAGCACATCCACATGCAAGATGACAACTCGCTTTGCATCCAGAATCCACACGTGTGCAGCAGATTGCCAGCCTAGTTGGAGTTGCTAGAATCGTGACAAACGATTGCGTTACTGAATGTATGTGCTATCAGTGACAAGATGTCTATATCAACCTTACCCGGCGTATGTTTGCCAGACGCACGAAGTTTGCATAGCTTGCTCTGTCCTCAAACACTCCGTCGCCGTTATCGTCATCGTTCTCGTTCTCGAGAACCTTTGCCGTGTTACGACGCTGCCGAGACTCACGGAGGACGTCTTGATAACGCCACTGTGTTCGGATGGACAAGAGCATGAACACGAGGCAAAGCGTATGCGCACCGATATGTAAACATGGGTAGTCAAAAACCCGCAAACCGTACGCCGACAAGTCACCGGGCACAAAGTTGATAGTGAGGTTGCTCGTGTATTCCGTCAGCGCCATCAGTGTTCCGTATGTAATGAACATCCACATAAAGATCGATGACGACAGCAATCCAAACACCGCAATTGTCATAAATGCCAGCCCCAACAATGGGGCCGACAAGTATGACGGATACGATACGCACCACACGATTGCCGCAGCGCTGCCCAGCAAGAGACCCCCATCGCGAGCAAAAGCGCGCACAATGATTGATTGCTTGCTCAGTAATTCTGGAATACCGTCACATTCCGTCCGATTGCGTCGATCAAGCAGTGCTTGCGCAACGCCACTGTTGATGGATCCAAGGTCAACAGCCATAGCACCGTTGATCGACAAACCGGACGCGTGGCTTCTAGTACCACCAGCTTTATCCGCTTTTGCTGCTTCTATGTGCAATGAACGCAACTTGGCACAGCTAACAAAGAGCAAGAACAGGAATCCGGCAAAGAGAAAGTACTGCCACTGCACGCCGCGGTCACGAAAGCTAGCGAAACCAGAATATGTAGCGATTGTCCGTACATTCTCATCGTCTTTCAACAGCTCCAAATGACAGACATACCTAAGAACATACCAACAAAAAGGTAAATAGAGAAAGAGACCACTGCATTAGCCCCAGGTCATTCCACCAATCCATCGACAACGCAATGTGTACCACGCGAAAATAATGACAAGGCACCAAACCAACAATACGTTCGTGACTACTGGGCCCAAGAAAAGGCTCACAAACGTCGCGCTCGAGTCGCGAGCAACAAGTTCCTGCACAGTCACCCTCCGGACACATACTGTGTATACAATCAAGCGCGCAACCAGCACTAGATAGAGCACTCCCGAAGCAAACGCCGGTACCGACACGGATGTGAGAAACAGCAGCAGTGCCGTCAAGAGCTCCACTGCCTGGATCATCGAGCGACGGCAATCCCGTTTGCGTTCCCTGTCATTTCTAAAGTGCTCGCCCATTTCGAACAAGTCCAAGTGCTGTCGCCTCGTGTCTTCCATCTCTTTTTCCATCGACAGCCGCACGTCTCGTGTCCGTGTTACAGACCAATAGTGCGCGCTACTGCTCACGAACACGAGCACGTCGACTCCAATTGTCTGCAAGTACTCAAGCACAGTCTTGTGCGTCCGTGAGAAGCCAATCACTTTAGACACGTCTGCAGTATTTTCACCATCGTGACTGTCAATGCCTTGGATCACGCCGTGACAGACACACGCTACAAGCGCTACGACCAGAGTCAGTAAAGTGAGAGCTCGGGACTCGAACGAGTGGTGCACGACGCTAGAGCAAAACACGAATAAATAGATTGAGGACACGGCAGTCGCACGCACACTAGTGGCTAGTAAGAGACACGCAGCAAAGAGCGCTTTGGTTGCAACGACAGTATGGTCAGAAGTGGAGGTCTTCGGACGGTGGGACGAATGTCGTCGGAACGGCGGGGACGACACGTGGTCGTAGACTTGATCAACGGCGTCTTCAGACGGTGTAGGAGTGAGCACGATACGTTCATGGCCGTCGTCTACCAGCGGTGGGGACGCGGCGGCGTGCGGCGGCGACCGCTGCATATGTGACGGTGGCGAGTTTGCTTTTCTACCAATGAGTGAGGCGCTTGGTCGTGCACCGAAATTAGTGACGGTGTGGCTTCGTTTTCATTGGACGCGGGAGCAGTTGATTAGGATGATGTGAAGGATGAAGTGGTAAACAGGTAGAACATACGATTCGAGAGAAAGCTGTCTCAGACTAGTGTTTGCTTTTGGCGACTGGTGGTGGTGTTAAAAAAGGGAAGTCACAACGACATGGGCCGGGTTTTGGGGAGACGCTAAACCGCCGGGTGGGACAGACTATTCAGCCGGTATCGATGGCCGGTAGGGAGGTTTTGGCCAATCAAAATCCTGTTCGGAGCTTTTGGCCAATATAAATCCTCTTGTATGCTCTTGTGCGCGTTTAGAGTGAGACGAGAGGGGGGGGATGGGCAGACAAAACAGGTATCACAGACATGATTGATTCCATTGACCTCTACGGTGTTATATATTATTTCAGAGAGAGGTAAACCATGAACCACACAAACGTTAACCATCATTCTTCCACCTTTTTATGGAAGAATAGGCATTCAGATTAGTCAGTCTAAACAAAAGAAAGCAACATGTAACCGTGTTTAGTTTTGTGCACGTTTAGAATTTGCGCATGTGCGGGTTCGTCTACTATGCATATGCTCGACTATAGATTGAATAGTAATATGCCGTTCAGACACTTTTTTACAATAATTTTATTTTTATATTAATGACTAGTCACCAGACTCAGCTCATGCTACCAAGGCTACGAGATTGGAACTTTCGCCGGACTACGTTATCTGCAACACTTTATTCTTTACTGATAAAAGAGGATGGCAAACCCGACTCTACACCTCGTTTAAAGGTAAAAATGAAGCTATTGCTGATACTACATTAAACTTGATAGTTCATATTAACGGGTGCCCTTTTGCAGATACCAGTCATCCTACCACGGATAGGGGTCTGCAATAACATCAGCAGAAGCAGCACCAAATTACTCGGGCATCCATGACCTTGATGGTAATATATCAACTGCTAACGCCATCGGTGTATACGAAGAAGAGAATATTTCGGATACCGCTCTGGAGCGTGACACGGATTCTATCGTACATACTTCAAGTGAAGTGGGGAAAAGAATTCACGAATTTACGAACTCGCAGATTAACGATATTAGAATCTGATAGAATCCATCCATTAGATCCATTGATGAAAAGATGGTACTCCTTGCCATACCATCTATGATGACATCCTTCCTTGGTATTGATGTTTGAGCCGGTACAGTAGCAGCATTAAACTTGTTGAAAGCATGTACTATCCGCCACCCTCCTGTGGCCTTTCGCACACAGAAGATCAAGGAGCTATGTGGATAGGTGGACTCCCTCACATAGCCGGCTGCTAAGCGGTCTGCAAAGAATTTGTCAATCGCTAGTACTTGTTCACGAGGCAGTGGCTATTGCTTCATGACACAGTACTTCGAACTCAGTTTCAGGTCGATTTCGTGACGAGTATATTTGTCCTTAGGTAACTCGCACGGCACTGCTTCTGGGAATACGTCCCTGAATTCCACCAAATCATCGTAGAGAAGATTTGCTTTGAGCGGTTCCCACGATTAGTATGTATATCGCTCAATCCGAGACTTCTCATTAAGGACCCTCTCGTCCACTGATGAGCTACTGAGAACTCTTTCATCTTCGGCAAAGACCATTGCCGATCGGATACCACTGACGTACTCATCTTCCGCGACGAGTACGCAGATCTGTTTGACTTTACCACTACGAAGATCACGCAAGAACCTATTTTGATTCAGCGGGGGTGACTGAGTGAAATTCGAAGTCAACTTCGGAGGCGCAATCAGATCAAGTGTATGACTACCTATGCGTGATCCGTCATTAACCAGGAAAGTCAATGTATCTGTTATCTCATGGGAACTTATTTCCACTGTCGTTCGGGGCTATTCCGTCAACTCTAGCCTCTTGGGCTAGTTCATCTCCGTATTGACAATCAATGGCAATCGGTTGGTTATGATCTAGGGTGTTGTCCACTAAGAGGACAACCATGCCCCGGTCCGCTCGACTTATTCGAGTGGTGAGCCTTCGGCTCTCCCTGCGTTGTAATGCAGTCGCCGGGAACTTGCTCCGCAATGTGATGTTTAGTCATATTGCGATCTTGTGCAGTCGTAATAACAACCGAACCACACGTGAGGTCATCGCAATCACTCGTAGTACATCCACATGGTGGAGTACGCTCCAAGACGTTCATCAGATGGCCGTCTGGTGAACAAGCGGCGGGCATATCGACACTTCGTCGATGCCAGCTGACTTGTGGCTCGTACCTTCTGAGCCACGGTAAACCAAGGATAACATCAAATTTGCCATCCAAGTCCAAGACGATGAAGTCATCGTCGCATTGGACTTCTTTCAGTGTATAGGAAATCCCTACTACACATTTTATCACTATTACGGATGCGCCTGTCGCGAGGCGTACCGTCATCCTCGTTGGAGGGATCTCTTGCTCAATAAATTTAAGCTTGCTGTCATGTAGCGACCGGCGTTGCACAAAGTTTTTCGACGCCCCATAATTGACTAGGGCTCGTAGTGCATGTCCTTTGCCACTTCGAGCTTCAAGGTAATGAGGGAAACCTCATTACCAGATGCAGTAACACGCAATGATTGCGTGTTGGAAGCAATTCTCGTCAAGAGGCCTGCAAATTCACTTGACGTTTTGGTCGTCCGTTACAATGTTGCGTTTTCGCAACAGCTTCGGACCCACGCCTAGGACCCTTCTTGGCCGCTTGACGGTTACTGTTTCCAGCGGTACGTGATACCGCGTTCGAGGCACTGCATTCGTATGCATAATGTCCTGGCTTTTGACACCTATTGCATGTCTGCAATTTCTTATAATTGGTAACGCGAGAGCTTTCACTCTCAGCGTAATAGAGGTCCATCGGTTCTGGGGCGCCACTTTCCTGTTGCCTCGGAGGACGATAGGAACTCGAGCTCACATGAGCTTGTTTCACGCTGAAATCTTCTTGTTCCGCAACTCGAATTGCCTCTTCCAGGGTATCAAATTCCAATCGGAAGAGATAGGTCATGACAAGGCGGTCTGTGAGACACTGCATGAGCAACGTGAGCAACGTTTGTTCATTCGGCAGATTGGCTGTGATGCAACTCGTAAGATGTCGTATGTACTGAATGTACGAGTATACATCACATTTTCCTTGTTTGATTTTCAGGAGTTCAGAGCGAGCCCAGAACTCAGCTCGCGGTGGTTTGAATGTTTGCCTAAGTAGGGACTTGAAGACTTCTAACGACCCAAAGACAAATGGGTCGTGTAACTTGAGGCCCAAGGCCCAAGTCTTCGCACATCCTGCCAAGGTCGATTGAGCAAATGCGACCTGCTTTGCTCATCGACAATGTGACGAGCCCTTATGGCGTCATCTAATTCGACAAACCATCTCAACAGAGAGTCTTCCTCAGTTGCTTTATACTTGGAGATCTTCAGCGATTCGGGTCGACGTGAGTGTGTCGACCCGGTAGCAGCAGCCTGCTGCTGCCACAACAGCTCTGTCTGTTGAGAACCTTGTTGGTGAAGCAAGGCTACCTTTCCCCGTTCAGGCGTCAAGTTCATTTTGAATGAACTTGGCGATGGTGGCGTATTGTCCGTCTGGACCCAGAGCGGACAGCATTACGCCTACGGCTTCTTTCCCTATCGTCGAACTCAGACGTCATCCCATCCAATTTGACTTAAATGGGAGTAGCTCTCGTGTGTTGGATAGAAGTCTTCCGCTTCATCATCCAACATGTTCATAGTCGTTGGACGGACTACAAAGTGCTACTAGGTGTAACGGGGCACCGGTCGCTTGTACTGTCATATTACAAGCTACTTACAATGAATACAGGTAATGTGGTGCCTCGGGGCTTCACGTACACGCGTCGTGCAGAGAAAGGATTCAACACGTGAAAAGGGGTAAAAGTAGAACTGTATTTAATATAGCTAATCTCCTGTTAGTAAATCCTATTTAGTCTTCATTTAACTATATCTAAATACAAACATGTATTGTAACTATCTGCTCACCACTCACTGCGTTCTTCTGTCGTGGCTCGGCTTTATTGGTTGATATTGTTAATCTATATTAACCAATGAGCAGTGTATTACTTCTGCAACACAATATTACTTGTTAAGCCAATATTGTAATATTCTGTTCATCCTAAAAAATATGCATACTTGATATTTACCTTATCTAGGATATCATGTAACGGAGGCATCCCGTTACAGGACTAGCATATGCCCCATACCCCTGTAACCAAAATGGACAAATCAAATGATTACACTAACTGGTCACTTCTAAAAGGACTGTGTTAGGAATTAGAAGGACTTCGTCACGATCCGTGGCCTTTCCCACTGCGCTATGCGTAAAAAGCACATGCGGCACCCGCCAAGATTTTGCTTGTTCACGATGTGACATGTGCCAAGTACTCCACTCGAGCTACTTCAGATCGGATAAAACCTGTCGATATAAAGTCTGAAGAGAGCACATCTAGTCGAGGTAAGCCTCGAATATACTCGTTGTGTAAAGTAGAAGCAGCTAACTAATGCGGCACCAAGAGACGGCCAAATACGAAGCCGTATAAAAACAGAAAGTCGATCGAGGCGGGCTGGTGGAATCGAAGCCATCTGATCGCAACCCATTATTCTCATCTTCAATGTCTTGCGCAAGGCGTGTCGTATACCCAGCGGGATAGTGCATACTTTCTCCTTAGTTGTATAGGTTGTTCAGCTACCCCCCCCTGTCGCCAGTTCTCAATGACGCACGTGGCGCTTTTTGTGGTTGTCGATATATCTTAGGCATTGATGACGGCGAGAGCTGGCTAGAACCGGGCAAGCTGATCGCAACCCATTGGGCCATCTTTTGCTTGCACAAAGCTGGCAGTGTCCTGTGCAGTTGCAACGATGCCTCTCTCTTCGAACGTATCGTTTGTATGGAAGCCTCTCGGCTGATCCAATATCTCGACGGCCCGCCCGGCAGGCAGCCCACCTCATTCCAGCACACCTCATTCTCGAGCAGTGCTGCCAAACTGTCATTCCGAGTTTCGCCTCAAACACCGCACCGCACAACTTACCTGCCGACCCAACACTCCAGCAAAGATGCACGTCAAGACCTCCGCTGTCCTCCTCTTGGCTACCGTCGCCTCTGGTCCTGCCACGTTTTCATCTGCGTGGGACACTCCTGGGGTTCCGCCTCAATATACGCTCCCCAAATACTGCGGCACCGCTGTGCCATGCGACGGATGGGACCAAAGCGCGTCCTCGATTTGCACCTATAATAAAGATGCGAATGTCGAGTTCAAGGACTGCTGCTTGAAGAATTGCGTGCACGCTACCATTCGTCCGGGCGACAAATGCAGCGACGTCGGAGTTCACTGTGACCAACTGAACGAGGTCGCATCTCAGACTTGCGGCGAGCAGTATTATCGAGTCGGCGACTTTGCACGGTGCTGTACTTTGAAGTGCCAGAGCCAATGGCAGCACTGAACTGATCAGTTCCGATGATGCGGGCACGAGAGCACCTTGGCTGGTAGTTGTCGCTGCTTGTCCGCCTGCAAGCCAACCGTTGGGCAAAGGGGTAAGTAGCAAATGACGATAACTGAGTCAGAAGAATACACAAGATTCAGCCCTGCTTGATAAACTTCTCTGTGTTCCATTGCATCTACTTCGCTGTATGTGTGTACGTTGTTTTTATTAGCGTTGTGGTCGGTGACAGTGGTCACCGCTATCGAGTAAAATGCAGAACAACGAGGAACGGTGTATGGCAAGTATGTGAGCTACGTATTAATTGATCATCATTAGGTTACAGTTTTTTAGCAACAGATAGAATGGCGCGTGACTCGTCTTGACACTTACCACCATAAATCAAAATGTTTCCTGGTCCTTCGACGATACTCGTTTCCAACCGTCAGACTTTCAGACCCACTTGACACGACTAAATTACACCACTGGTCGGATAAAACCTATTGAAATGATCAAGCAACAGCGTCGTACCTAACCCATGTGTACCCCACGTAAGTGCGCTATGAAGGGTTCTACATAACAATAATATGCAGATTAGTCGTCCAGTGCTGCCCACGTCTACACTTCTTTACCAACGAGACACTTTTCTCCTACATCTCCACCACCACACCACTATATGTCATTACTTCTTCGTTGTTTCATGCCACTAGATTGTTAAAACATATTGAACCCCGCACGATCGTTCTTCCCGCGCGGCAGCTCAATCTTCTCCTTATTCTTCGAGATGACGTCATCCGTCACGGCATATTGGTCCCGCACGCCCTCTAGTGCACGCACCAAGTTCATGTACCACTTGACATCGAGCTCGACCACCGCCGCCAGTGCATCAGCCGCCACTTGGCTCCCCGTGTGGCTCTGTTTCTCCACTTTAGCCGTCACGCTCTTCTCCTCGTCACCTTCTTTGCCGCCCTTGGACGACGTGACCGTCGTCGTCGTGCTCGATTCGGAGCTCGCCTTCATGTTGAGCTTCTCCACAGCAGTAGCGCGCAATGAGCAGTACTCAGCGAGCGAGTCCCACGTCTTTTGCCACTTCTCGTGCGACTCTTTCAGGTGCACATAGGCGTATTTCTGCACCTCGACGCCAAAGTTGTTGCCGTCTTCGACCTTGGGCACCTGCAGCTGGATCCAGAGCTGCAGCAGCTGAAGCGCGCTCAAGAGCTGCGCGATCTCGTCGCCCACGATAGTCACAAGCCCCTGCACGTCGGTGTTCGAGCCCACGGCAGAAGGCGCAGCCAGCACGGCCTGGGCGAACCTCACGCGCAACTTGGAGGGTACCCGCTCGCTCACGTGCTGCTGCAATAGCGCCTGGATGTGCATCGCGCGTTGCGATAACGTAGAGAGGAGCACGGCGCCAGAGGCCACGACAGTCGTCGAGTACGACGAGCTCATGGGATTGAGAGAGAAAAAAAGATCCTTTGGATTTGTCGCTTGGGGCCTAGAAATCTTTTTCACGACTGAGCAACGTGGGTAGACGGAGGTCGCTGCACAGCCTTCGATTGGCTGAAATAGAGAAGAGCAGATAGCATCGTTCATTGGTGGAAAATCGGAACAGCACAGTGCGTCGGTGCTGGACATGTCACGCTAATCAATTGTTTCATAATCAAAAGTCTGTCGTCAAGTTGAAGCGGCTACGTCAACATGTTGCTCGACACGACCGTTTTCGGAATTCACTTGGCTCGAGGCTGCAACTGTAATCAGTGACGCACTGTCCATAGGCTCCTTGAGTCCGAGCGCCTGACGAGCTTCTGCCATGATGAACACGCTGCCGCACACTACGACCACCTCGTCGTCCGTAGATGCACGCGACGTGGCTACAGCAGCATCAACGCCGTCCTTGATACTTGAGATCGCAACGCGCTTGGACTTCTCCGTGTTCACAATGCTGGATTGCATCAAGGCCTGGCTGATGTCGTCTAGTGACGCCCCACGGGGATGGTTCGCTTTGACAAAGTGCATGTGCTGTTGGAGCTGCTCGTCGCTCTCGTGTGGGTGGCTGTGGCGGACGACAGCCGTGATAAGTTCCAGCATCTTGGCAATGTCCTTGTCAGCCGAGAAACCACATACGAATCGGAAAGTTTTGTGGGGAAACTGCTTGTGCAGCAAACGTACCAACCTGTCGATAGCGTGCGGGTTGTGTGCCACGTCCAGCACTACGGTGACCTTGCGTTCCTTCGAGTTTGCACGCATGACATGCAGCACTTGGAAGCGGCAGGGAGGCCGACACTCGAGGGCTGCGCTCACGCGCTTGTCACTCAGGTCAACGCACAGCTTCGAACGGGGAGTATTACCAGGCTGAGAACCACGAAGAGCATTGAGCTGTGCACAGGCTTCACGGGCAATGGCCGCGTTCTCAACATTATAGTCTTCGCCCGAATCTGCCACGGGCCGACACTCGCACCAACGCGGCATTATTCCGCGTCGCATACTCCATCATTACATTCACGGGCACATTAGGACCTACAACAACCGGTACGTTGGGTTTAATAATACCAGCCTTTTCACGTGCAATGGCGTCAACATCATTGCCCAAAATGCGGACGTGGTCGAGACAGATCGACGTGATCACAGACAGTACGGGATTGACAATATTGGTCGAGTCCAGGCGACCACCAAGACCCGTCTCCAGTACCACACAGTCCACACCTTGTCGAGCAAAGTACCGGAACGCCAGCATCGTCGTGATCTCAAAGAACGTGGCTGGGATCCTCAACTGCGCGCTCAAGTTAAAGATCTCGGACAACAGCTCGCTCACTTCGCTCTCAGAAATGAGCGACCCATTGATCTGCACGCGCTCTCGAAAGCACGCAACGTGCGGGGACACAAACAGCCCCGTCTTGTAGCCCGAGCGCTCGAGCGCTTTCGCGACTTTGAACGCCACCGACCCTTTGCCATTGGTCCCTGCCACGTGGACCACCTCTAGCTGCGACGCAGGATCTCCAAAGGCTGCATTCAGCTGCTGCATGTTCTCAAGTCCGAGCTTTACCGCCGTAAAGCGGTTCACTTGGTACAGTCGTTGCAAGAGCATCTCGTACGTGCCAGAGGTCGCGTCTTGGTCACGTCCTGTCCTGGCCACGTCCTTTTCCACGCTCCAATTTTCTCGGTGGCTCTTCCGTCGCACTGGATGCTGCGACATGAACCGCGCAGTGTCCAATAGCAGCGAATTCGTACCTGCTGAAGTCGCGAGGATATTGCAAGAGCTTGAAAGTGGCGGCTCAGAGCGAGCGAACGCCGCAGGTTGTGGCGACTGTCGGAACTGGGCACGACTTAATCGTGTGTACGAGCGGAGCCGTTGCCAGTGAGTGGTCCTTGAGCCATAAGTGCAAGTCCTTCGTAACACCATGAGGACCTGATGAAAAGTGAACGGAGCTCTTGGTAGAAACCCGCGTTAGTGTACCGTATTCATGGTACAAGTAGGAGGAGTATTTCGGGATAAACAGCTGGAGCACTTGAAGTACACGGAAGTGCTTCACGTCGCGTCCGACGTGAGAAGGAAGGCATTGACTTGGCGTTTGTAACGAGTGCAGAAACGAGACTATGGGCTTTCGAGGGTGGGGTTGGTAAACGGTCCGATTTGGATGCTGGCGAGCGTCACTACGAGCACTCGAAAGAGTGACGTTGCAGTTACTTCACATGCGCGTTAATATGAACAATGACGAGGTACACCTTGTGCCGCTGCTCTTCCTGCAGCGTACGTAATTACGGAAAAATCGCATAAGAATTAACAGCATATGATGAAGTAAAATGATGTCCTGTGTTTATAGATCTGCGTGATGTCGGAGGTGCAGCTATCGCGGATTTACTGCAGCGAGCAACGACTTTAGAAGAGAAGACAGAGCTGCTAATTGCTACTTCAGAAAAGCATACCGAGTTCGAGACAGTGGCGAGTGCTGTTTACGAGCGCACGTGGGAGAAACTGCACTGTGGCAGCTGGAAGGACGTGCTGCCTGTATGGCGTCAAGCTTTTGGACTCGCAAGTGTATTGCAGGCGAGGCGTCTGCTTCGATGCCAGCAGTTCCCAGACTGTCTCAGGACGCTGGATATGGTGCGGTCTCAATGGCCCTATCTATCAGCTTGATAGTATGGACTGATTGATATTGTTGCAATTATTTGGTGCCACTGCAATGGTGCTGTTCTTGCAGTGTCTGATGATGGCAGGACCTTTTGCTCCATCTGAGACACACAAGCTTCTTGCTGGTGTTGAGCAGCAGATGGAAGAACGAACTCTGGTACGTGTTTAATGCTGTGGTTTTTTTACCATGTTTTGCTTGGTTGCAGCTGTTATTCTTGCAACGGTACAATGAGGTTCTCGTTGTTTGGTTCTTTTTGCTCATCTGTGCTGCTCTGTTGGATGCTGTAGAGAAAGGAGCAGGTGCGATGCATCAAGGTGCGAGACAGACATGTGCTGCTACTATGGGTACGAGGTGATAACAGACAGCGTCGTGCTTGTGTTGATTTTTGAGTAAATAGAAACTGCGGCTAGAAAAGCGTGTGTTGTGCGCTGCAGACGATGCGAAGGAGCAGAAAAGGAAGTTAGTGTTTCCTTTTCAAGTAGTGAAGATGCCGACGCTCGATGAATTCCGCCATCGCATAATGATGCAAAAGTACGTTGTACTGACTGAGTTGCTTGATCTGAATCGCGGCGTGTCTAATGAAGGTACGTTGTGCTTATAGTAAGCCAGTGATTATCACGGGAGCAATGGAGTTCTGGCCGGCGCTAGGGCGAGCAGCTGGACCCGATCGAGCGTGGAAGAACGAGGAGTATATACGCCGAGTCGCAGGTTTGCGAACAGTACCCGTTGAGGTCCGGTAGTGCAATAGTCTTGTGTAAGTGTGCATTCGAATAACCTTTGCGGTTCATTTTGTTTGATTTGAACGCGACACGGATTAGGTAGGGTCAAGCTACATTGGTGACGATTGGGGGCAAGAGCTGATGACCATAAACGAGTTTCTGGATCGACACATTGTTCCACAGCTTGAGAACAATGGTACTGACAGTGGCAATCCTGGAAGTCAAGCTGCACCATCCAACAAGCTAGGGTACCTGGCTCAGCACCGCCTTTTTGACCAGGTTTGCACTGATCTTTTCACCAACGGTGGGGATGATAATCACTAACGCTTGGTTGGTGTGGCTGGGTTTTGTAACAGATTCCGGCGCTAGGACGAGACATTGTCACCCCGGACTACTGCACTGTGCAACGTGCAAATCATACAAACGATGGAGAGGACGAAGACATTACGATAAACTGTTGGTTCGGTCCCGGGGGGACTGTTTCACCGTTGCATTTTGACCGCAAAGACAACCTACTGTGCCAAGTCGTTGGTGTTAAGTATGTGCGACTTTATGCTCCAGAAGAGAGCGAGAAACTCTACGCAATGGAAGGTTTGCTGTCGAACACGAGTCAAGTGCAAGTGGAAAATCCGGACAACAACAAGTTTCCCGAGTTTTGCCACGCGAAGTACGTCGAGTGCATTTTATCTGAGGGTGAGATGCTATACATTCCTCCCAAGTATTGGCATTATGTGAAGTCTCTCTCCACTAGCTTTTCTGTAAGCTTTTGGTGGTCATAGCGCAAGCAGGAAGTGACGTGTGCTATCGCTTCGGAAGTAACAGATGTATGCTCGAAGTGACGCGTCGATCGTAGGATCATGTCTGGATGTCAATTGGCGCTCGGAAGCCACAAAAAAGAATTAATCCATGAAAGTACTGTTCTCATGGCGCACAGCGCTGCTGACATGGGTGAGTAACGACTCCACACTCGCTGAGATGCTGCCTGTAAAAAAGGATGAAGTAGTCTGGCTGGTTGAGGCATGTTACCTGATTCATTGATATGCCTCCTCCTGGGCCAACCATCATCGAGCCATGACAAGGGGGTAGCCACCCTCAAGGATAAAGTTTGCGCTCTTAACTTGGCTGCAAGTGTCAAAACCAGACTGTCTTATACGTGCAGTCGACTGAGTGGCGGATAAAAATTCCATGTGGTCCGACGATACGTCGCTTGAAGCTCCTGCAATCCATGAAAATGGCCGTGCTGCGTTCTGGTACCATTGGAACTACTGTAGAGCTAGCCATTCTTAGCTGACCTCTTTTAAAGGGTTGAAAAGATACCGGGACCATTTTGAGAGTATAAGTTCTTCTTGGGTGCTCGGAAGGATGCAGTACAAGCATCCAATCGGTCTCCAGACGGTCCTGCCATCCACCCGCGGCAACATTTCCTTAGCCTAGGTTTCGCGCGCCGTAACGTCCGCGGCCTTAAGTGGTAACGTGTTCGATACCGTGATGTATACAAGCCAGTCACCCTCGGCCAGTGTGCGCTGTACAGAGCGAATAGATACCAGCAAATCGTGGCTTCTTGTTGCCATTCTTGTCGCTAATCGCCGCTGTCATCGTGGTCCCGAACGGTTACACACATAGGGTGTTTCTACAAGTAAAAAATATATATATCACATATCTAAATAGTACCTGTTAATTCGAGCAGTGGATAAAACATGGGTGTACGATATTACCTGGCGCGGAGTGTAGTTGCCAAGTTCCTGGTTTTACGGTAGGCATATATAGTATCAAAATGCAGTCTGCTCATTGTGCAGTCTGAGCATGCTCACATCTGAGCTGGTCACATTGGTAAGCGCTTGTCACATAGAGTTTTGTCCGTATGCAAGCTTACACACAGTTTTATACACAAAAATGTTCACTTGTTAGGATCACATCTGAGGTGAGGCATATGTTTTGTGTATGCGTAATCACTTGTTTAAGTTGACGTTTCTAAAGATTGGTGCGTTTGTCGTCAATTGTTAAATAGAGGCCTGTCTATTTTTAAAGACATTGAATCTGACGTCACATTCTAGATAATAGGTTTGGATGCACTTCAACTTGAGACCAAAAATCAGCATAAAAGAAGAACATTGCAACGTGACGACGCAATGTCAATGATATGGCACTCTTACTTCTTCAAAAAGAGCTACGTGTATTAATTCCTGTTTCCATTTACGATCCTACTTATTTAAGCATGACTCGTGGAAGCTAATATTACAAGAAAATAAAAACCATCGCGAGCGACGACTGCACACCTGACAAACGAATCGGCGGTCATGTAGACGCAGCAGTTGCTTCAAAAACCAAATGCACTCGCATCTTGCTTGCCCTTATCAACTTCGTCGAAGAAGCCCAATATGACCGGCAAAAGGCCGCTACGATCGACCGTTGGACGGTTCTTGGGACCCTTCATGTACTGGATAAAGTGGCCCATACTGTGCTTGGCGTACTCCAAGTCATTTTTCCGGATTTGATCAAACGTGTCCGAGAACGACGGAAACACGCTCATGATCAGCAGCATCTCGCCCTCCTCGGGGTCATCGCTCTCTACGATTTCCAGCATCTTGTTCACGTACTCGGACGCACACCGCTCGAGTCCTGCAACATTCGGACCATAAGCCACATGAATCTACTGCTACGCAGCATAACAGTAGCGCTTTTCCTCACTCTACGTGCATCACTCACCCAACACACCATCTCGCTTGACCTTTTGTTCTTCAAATTTGTGTCGGTGTTTCTTGGCAGCCACGACACTCCTCTCCTCGATCTTTGCCTTGCTCGCCTGGCAAGAGATCAAGATGGTGTTTAACAAAGAACCAGCGCATCGAGTCACCCACCAGAGGAGCAAAAATGGGGGCAGACAGGAAAAGAGAGCGCTACCTCGACATCAATGCGACGCAAGTCCTCATCGGAAAACGGGACCCGCGTCTCCGGCTCGGAAAAGTCCCCTGTGGCTAAAATGTACTGCACCAGTGACTCGACATTGTACACAACGACCGACCCATTTGTCCGCGTAATCTCCACCTGCACCAAATATAAAGAAAAATAAAAATAATAAAAAAATAATGCAAAAGTAGATAATCACCTTCAACGTCAGTGCATTGCAACTCAACCCGCTCTCACAGGTCCTATCTTTTCCACCAAGCACCACGTTCGTACCGTGTGTGGACCCAGTTCCGTAAGCATAATGGGATCCAGTGTATTCACAACAGCTGCAGTCTTGACCTTCTTCTCCTGTACAGCTCCTTCTGCTTCAACGTCCGTCGAGCGCTTCTTCTTGAGAGACGACAGACGTTCACTTGACCGCGTTGTGCTGGTGGCTACCGCACTCGCTATGATCTGAGCCACGTCCAACTTGGCGTCTTCTATTGACTGACTAACTTTATATATGGCATTGGCATTATCGCCACTACCGCCGCCGCCGCCTTCTTTGCGCTGCAAGAGCGAAAAGAGCTCGGGCTTTGACAGATGCAGATAGTACTTGAGTCCACGATCGTGGGCAAGAGCACGGAGCTCGGTCATGGATGGAGATGACCGGGTCTCCATTAGGAAGAAAAAATACAATAACTGGCAGGAATTTCAACTATCACGAAAACTCGAGACGTAGGTGTCTGCACTTGCTCGAAAGTTGAGGAATGACCGACTGACCGACCGGGTTGGGGTGGGGTGGGTATGGTTTGACCTGAGAAAGCCATTGAAACAGTGGGCGACCGACCGACTGTGTGCAGTTTCTATTGATCCGTTATTGTATGCCGTACCGGTATCACTACCCAAGTGACTCTTGACATGTTCTAGGGCAAGGGTTGCCTAGAATAGGGGATCGAGGAACCTGAATAACGGCGCCGTCGGCGAATCGTCACAACGTCATGACGGAATGCAGTGCGGCGTACAAAGACGGCGTTTTGTGAAGGTGGGCTGGAAAAAGCACTATTTTCTCTTCGAGCATATGATCGTGATAAGATGAAAGTTACTGCTGCTATCAGGTGACAATTTTTGCTTGATCACATCGTGTTGTAAGGTAGTGTTGGAACACACGAGGGCTCTAACAATGTGCGTCAATTTTGCTATTGATTGAATGATCTTTGTGCTGCAAGGGCAGGTTTGTAATCGTGTCGTTTCGGCTTCTAACTTTGTCTTCAAGCGTGCTTATATGTTATGATTGTCTGGTTGCATCGTAAGCATTAGTTGTTTCATCGTTATGCTGAAGAATGCCACCACCCCTATTTTGAAAGCAAGAATAACAAACTTCAGTGATACAAGCTCTGGTACTTACAGACGCAACAGTGATTCAGGCGCCTCGCTGACTTTGATGACATGAGCACTCACGGCATTCTGCTTTATGGGGTATATGTATTAATGCATCGTTGTATACCTGAATAAAACCTTTACGTCTAGTCAATCAGGATAGCGCATTTCTGCGAGAATTCTCGCCGTTAAACTCAAGTGGCTCGCTCAATCCGCTCCGAGATGATAATCGCGCCATCTCATTATTTTTCAAATACAGTGCGAATGCCAGTGTTTACTACACGGGCATCAATTTAAACGTACTAAACATCCGTTGCAGCGGACGGTCCTCTTCAAAACCTCTAAGTCATATAATGCATTACCATCCATTGACGCTACAGTATTCATCGTGTTTCCTGCTACGACGATTCTTTGTAATCTTCCCAATTCTGGAAGAGAAGGCGGCACAAGCTACTAAGACTATCGTCTACGTCTGCTTTACTATTCTCGAAAGAATCATCCATCAAGGCGTTTCCAGGCGTGAGGATCCATGTCTGGAAGCTAGTAAGGTGCCGCCACAAACAAATGCATTCTTGTCACTCGATCTATCATTTCCTTTGCACCATAACAGCTGGCTTTAAGCTCATCTGTTTGATCTTGACGCGAATGAGTATGAGCGCCAATTACTTTTATTGCAGCAAACAACTCAAGCTTTATCGTTCGAGTCGTGGCTTCAAGATCATCCCACATATTATCCCACAGCAACAGATGAGTTCTTGTACGACAAAATCAACATAGCCGCATCATTATTGACCGTTCGTATCCGATTGACTGACGCAGTCGAGGGTGCAGGAGATCCACCTAAAAAAACAAGTAGTACATGTGTGTGCGGCTTACTGCTTCCCATTGGCGACAGCCATTAGGAGCGGTATTGAAGCCGTAGGAATTTCCTTGCATGTTATAATGCAGATGTGCAAAGTCTTCACACTTGGAATCGACTGACACCTTTATCGAGTAGACCAGAGGCGGGATGAAATGCTTCACAGGCTGATCGATAACATCGTTTGTTTCTGGATTCACATGATGATATTTTTGATCATATAGACAGTAAGGTGCAAAGTTGATGCCATTACACGCTTTACGTTGTGCTAGACACGCCATCACGGAACAAATGGCTCGTTAGAAAAAATAGCCGACACGACTTTGGAATGCAAGTCTAGAGTTTAGATACCATACAGCTGCTTTTACATGATGCTTTCTTACGCAGAACGCGTTCTGTCCACTTGCTTGCATACTGCACAATCTGCAAACTTAGTTTGCCGCGCAACGTGAAGTCTCGACACGTTTCTGAGAGATGTATATACGGTCATATTAGATCAAACGATTACTTGTGATCATCATGAGAAAATTAGGGTCTATGCGTAGAATTTTGTGCAACACCAAGTGGCTACGTGTTCTTCAGTGCTCTGAATGCGCTTCAACCTATTGTTTCAAGATCCACATGCAACAGCACAACTAACTTAGTGGTGTCTATCTTGGGGCATCGGTTGATTCTCTCAGGGGATCAAAGCGATAGTGTGATGGAAACAATGCAAGTCTTGCCTAAACTGAATTTGACACGCGTGGTATGCAATCACCGCGGGTAGGAGCGCAAGTACTCGTGCAGTCAGGATATACATTCTCTATAAGTCAATACTTCGTATCTACACCGGCAGTTATGCATGCGCCATATGTTCTGCAACTTGTATGTTGCAAGGGGTTGAGCTTGAGTTTTAAACTTGCTCTATCGAAACATAGCGTCGCATTCGTCTTCCGGAAATTCAGGATCTACAGAGTTTGACACGCTGAATGGGATCACCGTCGCATCAATTGTAAAGAAGTGCGATAGATGTGTAAAACTACATTCATAGAGCCTTACATCTTCGATGAAAGCCGCTGTTGAACAAGTCACTCATTGATCATGTCAGTACCATGCAGAACTGGATACACATTTCCTTATAATCCCAACTTTGCTTTTTTCGGAGCGATAAAGCGATAACGTAAAGCTGTCTAAGATCTAGTTCGGATAAGGTTAAGCCCTTGAACTTTTACGCATACTCGGGCATTCGTGGATGCGCTGAATCATCCATCTGTCATGAACAGTGGTATCTAAAGCAACAACTTTTGGAATGACATCAGCGTTATTGCTTTGTATTTACTGAACTGGTAGTGTAACCGACGGTTATCTACATTGGAACCGTCAGTAGGAATAGATAACATGCTGAATCACAACGTTACCCGGTACAACTGCGTTGCTCTATCTTGACACTACCGCCGCTCGAAACGTGGCACACCATCGTCACAATAGCAATGTACTTGTATTTTGCATCATAAAGTGATGAAATTGGGTCGGCAAACAAGGCAAGTATGATCACATCTCGCAATCACACCCGGCTTTATTACTAATTGCGAGCCCGAAGGGTGAAGCTACTAGTGAGTGTGTGCAAGGTTGAATGCCGAACTTTTAAATCGTACTTATCTGTGTGTCCGTGTGTCTGTAAATAACGCGGCTAGGTGTACTTACACGTACTAAGTCCGATCTGGCCTGTCCCCTTCTCATAGGTATAGGTATATCCAAAGTCACTCTTTGGCTAGGTCACTATTTTGGAGCACGAACGTGATTGGCTTAAAATTGATCTAAGGTGAATATGATCACATAAGCAAATGCTGGCTGCTCATAAGCAAACGCTGATCGCTGTGCCCTAGCATACTATACTGGGTTACTACAGACATTTAGAGCATTATACTCCTTCTTCAGTGACTGCTGTTGTATAGTGATTTAGAACTTGATTCAGTTCCATGGACTGAATTACTTATATAACGGGCCGAGCTCCAGAGCTTGCTCCCCTATCTTAATTATGTTACTAAGCCGGTGTCCGTATTTACAACGCGAACACACTTTGGAGATAATATATAATAATTATCTTAGAATCCTGGCGCCTCTCCTTACAACGCGAACACCCCTTGGATAAAATAAGATAGGGGAGCAAGCTCTGGAGCTCGCCCTTGATATGTGTAATCCAGTTCGGAGAACTGAATCAAGTTTCAAATCACTATACAACAGCAGCAGTCACTGGAGAAGGAGTATGATGCTGTTAATGTCTGTAGTAACCCGGTACAGTAAGGTAGGGCAACGCGATCGGTATGTGCTTATGAGCGTCCAGCATTTGCTTATGTGATCATGTTCACCTTAGATCGACTTTAAGCCAATCACAAGCGTGCGTCACAATAGTGACCTTGCCAAAGAGTAACTTCGTATGTGCCTATATACCTATGTGGTGGGGACAGGCTAGATCGCACTTAATGCGTGTAAGCTACACGTAACCGCGTTATTTTCAGACACACAGATAAGTACGATTTAAAATTTCGGCATTCAACCTTGCGCACACTCACTAATAGCTTCACCCTTCGGGCTCGCAGTAATAACTATCTTACGATACCGGTACCCACTGAAATTATCAAATGTTAGGTATATAATCACAGTGCAATACAGAATGCTAGACCCTCCACCACTCCTCTCCTCACCTTACCACACCTCACGCTCTATGTATGAAAGTTTTTGTGATCTCGCCTTAATTTGGCATAACCTCCTTCCTAATATTATGTTTCAGTTGCATCCCAGAGACACTCACGGCTAAAACTACGTGACCATGAAAATTGATAGGGAAGAGCAAAGGTAGCCAGTAATAAAAGATAAATAAGGGAACAAATGCGATCTGCTTTTGCTGAGGATTTAGTACTGGCTATTCAACCTTACGTTTGATCCACTATAAAAACATTCTTTGTACGTATTGCACAGATGCCTGAGCTACCGCCAACCGATACTGTCACTAAGTCTTACAGGGGTGCAGAGAATGCAATTATCTCAGATGGCCGTGTCCAAGGATATGAAACGCAGCGGTTGAGATCGAAGTTGTCAAAGTGCATTGTAGAATACGCACAGGGAGATTAAAGTTTACAGGGCAGCATTGCCAGTCACCAATTACTTTCGCTCTGCTCTGTACCTAGAGACGATATAGCAGCGTACTATAACGCACCGGTGAAATACCTACATCAGTATTAAATGAAAGAGAAAATATGTGGTGAAGCAGTTGAATATATGCATCAGTGTAAAGCCTCTCATCAATTTATCGTGCCGATATCTGGCGTTGGTAAGGCCGCCGGTGCAGCTGTCAAATCTGCGGCAAACCGAACGACAACACTACATTGTACACATATACTAAGACGGAGTCAACAAGTGCAAGAGGGACTACCACAATAACGTACACTGGACGCGCCGGCGCTGTCTCTGTGGCTTACACGGAATATCGCAATGTTCATCAGGAGTGAAAAGTCACGTATTAAGTTTCAGGGGGACACCGGCTTAGTAAGATAATTATAATATCTTTTTTCCAGGGGGTGTCTACGTAGCAAGTAGGGGGTGTCTACCTAGTCAGTCCCTACTTCTAATGCATATTCATAAAAGACCAAGATAAACCACGGCTTAACCTGGATACCGACCATGCGCGGGTCATGATGTCAGACCCATCATAGTGTTATGTGGTCCCTGAAAGCGTGCAGACTTGTCAAACAGTCAAAAAGAAGTTGTCACTTGACTTCAAGATGACCCATTGCGTCTGATCTCGAACCAGCAAAAACATCGACCGCTTAGCGGCTGAGTTGATAGCTTTAGCTTGTACCACCAACAGCAGCTCGTAGCATTGTGTAACGGCTATAACGCACAGCCGACTACAGCGTTCAATCAACTCTTTAGGCCACAATGACGAAGCTGAAGGGAACACAAACGACACAGGATGAGGTCGAGGATGCCCTGCGACAAGCACAACAAGCAGATTGTAAGTTAAAGCAGCAACATTGGTCAAAGTATCCTTCTCTGACGCCTTGACGTCGATCCATTGGCGATTGCATAACACTTTCTCTACATATCCTTTCTTTACGTCTCACCTCATTGTTTTGACTTTGAAACCCTGACGTTGGACGTGGAGGAGAGATCGAGGGTTCAAGGACTCGACCCGCCCAACAAACGTCGCTTTTGCGTCTTCACTAATCCGCATTCCATTCTGTCGAGGGGCAATGGGCCACGCGTGCTTAATTTTGATCAATGGCGCCATGCCAACTGAACACCGATTCAGACGGTAGTATCATGACGTCAACGAGCCGCAACCAGCATCTGCCGAGCACTATACGCGCCAGTTTTGTCACCGCAAAACGCCTCTCAAATCCAGCACCATCGCCTACGTACTACGTATTTCGATGACCTTAGAGCAAGCACTCTTCCCTTGATAGCCTCGCTAACACGTCCTGCGTCGATCGACCTGTGCAATTACAAACACAAATCGTGGAGCCATGCATGAAAGGCTACGAGTCGCTAGCTCTGAGTTCACCTTGGACAACGCAGACACGCCTTTCAAAAGTCCGAGACCACTCGGACGACGATAGCACAGCACAAGCACGGCAAAAAGAGAAACACGAGCACAGACATAGCCAAAATGCACGCACCCGAGCTGCGTGTCGTACAATTATCTGCATTAGGCCAGTAGACGCAGCCTACTTCGCTACGCTGGGACCCGTCACGAACGAGTGCAGCGCAAACAGCACAAAGAGGACGCCACCTACGAGCGTCACGGTCCGTTCCGAGATGCGCTTGGCCAGAAACTTGCCGCCTAGGACAGCAATGCCTGTGCACATTGAGTGGCCGAGGATCGCGCCCAGCGTCACGCCGAACGCATCCTTGGTCGCCGACAGTGTCACCGTCGCAATCTGTGACCGGTCGCCCCATTCTGCCAAGAACGTCATAAGGAACGTCTGCGAAAACACCTGAATCATGCCGTCTGTCGAAATTTCTGCCTTGACCACGCCTTCCTCCACTTGCCTAATAACACACCATAAAAACATCACCAACAACCATCACGTCAGT
Organism: Hyaloperonospora arabidopsidis Emoy2; assembly: GCA_000173235.2. Lineage (NCBI taxonomy): Eukaryota > Oomycota > Peronosporomycetes > Peronosporales > Peronosporaceae > Hyaloperonospora > Hyaloperonospora arabidopsidis. The sequence continues at coordinate 154,863 of JH598525.1, read as the reverse complement.
TCTACCACACCCGACAACAGTCAGAATCAAGAAGACAAAAAAGTCCCTACTCAGCCGAAAGACCACCCTCGTCCTTCTTGCCCATCAGCTCCTCCTCCACCTCAATCAATTCATCCGACGGACCCCTACACCACCACAAACAAAAAAAAAACAAATACCTCCATCATCAATCTACACTGCACCAAAAATACATCCCTCCAGCTCTCCACCACCACATGAAAAAACATCATCCACTTACGCCGCATTCATCTCCCTCGCATCGTACAGCATCTTGGCCCCAAACAGCACAAACTGCAAACAAAAACAACAACATCAACAACCCACCAGTCAGCCCCCCCTCCTCTCCCAGACCTCCTTCAGCTCTTTCTCACCAGCACAGCTCCGAGATAGTGCGTCACACTTGGAGGCAGGAACTTGGTCGCTACGACACCCATCACGACCGAGAGCACCGTCATGACAATGAGCGCGCCAATGGCACCAGCAAACACGACCACGCGGTCCTTCTTCATGCTCAGAATGGCTGCAATAAAGAACGTCTTGTCCCCAATTTCCGTGGCCCAAATGGTCAACAAACCGCTCACAAAGCCCGACCAGAAGAGCTGCTTGGGACCACCAGGCTGCAGCTTAAACCGCGGACGTGTGAGCAGCACGTTTTGCCAGCCGCCAGGAGCGCCAGCGCCAGCGCCATCCGCTTCGTGATCGTCCTCATTTTCGTCATTTTCGTCCTCTTTATCGTCATTTTCGTCTTCTTTATCGTCATTTTTGGCGCCGTTGTCGTCATTCTTGTCGATCTTAGAAATGGGACCCGCGTTTAGAAATGGGTCAAGTGCGTGCGAGAGCGCGGCGGTAAAAGCAGTGAATTCTGTGTGGTCCACTACACCATTGTGATTGGTGTCGGCGCGGTCAAAGGCGGGAGTGTGGACCACGGGAGCGAAGATAGGGGCGGGCGCAGAGACAGGAACGGGCGCGGGCGCGGCGACGTCGGTGGCGTCGGACGTCGCACTCTCTTGGGACAGTGCGGGGGCGACGACGAGCGATAATGTCGCGAGCACGTGGATGACACGCGCCATGATGGGGTGGAGGAACAAGGTCGTTTTTTATCTAGATATTGGCGGCGTGTAAGGAGTGGAGTTTGATTGGGAGATCAGGCGGACTTGGATAAATTGATTTGATAGGGAGTGTGTTGACGCATAAGCAAGATGAAACCCTGTGATTTTAATTAAAGTTTGAGGTTGTTTTAAGGATCATAGATTACGACATGGTTTAGTTTGGTTTCTTAAATTACTTGTGTTTTGATAATTTGAGTGTCGTTGTTTTATAGCAAACAAATTGATCGATGCTCGCAAATATCCTAGTTTATTCGTGGTGGTATTATACTACTATTTTTCATTTCTTTGCTCATTTCGGTGTACACCTGTTTCGATCATTACCTAAATTGAAAAAATACTGATGGTGACCATAAAGTACACGGATAGAATTGATTCTCGCGTCGCGGCTATACTTGCTATGTATGCTCACGGCAAGGAACTCTTACTGGGACTAAGAAGTTGCTCTTTTGCCTCCTAGATTACTACGACTGATCGCTGCTAGGCCTAAAAAGCTCAGGAAAAAAATGATGGTTGTGCAAAGCCTAACCGGGTATACAATCGAGGGCCCAGACTGCCTGACTAGGGTGCAAATCGCTTCACCTTGCAACCCCTCGATTTGGAAGAGGTAGATGAGTTCCGGTGTACGGCTACTGGATGTTTATCGCAGGTATAATGATTTTAGGTTTGTGAATATATCATTATGCGTAGTATGTTGTGAGTATACGACGGCAAGGCCAAGCGATTAACAAAGTGGACATAATCGCTGCGTCGGTGCGTATCTGACCGATCTGTCCTCTTCGTGTACGTTAGACTGAAATAGTGTGGAATCGAGGACACGTCTGCTAGCAAACGTTGCTTGTGGGAGGAAATGCGTGCACTCATTGGATATGAAACTGTTTAATAATTCACGGGTGGAAAACACCAAGTATAAATCAGATTTATCAGCAACGGCCTATCCTTATGACGATACGTACCATCTTTCCGTCTACTGAGGAATGCTCCGTGAAATCGCAAACGGTTTTAATTTCGCTCATACTCGATCTTCACCAACGTCGTGATGCCGTTTTTTGAAGCCTAAACAGTTTCGAACGGACTCGATTGCCTTAACCGAATCTAGTATAAGTAGTATCGCCTATGTTCAACTTACTTCATCGTTTGCATTCTCAAAAAGGCTTGATGTGCGTAAGATACTGGTGAACCTGTTCTGTCAGCGGGCCCCGTCTCTTCAGAATCACACTTGTCCTGAATTCTAGCGTTACCAGCGATCTCCGCCCCTCCAATCGTTTGGACCCATCGATACATTTTCCAATTTATAAAAGAAGACTCGTCCATCTTATCCCTCGCATCGTTCAGCTAGGTTTGGAAGCAGATCATCACAGCTCCAATCACAGCTCTGGTGTCATGTCGCGTACTTCTATTATGGAGTGTAACGGGGCACCGGTAGCTAGTACTGCTTCAGTACTAGCTCGCCTACACTGAAGACAGTGCAGGCGGGTGCTCCGTGCCTTCACATACACGGTACGCAGAGGAAGAGGAAGAGTCGGCTTTCTAAGGAACGAACTCTTTGAGATACAGGAAAAGATATAAAGTGTACTTAATATAATGGTTCTAATTCTTCTGTCTAATTCTTAGTACTAACTTCATTATATTAATCTACATCTACGTATGGTGACGTCTTGCACACCACCCATTGCGCGCGTCTAGCAGCGACTGGTGGGTTGATATAATAGTCTATGTCAACCAATGAGCAGACACTTGAGTCACTCCAACAATATACTGTGGTAAGTAATATTGTATAATATTATCTCTTAAGATAATATTGCTTTATTGTCATTTATTATTTATGACAATATTATGTAACAGGCTCACCCTGTTACATCACCCCCTTCTTAAACGATAGTCACGATAGTGACTATTCGATTGGTTGGTTCCCCCGTTGGAACCAATTGGGAAAGGGAAGCACTTGTTGGTCAGTTCTTTTCATTTTCTGACCATCATCGCATGGTCAACAAGTCCATGTGGTGCGCAGCGCAAGCTGCACAGAAAGCTGCTACACGAATGAGTGTAGCTGCATGTGATAGCGCACTGCTACCGACAGTAGACGATACGTCGTCTGCTGTAACATCTTCTCACTCTGCAGCACCTATTGCTGCAGGTGCACGTGGTACCTCACCATGTGCTAATGATGGCTCCTCTTTGGAGCTCATCTACTATGGTGAGTCGGGCGGTGAGTCCGACTCAAAGAAGCCTGTGAGGAAGCCCGGATCACCCTGGGCGACTCAGTCAGATCCTTCGAAAGAAGACTCGCCCACACTACGAGAGGAGTGAGTTCTATCACTCTCTCTTTGGGTTTAATGGTGATGAGCGTGATGGTTCATCACCAACGTCAAGTCACACGCACTCACAAGTGCGCGATGTCAACGATTACGACGATGGCGCGAGCCATCGTCATTACAGTGATACCAACTACCTCTGTTGGTATCACTCAGAAGGCTCTTGATCGCAAAACGTTGCATCAAGCCCCTGAACACAAACCTTGGCGACTGCCAGAGCTTGTTATTAACAGCTTGTCTGGTGAGACAAGTGAACATCATCGAATACCATTATTTGATGCTTCCAGGCTTCACTATACTGCAGCACAGCGATAAAGCTTTTATCGCTGAAGAGGACTTTTACCTGGATATTTTCCTTAAACATCGGTAACCACAAAGAGCGATAAACAATCGCTGCTTCAAGCTTGGAACGCCTTTTTTCAAACGTGTTACACGTTGGGCGTTAAGCTTACCTGGGTAAACTTAATGCGGCTCACATTAGGCTTAAAAATGCGTACCTCAACTGGGACTCAAATAAGCTCCATCAGTTATCGCGTGAGGCTAAAATTCCATGCCTCGCGTGGGGTGACGCGTGCTAGAGTTGTATAGACAACTCGATGCGGGCTAAGAGAGAAGAATACTCTCTTGGTTCAACCTGGGAAAGGGCTCACATCTCCGCCGAGATGTGTGACGCGATTGCAAATTTGCAATCCGTCTATAAGCCCCTCGGGTGCTCCTTTTACGATGGTCCTTCTGACCATCGGATGAGCATCGCCGAACTTCTCGACGAGGCCAGCAACATCTGTCATTAGATGAGAGCGAGGCTCCCAGCTGTAGTGTGATGGCGGATAACCGCTCCAGCGATCGAGATATCTCGTTCGCTGCCCCCTCCTTCTCGACACGGTGGATCACAATACGCTCCACTTAAAAGCGTTGACCACCTTGTGAATCCACTAACGGCTGAAGTGGAGAAGGGAAAACTGATTCAGACTCAGTTTGCGGACTTAGCGTCCGAAGTTTCTGCGCATTACCGCATCCTCGACGACTTGCGCGAAGATGTGGAACACGAACGGAATCGACGTCACGATTTGACGTCGACAGTTCAATCTCACCGTGTCGATCGGTCGGATGACCGAGTGCAGTTTGCGTTCTCCATTGTGGAGAACGACCGGGAGCATATAGCCCTCCGCATCGAGCTTCGATTTGGCTCGTCGTGACATTGCGACGTTGCAGGACCAGTATCAGATTCTGGTCCGCGACCAAAAGAATCTTTTGGAGATTCTTGAGCGTTTCGTGGGGTCTGTCTTCGCTCTCGAAAGAGACCACGTACCGACAGTACGGGCGAAGATGCCCCACGTAAAACGTAGGAGGCGTACGTATCCTACGGGGCTGCTTGATCGTGTATGAGTTGCCTTGGCGGTGCACTACACGACAGGTCCCAGTGTACTTGGGTAGTAGCAAACTACTACCCACGTTATTCACTACATGTCTGGGTAGGTTAACCGTAGACAGTAGTACTAGGTGACTAACAAT
>JH598525.1:109914-149920 GCA_000173235.2 Hyaloperonospora arabidopsidis Emoy2 | reverse complement strand
GAGGGTATACGGTCTTGCATATCGTAAACTGAAGCGAAGGACGGTACGCCCAGCCTCGACGGATGCCTTGGCAGTGTTTGATTGGCTCGTGATACTTCAACCAATCACACACGAGCTCACTTCAACTCGGCGGATGACGAGCTCGTTTTCGCCGTCGTCAATAAACTCGAGCGCCCCTCTGCTTTTTTACGAGTCTTTTTTGTAGGGGTCGATCCGAGGCATCTCTTCTATCTACTATACTTACTTGTTCGTACCACAAATGCAGGAAGTGCTTTTTTACGTCGACCACTACGACTCTTTACTAATAGACTCGTTCGCACGGTCGAGGTGGACCAAATCCAGAATCTGCCGCACATTGCTCGTAGCGGACAGCCACTCCTTGAACTTGAGCTGAATCACCATTTCCATCGTGCGCTTCGTCGTCAAGTCAAACTCGTTGCTGGTCACTAACTGCCGCAGCGACTCAACCGTTTCGTACTGTTTCCTCACCACAGCCACATACTCGGGAGGGATCGGAAATGGCCGCTCAGCGGATCCGACTCCGCCTGTTGATTTCACGGGAACACACACATCCCGGAACGTTTCGGGCAATTGAAGCGAAATCGGAGGTTTGTCGGTGATCGACATGCTATCTGTCAAGCAGGAAAAACAGCACCACAGCATGTCAGCATATACTGCAGAAGATGTCGTACGGGATGTCGTCAGCCCAAGCAGACCTACCTTTTTCGTCGTCCAAGTTCAGGAAAATGCTCCAACAGCCATGGGACTCCACGTTATACAGGAACGGCATCGTGGACAACTGCTGCTTCAATCCGGAATACTTGGTGTTATACGGCCCGAGAATCACGCCGAGATTTTCACCACTGACAATAATGGGAGACAGCGTGTACGCGTTTAGGCGCGTGTCCAGACAGTTGCTGCAACAAACGCGTAAGTGGGCGATTAGTTGATGCCAATCAAGAACTTGCTGATTGTCGGTATCGTACCTGACGCGAATGAGACCAGATAGACACGTGAGCTGCACGTTTTCGCATCGCTCCATCAGCAAAATTCCTGCGCTTGGGGCCGTGACGATACGGCAGTTCTTGCATGCTGAAATCGTCACATTTGTGCTAAGCAGAACAAACACTGGTTAAGGAAAGCATCGTCGGACGATAAGAATAAAGGTTTGGTACGAGAATACCAGCGCCCATGCAAATAATACAAGCAAATCGTATGAGAGGATATCGAACAGGTCCCAGGATGTAGATGTACGAGTCTTGACAGGAAAATATGATGAGATCCGGGTGTTGGCGAGCGTCGCCAGGCCCGACAAACTCGTCCATGCGCTTGATCATGGTCGTCTTTGTGAGTTGCGATAAAACTAATGGACGAGTTGTGGTCTTCTCTGAAACGGGTGTGTCTGCAATACCATCTAGCGAAAAATCGTCTGGAACACAGCAGGGAAACATATGAGCCACATAAGCGTCAGCACGAACGTGTGCATGGACACTGTGAAGCATGAAGCAACACACCGTTGAGCGAAAAAGCAGGGGGTGAAGGAGTTGACAAGCCCTTTTGATTCATCGTAAGAGGGGCGACAGAGTACCCCACGGGTGGATACATTTTCTCGTTCAGCGATAAATGAGTCTTGTAGAACAGACAAACCTTGGCTCCATTGTCCACAAGTGGCACGAATTCCTTAGCTGCCTCCGTGTCGGACATTGCACCGCCGTCATCAGACTGTTCCCACGTCGGATAGCACGAGCTTAGCCTGACCTGCTTGTCCACGAGACTAGCATCTCCCAGACACAACAAGAACGCTAACAGGTCAACCTGGTCTGCGCTGACAACCGTCGACGAGTCTTCTTTCAGATCGATCGAAGGATAAAGTAACCCAAACAAATCCTCTAACTTCTCACGCACAAACGCCAAGTAATACGCGTCTGCTGTCGAGCGGTCCGCCATACCCACAGCGTGTGGAGACTGCGGTGGCGGTGGGCTAGCGCCACCTCTCATATGCGGCGATCCCAAAGCGCCCAGAAGTGGCGAGCGTGGCGATACAGTCGCAGCTACAGTAGGTGCTGTTTCTAGACCAGCTGCAGACACAAAATTCTCTGCGTGTTCTCGATACCAGACGGCATTGTACGATTCCAGCGAGTATTTTGTCCTCCACGAATGCGGCTTTACCGTCTGAATAAAGAGAAGAATCGCCACCTTAAACACCGGTACTTCCTCTTTTTCCAGACACTGCTCGACATCGAGCGGCATTGACACGTCCGCCACTTCATTTTTCACTGGAATCATCCGATGAAACTGCACCAGCAGCAGCCAAAACGCCTTATAATCCTGCTCCCTCCATCGAAACGTATCGTCCACTGCCTCTTTCCAGACACCAAATGTGACAACATTTAAATTGTCACTCTCAGTGAAACCTCCTTCCGTGTCCAGCATCACAGCGTCTTCTCCAGCAACAGCGTCCAGTCCATTACAGCTCGTCAGACACTTTTTATGCAAAGCGTCCAGTGCCTTTTTCACATTGCTCAGCGTCAAGGTAGCCGCATACTTGGACGGTAACGGCAACAGGCCGAGCTCAAAGAGCTCCAGACGGAGCCAAATGTGCGGCATCGTGTTGCGTCGCTTCCGCTTCTTGGCTGGAGGTGATTGACCCGCGACTTTCTGGCCGTCTTGAGTACTGATGGGGGTTTTCCGGATCTCTCCTGAAGTCTGCGCCACGGACGCGACGTTAGCAATAGAATGGCGGCGGACCATATACAAAACAGCGACTGTACACCTGTCCGCACCTTCGTGGTAAGCGCAGGACCTTGTTCCCAATAGACGCGAAGTCGCAAGGGACCGTCAAGATACAAGGGACTTGAGACTGCGACAGATACTGGAGCTGCTGATCGCAGCCGCGGGTTCTTTGGGATGATGGGATTGTTCGAGCAGATACGAAACTGCGCTAGTTCTTGGGTAGATTGAGGTACGCGTACGTAGAAAGGGGGATGAAACGATCGAAATGGGAAGAGAGGGGTTTTGGGAGTCTGCCTCAAGTGATACTGGTTCGACGTTTTGGTCTTTCTAAACTGATGATACTATTTTTGGTTGGGACCAGTACCCATTTGGCTGCTGCGAGGACGAACTTGCTGATAACTCTTGTTAATCGATATAACCTGGGGTTCGAAATGTAGCAGTATAAACAGGTTCTGTAGACGTCATGACTGTTTTCGGTGATAAATATAACACAGAATGAAGAGCGTTTGGAGTGGCGGTAACCATTATCAGGCTACAAGCCATGGTGGCGATTGTGTAATACATCTTGGATTTTCGTAACTATTTCATTTCACACACTGGATTTAGGCTATAAAGCCGAAGGGTGCCGCTAAAACCCCACTAAGACTTAAGTACGAGTAACCTTTTCTAGGTCCACCTACAATTTATTGCTAAGCACACGTGCGTGCCGCTCAGGCTATCTACTTGTATATTTTATATTTACTACATTAGTAAATGTCAAACGAACATCCACAATTTGACGAGAGAACGTCCACCATTTAGTCATTCAGGATGCCGTCTTTCTTCCGTCTTCATTACTTTATCGTCTTCATCATAATAGTACAACTATTCTTAACCTCTGGTGGTGCAGTTTACAAAGTTGGTCTTTATAATGCTCTTGCGGAGGACTCCTCCGCTACTTCTGTCGCTGCGAGTAATGCCGCTATATACATGATTCAAGCCTCTACGTATACTGCCTCTCCTTCTGCACCTGCTTTATCATGGAGTTGTGAAGACCTCATATACCAGTCGGTCTACTCGGAAATCACGAGGATGCTCTATGGACCGTCAATAGCAATCGTACACCTTAGTTTCGCCATGGACGTTGACTACACAAAACCGTGCGGCATCAAGCGCGTTATCCTCTGTTGCTAGGGAGTAAATGACCTTTGGACATTCCACAGACGGTTAATGCCCTTGCAAGGCTGCGGAAATTAACACGATTTTCACGAACGTGAAAGAATATAAAGCCTTGTCGTCCAGGTTTAAAACAAATGTCACACTGGCCACCTCCGTACATTGGCAAGAAACAGCTGTCATCACTACCAATGACGGCACGTGTTGAACAATGGAGACAATATGGGGTTCACGGTTTTCGAGATGCATCAATCTAGAGCCCATACACGTGTATGCGCGCATATGAGACACCGTCAATTTGCAATTCAACGTGTGTTATACCGACTTTACTTTGGTACAATTTGTACTGGATCACTTTAAGGATACGAATATCATTTGACAGCAACGATGTCTAAACAATCCGTCCAGAATGCGAATCAAATCGCAACAGGGTAAAATCTTCACAAAATGCTTTCCGTACAACAATACGAAAAGGTATGAGAAAGATTGTAATTGTATTACGGACTTAGACCTTTAATGTGACTGCTGTAGAGCAATAGCGTTCCTACCACAAAATGTTGCGTGTCATAGATAAGATGGAAGTCATTGAACGACGTCACGAAAGCGCTTATAATTAAGTACAAGGGCAATGCAGATATCGCGTCTCGTTGCAGAGTTCGCTAGTATTTTGACTTTCGCTAATCGTCAATTAGATTTCTTTTTAATCGATTAAGTACAAGGCAGTCTTACATTTACAAACTGCTCGGCATTACACGTAGGAAGACGGAAAATGTTTCCGCGATGCACTACAGGGTGAGCCGTACCCAACAACAAAATTGCTTTAAGGACGCCCACCTGGTTGACTCAACGCTCACTGCATATACGAGAAGACGGTAAATTTGTTACCTCGTAGTACAAAGAAATTAGCGTGTGGTGACTTTAAGTGCCCTCCTACGCAAATCCTCTGTACGGAAAAATGCATAAAAATGCTTTGGTGCACCAAGCTTACAATGGATCGCCTTTGTAACGGGGTGAGCCTGTTACATGTAATTAACCCTTGATACTTGTTAATTAGAACATTATCATAAAGGTTGATAATGTTCGTGAATATTACCATAAGGGGTAATATTCAGAACACTCACCGATTGGCTGATATGGGTCATCATATCAGCCAGCTCTAGCGGTCCAATCAACGATGGACGCGCGCAATGAGTGGTGAGCAAGACTTTAGCATACATTTTTGTAGATACATATAATTAATTTAGGACTAAGACATAGGTTAATGATTAGGACTTAATTATATTTATTACAGTTTTACTTTTACCAGCAACTAGTCAGTTCCTAGTTGCTTTCCCTTCCTCTGCCGAGTTAATAGAGGTAGCGAGGCACCACTCAAGCTGCTGTCGGTGATAGTAGCTCCACACTGGTTGTCAAGTGTGTTGCTCCGGTGCCCCGTTACAGCCTTCATATGTTCCGGTATAAACTCCACCTCCACTCTGTCGACTTTCCCTTGTAACTTCGCTGATGGACAATCCTCCAAACTGGAAGTCGTAGCACACTGAAGGTTGCAAAATCTGCTATTAGTGGGAGATTTTCTAATGAAAGCAAGAAGGGTTTAATCAGAGTGGACGTCCTCTTGTAAAAGTGTGGATAGTTTATTAATTTTTTATAACATATCAAATATAAGGTAAGTGGATAGCCTAAGCGGCATGCAAGTAAAATTAGCAATACATGTAGGTGTAGATTGATTTTACATTTAATGTAGGCGGGTGCTCGAACCTCCCACGCACTACCTTTACACACACCTTCAGGCACCTGCAAGAAAGCGGGTTTACCGTCCTTTCTCGCGTGCAGTAAGGTTCGAATGGGCGTCCTAGAATTTCCTCACCGATAGATAAACGCTTGCTCAGTTGTGTGGAACGGATGCGGTTGCCCATTCTCTGGCACACGGTAAGACTAACTTCAAAACTAAGATTGATTTCTATTCAACTAATTAAACAGAAATATAGATTGTGTAGGATAAAGTATCAAAGGTTAGACACGCGCTCCAATGAGACGCGGTGTCTACAGCGCGCTTGAACTTAGTAAGCGCTTTGATGACATTATCTACTGACTGCAAGTATTGACGTCATCCTTGGGTATGAAAAAAACGCGTTGTAGTAGGTACGCTATCGCCGTACATCAAAAGCATGATAGTTCTAAGTGCGTACCGCACTTGGGACCTCTCTCAGAATTATCCGTGTTGTTACACGGAAAGTCTCGTGAAATGGTTTGAGCACGCTACACCACCCCCGTTCTAAAACGATTTTTACATTCTGAAAAAATTCGCCGAAGAAGAAGAATTGGAAAGTGAGTCGTCAAAAATATGCCACTTGTCGTCTGTGCTTATTTGTTCGAGTTGCCTATGAGTGCAGTCACTTAGGGCGACCGCACGGATTTCTCATGCCATCAAAACGTGGGAAGGGTGGTAGGCCCGCCTGTAACGATGACCACATCTTTGAGCACTAATCTTTCACGTCGCGATTATAGAAAAAGACGACGGCAAAATGTGCTATTGTCACGACGCCGACTGCTAGTATAGAGGTCGCGTCGTCGACAGGTCATGGTGGTTCACGTCACGTATGTGATGCGGAGGATAACCCTGAACTCATGGTAGACTACAGTGAGTCTACTTTATTGCCGTCACCATTGGATGAAGTAGAAAGTGATCGTATGTGGTATGGAAATGGATCTGTTGACCTCATCACCGATCTGCAAACCGCTCCTGTAAACCAGTCACGAGATGTTGTGGTGAATTTCATATTACACCGACAACAAGGATGATCATGCTGTGTCGGCCCCCTCTTCGAGTGTAAAAGCCTTGTCTGAACGTCAGTACATACTAATGGGGGGTCTAACTTCGACGACTCAGAGCAAACTGACAAGGACAAGAACACTTGACCTCCGTCGGTCTGTGTCGCAAGCGCCAATCTGAAGGCCGGTAGCACCTGGTAGCATTCCAACGATGACTTCTCCGGAAGAATGGCAAGTATTAGATGGGTCTATTGCAACGATTTTAGCGCGTAAAACCATGACACCCATACATTTTATAGAGTCTTTCGTACGTGGAAGGATGAAGGGAAGTAGCTTTCCTATTTTCTGTCGTGCTATTTTCCAGCAAACATTTGATTAATACAAGGTATCATTTCCGCAACGTACCAAGCCACACCCTGAGGTGGCGAGACAGCGGTCACAGTGAGTATTGTTTTCGCTAGAGCGTGTGCGTAATCAAATAATTGGTATTATCCACCTGCTGCTGTCTCACGGTTCTGTGGTACAATCCAACCTCGAACCTGTTCAGGGGTGTAATACAATCCCGACGTGATCGTTATCACCCTGACAGTCAGGTTTCAATATTCATTCGGTGATCTATCGACCTTGAACCGAACCATAACCACGTCATGTATTCCATACTTTTTGTACTCAGCTGTATTTGAATCATTAACATTGTGAGATGATCATCAATATCGAACCTGGTCCGGCAATCATCTTCTTTATTTCATCTTTTAGATTCATATTCATGTGGGTCACGGACCTTCGCCGGACTTCATCTCGTATAATTCATTCACAAACATCCACAAGTCTGGGCCAGTATGGAATTCTTACAGTTGACGAAGACTAGACTTTGGTAGAGTGGTACTATCACCCGTTTTTCATTCATGTACTTGTGTCTCCGTATCCTTTTGTCTGCGCTCAATTGTGATGCACATACCCTTTGTACATGACGTCCTCCAAACCATGCTCTTCAAAAAGCGTCTAAATCATCCGTTTGTACCCAGGATAGTCTTGGGTACGAATGGACGATTTTAAGTCCAGAATAAGTGTTCCATAGTCTCGGTGTTTCCTCGACAGCATTGTAACTTTTGACATCCAGAGTCATGCTCCTTCTCCATATCACAAGTTTTCAGTTGACGCACCGCAACACACCCCGCTAGCAAATCCACAACTGGTAATTGATTACTACGGTGATATGAGACCAAACAGAAGCTGGATCCTGTGTTAATGCTGCATCTTTCCAAGCGGTTTTTGTGAGCCGCATTTCCAAGCCTCAACATCAGCTGAGGTAGTGCAGTACCAAAACCTTTAAGCCACCGAGATGGTATTTTACGCCTATTTGACGTGTTTGTTGTAGATGGATTTTGAGGGATTTTGCGAACCATCGAGTACACATAAAAGACAATAGCTCGAGGATTACTCAAACGAATCATCTTACATTCGGTAGATGTCCACTGACCTTCGATCTCCGCAATACTCAAATGAGTTCTATTACTCTCCTGCGAGGCACAGGCCTTACCCAGGTTTAGTGGGTATCGTGGTTGCATAATTCGCTAAACTCTGAGGATGCTAGCAATGTCGTATTCCAGCGCACTATACAGTATCGCGTTCCCTTAACGACACAGCTTGTTTGTTGCTTCCTGTTATCCCTAAATTACGAATGGCAAATGAATAAGTCTGGGGGTCCATCCTATGCATTATAATCTCCGTGATGGTGCGTGGCTGAATCTCTAAATGTTTCCATGCACTCAGAGTGTTTCCTCGCCAATCCATAGTCCAATGATATCATTTGGAGCGTAGATGCGCTCGAAGGATTTCTCTTCAGGCGTATTTACTCGGAAGTAACGAGGCAGTGGTCTTGGAAGATACACAATTATTACCTCAGGTGCAGGTTTCATATATAGCCAGTAGCTTGAGCTAAGTTAGGTGTTGCTACTTTAGGCCGGCTATAACCGTTAGACCGGAGCTAGCCACAGCCGGAGCAATAACTATAGCGTTTTCCGAGACTCCGTCAAGAATTGGACAGTATTTTCTTTCTTCAAGCGGATAGACATATACATCCAATACTGGTGTTCGTATATTATCGAAGATTATAAGATTGCCAGACAGAAAAAGTGACGTAATTTTGTTCTGTGAGCCACCGTATGGCGTGTTTTAATTGTTGTGTCTTTCATTATGATCAGTATTAAGGATATACCGACATTACTATATTGTCTAGCGTACGCAGAAGCGTTAGAAGTCCTTTCTGTCGAGGTGACCGATACTGGTCGAGAAAACCTATCGAAAGGGTGTCCAGAAATTCTAGCCTGTTTTTTGCCTATGACGGGAGCTCCACAACCTCTATCGTAAATAAAATGTAGGACAGATATAATTATTAAATAACGAAACTCTCGTTCGACGCTGGTAGATAGCTGGGAAGAGGTTAAATATCAAACGCGAGACGTTGCGCATACGCACTTCCCGTTCGCCTCCTTTAAATTGATCATCTTAACTGAGTATCCCAATTACTGCGTCTTATGATGGAGCCTAAGCGCTCTTATGCCCAAGAAGTCCGCCTTATGCACTGATATGTATAAAAAGATTAGCTTATCGTTGTGGGCATGTAATCATAACCCCAAAAGGTGGTCAATTACTCCAAGATCTTCAGCACCCAATGAAGTTACACTGATTGAGGTAAAAAGACAGTTGCATCATCGACGAAAGCAGAGAACTTGTCTCATGCTCCTTTACCTTGGGGTAATGTAATTCCTGTGATATTTGAAGTATCATTAATTTCTAGCACTTAAACCTCTACAGCGATGATGAATAGTAATCGAGACAAGCGAGCGTCCTACTCGAATACTGGATAGCATCTCTTGTGGCTTCAAAGGGTCTCCTTGAAAAATATTTGGACCGTAAATCCGTCATGAATATTAGGATCATTGTAACAAATGTCAATAATTATCCAAGCCGCGTCAGCACCAATAAAATATGATCACGGACAACTATAGCATATGCTTTCCACAACACTAATTCAAAAATCACTTCAAGCTTGGCTGGAGACTCAGTATTGGCAGTACCTGTTTTTGAGACGACATTTTCATTATGAAAATCTTTTGTATCTACCGTCCGCGAACAAAGCCTTGCTTCGAGTCACTAATTAACACTAAGAAGCTTTATAACCGATTAGTTATGATCTTAATTAAGAATTTCGCTCTTTATGAAGAACAGAGATCAGCCTTTAGTTCTTTGGGTCCTCCTATACTCCCTTTTGCGTAACAGAATGGTCAGCCCCTCTATAAAGATAGCTGAAACCGTTGAAGTAGCTCGTTGCCAAGTGCTACCTTGAAGGTATCATTATTGCCTGAGTGTCCTTAAAGACCATTATCAATTCTACCTTCACCAGCTGCTCTATGTAGAGCAAGCGCATCAATTTATGCTATCACCTCAATCTCAGAATCCAATTCACAATAGCCAAAACGTATCTAGCGTCAGGTATATGAGTGTATCCACCAAAATTGGCCATTTTGCGCAACGGTATGGTATGATGTGCAGAAATCCACAGAGGCTACCATTCGAGGTAAATCATACCTCAGTCGTCATGCCACACGTAGGTTCTGCACCTTTAAATTGACAAGTCGTGGAAATATTTGTCCTACTTATGTAGACAATTTTTCAAAAATCAATTAAAGTTGAACCATCGTTATATCCATCCGGCTACTCGATCGTCTCGAGTTTCTTCGACTGTGAATACAAGCGGCTTTTTAGCGTAAAAAGATACGCTCTGCTTTGGACAATACTCGGAAAATATGGCTGCTCGCTTTTTCCCTGCTATTTTCCACATAAGCTTGGTACATTCCACGTTCTTCCAGATGGAAGCGTCTCACTGCTCAGCTATCCGGTTGCTGCCCACTCCTTATTATTTTCGGGATAAAAATATACGTATCTCGTATGTATTTGAGAAACTTCTTTGTGGTGAACCATTCACTTGAACAGTTTAAATGAGTGTGTACGCATCAGAGGGTGGATGCATATATATTCTCGTAGTCAAAATGTCCATTTTTTTCAAAATGCTCGCACAAGGATCGTTACTTTCCATGTCAACGTTAAGATTTGTATCGTGAACGCAGTGCTCTGAAAACCAAAGTAACAGCTGCAAGGATCGCGGCATCTAGTGCCGATTCCGTCTAGACCTCCTGATATTTTTATCTACATGCCCGTTCATTGTGCGTTTGCCGCCACGGTACCTACGGGTAAGATTTGTTGAGCCAAGTTCTGCATGAAACTCTCGCAATATTGCTCACGAACTTCCAACCGGGGGGCCGTGATAATCCGTATTTGTTCTCCGTCCGCAGGATTCGTTGATTGTGCCTTCTTCAGAGAATCTGCCGTTTATGTATGCATCCACCCGTCTCTATAATAGACTCTTTATAACGACACCCTCTATATAACAGTCCTCTTTATGTGAGTCACTACCCTTACTTCTGCTGCTTGATAGAAATACGTGACATATTATGGGACAGTTGTTCTAGCCGAAGACTTATCAAAACCTTAAGCCGATTTAGCAATGTCATAGGATCTCGGACGTGACCTAAGGGAAAGATGGAAAGTACGTCATAGTAGGCGAGCTTAGGACGCACTGTTTACTGATGACGTCGTGACTACAAATACAGAAGACAAAATTTAATAAAGTCTTAATGCAATAGATAGGAATAACTAATATTTTGCTTTTGTAATTACTCCAATACACTACTGATTGAACACGTCCACCCAGGAAATCTTAACTCTTTTCGACATAAATCCCCCGAAACCAGTGAGTTCAACGAAGAGAATATCTCTCTCACTAGAGCAGAAGTACAACGTCTTTTAACGCTGCAAAGTACGCTCACTCTCTTGCGAAGTGCAAACGTATGTAAGCGTTCAGTTCCAGCACATCATATGTTCATCAACGGCGCATCGGCCCATGGCCATTGAAAGTCTACTTTGAGGTTGTTAACCTTAAAATGAAAAGCAAGGACGTGTAAATCATCCTAGGTTAGAGAATGGGCGGATAAAACTTGTTCTTTAGTGTGAGAGTGACGGGCTATCCGAATATCTGGTCCTGAAGAAAGCAGACTTACTTTGACTAAGCCACGATACCGAAGATCACGATCGCAAGCTTTTCAAAGGATGGGTCTAGACTTTTAAGAAGTGGAACAACACTAAAAGCCGTGCGTTGTCCTGTTAGAGCGGTAGATTATATACTGAGCAAGTGCAAGCAGCAAAGTCTAAAATTCGATCTCTGATTGGTCAATATTCTCCGAGTGATGTGCTAAACTTGATGAGACCGAATTATTTACGACTTGCCACCGAACAAAACCCTCTCCACGGTTTGAAACACGGCAAGAAGAGCGTAATACTACGAATAAAGCTTCTCTGTGCTGCAACGCAAATGGCTCAGAGAATCTGGAGCCATGATCATCGGGAACTTCATAAATCCAAGGTGCTTTAAGGGTGTAGAGATCGAGAAGGGTGGAATCGTAAACTCTGCAAACTCAAAAGCCTGGATGAATGTTTTATCTTTGATATATGGCTGCATCAATTCAATCTTTGAATGCATCGTCGCAAAGTATTTCTTCTTCTCGATAACGCTTCCAGTCACAAAGTCCGACGGAACCCAACAACTTCACTGTGGTCTTTTCCCACCTAACATGACTTCCGCTATCCAGCCGCTAAATGCAGGTAAGCACTTATATCTTGATTTATATATGTGAGTCTTAAACCTACATTAATCTCCTCGCCTACAAATATAGTATATATGTATCATCCGATCGTTTAAAGCTTGCTACAATCAACTTCAAATACGATAACGTATGGATCTGATTAAATCAGACATGGAACGCAGAATTGATGTCCTAGAAGCCATTGAGTTTGCAGCTGAGAGCCAGGACATTGTTGTTGGGTGATCATTCAAAATTGCTTGATCAAAAGTGAAATCATCGAAGTGCCACGGGTTGCGTATTTTGCACAAAATGGTTATCGAAAGTCTAGCCTCGCCTTTCAACAAGACTTCTGCTATCTGGATGCAGTATTCCTTTTGGAAGGTGAGGCTAGATGTATGATTCAAAAGCTTGGGGTGAGCGTTAGCGTGGAGGATTATGTCGAGATCGAGGACCACAATCAGATTCACGAAGAATAAGATACTCTAATTGAAGCAGAAGCGGAGCCCGCGGATATCTAAAGTGACGAAGATCAAGCGCCTGTCAGTGCAATAGAAGCACTAATATTTATTTGTTTAATCGTTGTACTATCATGCAACTTCTTTCTTTCATATCCTCAAATGGAGACTTCTTATAAGACACGCTATAAAAATTGGACACAAAGTTGTCATTTCTAGAGAGGTGTGAGTGTTTATATATCCAGGACACTAATATATTCACGCCCCTTTTCTATAAGCTCACAACCTTCCTGTCAAATTGATCATCACATCATTATCACTACTACATATTTCTCTTTATATGGTTTTCAATCATCTAGTTTTTATTTCTAATTACCAGCTCTCTATAGATCAGACAAATGCCTAATTGCCTGAACTAAATCATATCAGGCACCTGCCCCCATCTTGGATTAGGCGTATTAGTCATATATGGCATTTTGATACTATCTTGTTTATTAGACTTTTATATATGAACTACACGCGTGCCTCAAGTAACCAGGGATGATTGTGTCCACAGTGGGCTACACTCGCTGCTATAATTTGAGCAGATCAACACCTTGCTTGAACTACAATCAGCTCTCCGATGATAAGTCAGTTAGCGAGGTGGTAAACAGTCTTGCGGAACTTGAGCAAGGAGATTTTAGACTTCACTGACGCTGTAGTGGTAAAGACCGAATATAGTCCACCACATAACTTCCATAGCTAGTTCAAATCGTCCGCACAGGCAGCGTAAACCCCAGGCGTCGTCGAATGGGTTGAGGGATCTGCATGCGTGCATGGATAGCTGAAATTCTTCTCAATATCTATTGCAGAAACTAAGGTTCGGTGCATGTTTGATCTGGTATATCTTCTTATCAGACCAAAACAAATGGAGGCGATCAATCTGGGACAAGACGAGACTTCCGACATCACGACCCGGAACTACAACCAGCTCGTGGGGCATAGTGGGTGAGATGGACTGTTCAAAAGCCTGGTTCCCTTTGTCTCGCATGGCGACGATGTCAATGACGCCCTCCGGTATGTCGAAAACCAGGAAGGCAACATTTTCCGCCAGTCTTGTAATACCTTCGTCATTAATGTTGTATAGGGAAGATGCCCATGTCATCGAACTAGTTGCGGATCAACACTATCGCAGCACACTAGACGTCACGAACAACCTACAGATCAAGTAGATGGTGGCGACGGCTTCATCATACAGCGAGCCTATTGCTTCAATTGTAGCCATCAGCCTGGCGATGAGCTGCTCAATCTATAGACTTGCTGGAGCAGAGTGATGCGAATTACCTGCAAGTTTTGGACCAATGCATTGAGAGTATAGTTTAGAGATATCGCGATGGCGTTGAGAAGCCACCAGGACGGGCAAGTTGGTGAAGTTGTGCTGCGAGCTTGTGGAATACTGCATTAATGGACCAGCACCTCAACGCGTAGCCCATCCAGCTATGCGGTAACCATGTTCAATGATTTCCAGCGCGTGTCAATTTAAGCACATCGATCGCGTAACGTCAATGAGCCAAGGATGACTCCGTAAAGGGATAATAATTGCAATAAGTTCCGTCATAAAGGCAACTCCATCCAGAGCTGTCGATGCCCCCTTCAGCTTGATCTCCAATTGATGGAACATACACTGGACGCGGATAAATACAGGTATCATCTACGTCTGATGGAGCCTCGTAACGACATCTTGGAGAGCACCAATCATATTGTGTACACCGTCAGATGACAAAACAATCAGTGTATCGTTCCAGCGCGGGAATATGACGTCTAGCAGCTTGATACCAGGATAAAATGGGCCAGGCTAGTATGATATCCGACCATGGGCAGAGAAGTAGGACGGTAGGTGCACATCCGATCTTGTGAAGCGAAGCGAACGCGGGAGCCGTAAACGTATCCATTCCCGTACTGTCGCCTAATTCCAGGGAAAATGGCCACTGTAGACAAAGTACGCTGGCAAGAGTCTGGAAAAATGAGATCGCACTGCAGACGCGCAAAAAAGGCCGCCTTGAACTCATTTATACCACTAACTTCTGCACAGATTATCTCCTCTCTGGCTATTTGAATAGCTGGTGTAGTCTGTTTGAATTGCATGCCAATAGCGACGCAATGAATACTCAGATGGATGTGCGCCAAACTTTTGATCGTCTCAACATAAACATCATTGTCATTGTTCAAGTTAAATATTCGCATTTGTGTTTTCGTAACTGCCGCCTTTAATGTCACCCAGGTTCCACAACATATCACCAATGAAAATTTTTGCAATATTGGCGTCCAACTCATGCGTCATAGTCGCCGAAACGGGGTCCAGGTAGGTAACAATCTGATTAGCGAATGGGTCCAACATTGTAGTGATCCTCTTTATGACAAGCTTCAAGGTTCTGGTACACTGCCCACTCCTTCTATTGCTCACGCTGCAGATGTTCTTGGTACTTCTCGGGACGAAAAGGCGGCTGGATTGTCTTCATAATTTTCGTTTTATGAAGTTTTGGTCCTAGCACCTTCTCACGACCGAACGTGATACAAAATCTGCACGATATGGATCTGACGGAATGTGTCTCATGGTCGACCTTATTAACTTAGTAGTCCATATTACACAGCTTGCTTCATTTGAAATGGTGTCGAGCGTGCCTTAGTTAACATTCCGCGCTTCTTGCCCTCCATATCAAAACAATTCAAAGAAAAGGGACTGTGTTCAATTCTACAACGTGATAGAATTCCAGATCTAATGAAAAACAGAATCCATCCCTGAAAATAACCGATTTGGTTCACCACAATATTTGGGCTCAGTGAATTTAGCTTGAAGATAGTAAGTGTACATAAGTACAGTCCTTCGTCTGGTAACTTTTAGTCTCGGTGGACACGCTTTCCTATAAGATATCAGAGATTAGTTATCGGAGCATAACAGAGTCATTTAAAGGATAAAAAGTGAGCCTCCACCAGAACGACCCACTCCACTTCCATCTTCAAACAAATTATCCTCAAATCAATAGAGTAAGTGCTCCTAAGCCCACCCAATCACGTACTTAACATTTATTGATATAGACTAAAGCAGGTTATTCCTCAGGTCTGAGACAAGTATACATCCTGCTCGTTTGCTGGGGCTGGTGTTTTTGTGAGTGGAAAGGTGCATTTTTTGCTAACTCTCCAATGATGAGCTTCTCAACTCTATCGAAGAAGACGAGAGTGCTCAGCTAGAGCTCAGTGATTAATAGATTCTGGATACAATGCAGAAGAAGAATGAAGGAAAATAAGGAGTTGTAGCATAAGAGGAGGCAGTTACAGACAGAATCACCAAGTTAGAGTCAATCACCAACTTAGGTAGAGCCTATACCTTGCATTATCTGTCCCAGAAAATCCAGTTTCCTGTCTACAAGATACCCCTTAGCCTTCAGGCTGACACTTGAAGTGTTTACACCACACAAACCACCCTCGGGCTTGGCTTAAATAGGTTTACTCCTCTACATTTGATACAAATTCTCCCTCTACAAAAATATCTGATCTCTTGTCTATTAGTTATAATTTTTGAGTTAGCGACCATAGAACGACGCTGGACGTCAAATGCTATAATTTAGCGAAGGTTTCAAGCTATCGGGAGGGGGGGGTAATTATCAGATGGGGACTGTTTGTCTAGATATAGTATGGGTTACGCCGATGTTCTATAATTTTATAATGTTTATTGTACAAGAAAATATCAAAATTAATTGCTTGGATCTCTTGTATTACTCCCACGCCACACCAACGGTTTCTCCACCCCAACTTCCCGATATTACCGGACCGCCAGACGTATTCAATGCCACTTTAAGGAGAAAATCACACCACAACGATAGATAAAATCCGAACTTCTCTTTCAAATATCACGGAGCTAACCCAAAGCTGACCCAGCTCCAACTACTCACCTGGCTTTAGGACACGCACAACGTCAAAATGAGCCAGGCTACTGTCTCCAACATGCCTAATCGAAAATCCGAATTGCTTGAGCTCTACACTGATGCAAACGCAACCAGTAAGCGACATCGTGCAGTCAGATATCCTTTGATGGAAGCTGCATTTGCCCTTTAGTACAAAGGTCATCAGGAGCGAGCTAATCTGAGCGATGACCTTGTGTGTGAGGCTGCCGAAAAGATTCTCGACCATCTTGATGCACAACAAAATCTTTGTAGGCTCTCCAATGGATAGTTGGAATCATGCAAAGAGCAGAACGATATTCATTCATACAGATGATTTGGAGAGAGGGGCAGCGTGAACGCGGATTTCATCGAAGAAAATTTGCCACACTCGGCAAAACTTCTGGACCAGTTTGAGTGGAGGGACGGACATCTACAACATGGATAGTAATGGCATATTTCTCCGAATGTAGTGTGAATGTTGAATGCAATGATTATCCGTAGCGCACGCCGTGTAATTTTTTTCTCCTATTCATTACCAGGCAGACAATTCTATAGCGACACGACAACTGGAAGGACGTAAAAAGAACACGGAACGGTTCACTTCTACTCTCAAATGCAATGTTAGAAGGGATCCACAAGCTTCCTCTCTGGATAATCAGGAAGTACGCCAACCCCCGATATTTCAAAAATATCTTGCGCGGAAGCATGGGATGCGAGTATCGAAACAACACTAAGGCGTAGATGACGCAGAAGATCTTCTATTAATGGCTCAAGGACCTTGAACGTCGCATGAATAATTGCACCATGATGCTCATTCTGGACACCTGCAGCACTCATGTTATAGTCGACGAGCTTCTTTCTAGGATCTCTCTTCAAACCACCACAGTTTTGCACCTACCTCCCACAGCACATCAAAAATTCAACCTTGCGACCAAAGTATCATCTGATGCTTCAAAGCTCACTATCGGTGCAGCTTTGACCGTCTCCTTCTGCATCGCCAGATGGCGAGGTCAAGTAGCCTGGGAAAATTGACCTTTCTAGGCTTTTCAGATGGCAGTGCTAGCTTGGACTACCGGTGTCAAACCGAAAATTATCCAATTTCGCTTTCTCCACTGCAATATCCGAACATAATCAGCTGGCAATTACCAGTTCAGGAGAACCAGCTTTTGATTAAAGCCATATTGGACGAGCTAATATCCTAAATGTTCCTGTTCCATTATCAATATCCAATAAAATCCGCAAACTTCTCAATTATCCCGCTGAGCAAGTGGTGGCTTATATACCAGAAATTAATGATGTGGTCAAAAACAAGCGGATCAAATCAAACGTCACTGCCACATAGGAAGCTGACGACGGAGATGACAACAGCCAAGAGCATCCCCGGATCATCCCCGCTGATGCACAAAAAATACTCCAGACACTTGAAATGTTTTGGATGCAACAAGATGAAGACTATCGAGAAGTCATTTCACTATGCACTGGATAACGGACAAGATTATCAAGATTCGTGTCAACCTGACGGTTCAGCAGGATATTTGCCACTTCTTTAGCCGTGATATGACACCTTGATTGTTATTATAACATTTGGGTATCAAGGGTGACTCAATTTTATTCTTGTGTCCTCGGTGATAAAAGATTGGATAAAGCTTCTGCTAGATAGCTGGGATAAAAAGAATGCAATGGTAAGACGTTGAGCACTCAGTGGGATTTTTCTTGACGTAGTAAACTTCTATACGCAAACAAGGCTACAAGGCGTTGTTCTCGGACACTGTTATTCTTTAGCTAATTTGTTTAAAATCAAGTATCACGGGTCGCCCAGCGTACGTTGAACGACCTTGTGCTTGACAAAGAACAAGATGAACAACACCACGCATAGGCACACGCATTGAGGTGCGCGGTGTCAATGAACAGATTTCGGCCACCGAACCAAAATGTTATCACGATTGACTTCTTGCCCTTGAATAATCTTACCACAAATTCTGATAACACAATAATCGAGCTTCAAAATTAGCGCCTGCTCACCACATTCTAAGATGTACAAAAATAACACACTAAAATTACTGCTGAAAACGAGGAGCTCGAGCTTCGTGGGGAGGAAAGTTGGCAGTCCATACGTGCGCATCCAAACGACAGAGTTCTCGTCTTGGCCCGCGTTAGTAGATAAGCCTACCATCCATGTCGTCTTGTTGGCAATAGATTCCTGGTCCTCGTACTTCGAGATGATGTAGCAGTAGCGGGGGGGGCTGTCAAAGCGACATCGTGTTGTCTGCGTCCGCAGGCTCACCCAATTTAATTGCGAGCCCGAAGGGTGAAGTTATTAGTGACTGTGCGCATATAAAATTAATATTCGATAAAATTAAAAAAATATGATTAAAATTTAATGAACCTGTAGGGGCATAAATTATAGACGAACCATATAGGATAAAACCTGAAGCAATTGATCCTAAAATAAAATATTTTAAACCAGCTTCAATAGTTTTTTTTGGGTTGAAGTTAAAATATAAAAACTTAAACTTTGTAATTCAATTGCTAAATATAAAGTAATAAAATGATTAGATGATATTAATAACATTAAACCTAATAAGGCTATTAACATTAATATATTAATTTCATATGAATTTATTTTTTGTTGTATTAAATATTTTTTTCGATTGAAAAACAAATAATTGTAGATAAAATTAAAATAACTTTGTACTTGTCAGTTTGTCTGTCCGTAAATAACGCTATGTACCTTACACGTCGTATTAAGTGCGATTTAGTCTTTGACCGTCTTTGTATGTGAATGACGCCAGTTGTACCTTACACGTCGCACTAGGTGCGATCTTGTCTGTCACTTATTGCGTCTGTGAGTAACGCTAGATGTACCTTACACGTCGTACTTAGTGAGATGAAGCCTTCGCCTCCTTTGCATGTGTCTGCAAATAACCGCTCAGTGTACCTTAAATGTCATACTAAGTGAAATGTTGCAGTTAATCCTCTTCATTGTTAATAAGCATTATTGCCAGCCCGAAGGGTAAAGGTTCTAATGATTCAGTTTTATGGGCTTAATGACGAAAATTAAAGGGCGAGCTCCAGAGCTTGCTCCCCTATCTTAAAATAGTAAAGTTTTACCAGTAATAACATACATATGTCCCAAGTCGGGACTGACCCATCTAATTAAATTAGGGAGGCGTTATGCATCTACCCCCCTTGCAAAAACTATCCACCCCTCACACTTACAATGCTCTGAGTGTTCGAAAAGAAGAAATGCAACGAACAATCCCTGAAATATTGTTGAAAGGTAAAATAAATCTTCGACCTCTTCTCTAAGCTTGTGCGTCTGAGCAAATTTCCCGTAAGCTTATAAAAATCGAACTGTTCCACACTACCGCTTCCCCGGCTTGGCCCCATACGCTCACTTTGACAACTGCACAAAACAGGCGCGTTTGGTTGTGAGCACTGATAGTATACTACCTTGACGTCACCTTCCTTCCTCTAGCCAACCCTCTTGGTACGCTTCGTAACAATAACATAACCCTGTGAAGTTCCATGTGACCTCAAATTAGCTTAGCCTCAGCAAGATAATCATGTGCCAGTATCATGTGGGTGTTAGGGCCTTCTTTTTAAGGATTTGTACATGACATAGCTGTATGCTGCACACATAGCTAGTACAACACGAATCGAGTTCATGTTTACCACCGGCGAGTAGGTTTTGAAAAACCAATTCCAAACTTCTGCTTGAACCCTTGAGCTACTATCCGAACCTTGTATCGGATCACTCGACCGTTCTCGTCGCGTTTCTTGGCAAAAATCCAACGGCATCCAATTGGACGAGTAGCCATTCCACGTGGAACGAGAGTCCACGTCTGGTTCCTGGCGTGCGACTGAAGCTCTGCATCCATCGCCTGACGCCATTCAGCTGCTTCATCACCAGCAATAGCCTCCGCATAAGTGTTTTGCGTGTCAAGAACACCATCAATACTCGCAGCATATGCAAGTACCGCCTCAGCGAGCAAGCCTTCTTAGTCAATTCTGGCACGCTTCGGTGATGGAAGTCCATCACTCCAGTCGGAGTGCTGTTCATCATCAGCGTCCGATCCATCCTCAAGAAGGAACATAGGTTCTCTGGTACGCCTTGACCGTTCCGCGTCGGGATTGAACACCATGCCATCTCCATGAAATGCTTGTGGTCGTGGCTGATACTCGGTCAGTTCCTGCCCAGTTGAAGTTGGTTCTGGTAGAGGTAATTGGGGTTTTCTAGGCTCTAGATCAAGTTCCACCTCGTTCATCTCCACATCCAGAACAGGTTCGTCGACAGCTTCTTCCATGGGTTCGTCCATAGTTTGCTGGTGTTCTTCAAACAAGGGAATGCTTTCGGTGATACTGTCCTTGGTCACATGAATCACCGTTCCCTGCTGCGGCAACTGCGTGTCATATATACCGCCCACCTCACGCTCGTCTAACTTGACCGAACGTGACAGCTTGATTGTTGAAGCATCTAAGTCAAATAAACGGTACCCCTTTGTGTTCTCAGCATAACCCAAGAACATACAGCGGAAACTCTTCGGCTCCAATTTCGTCCTTTTAACATCGTCAATGTGAGCGTACCCCTCTGACCCAAACACTCGTAAGTGTTCCATACGAGGATTCACCTTGAACCCCAACTCGTATGGTGTCGAGTCTGGATGTGTCGCGTTTGTCGAACAGTTGATTAGATACACGGCTGTGTTCACAGCTTCTGCCCACCATACAGCTGATACACCCTCATAGTGTATCATGCTCCGTGCCTTCTTTATAATCGTGCGATTCATGCGTTTCGCTACACCATTCTGCTGAGGACTGTACGGTACCGTTCGTTGGTGCTGGATACCGTTCCGGCGGCACATCTCATCTACAGTCTTGTTCATGAATTCAGTTCCACTGTCCGAACGCAGACACTTCAAGCGTTCACCCCATTGGTTTTCATAGAACGCTCGGAACTCCTTGAGCTTTCCAGGCACTTCACTCTTGTTCTTCATTAAGTAGGTTACTACATACCGTGAGTAGCCGTCCACAAGTGTCAACACATACTTGGCACCACCCTTTGAAAGCGTTCTCATAGGGTCCATCACATCCGTGTGTACTAGTTCAAGCACGCTTGATGAATTTATCAGTGTCCGACATGGGAATGGTGTTACGGTCTGCTTGCCCTTCATACAGCCTCCGCACAAGGTCTCAATACCTGGCTTACCATAGGTATACCGTTCTTAGCACGCTGTATCGTGATCATTGCGTCCTTGTTTGGGTGTCCCATCCGGGCGTGTCATGGCTCCCACTCACTATCTGCTCCCGAGTACTGCACAAACCGTGCTTCCTCTGGCTGACAGTCAAGAAGGAACGCTTTCCTCACATTTTCCCCCACAGCAATTGCGCTGCCGTCTCCCCAGATTACACACGACGAACGTTGAAACTCTACGTTCAAACCGCGTTCTGCGAGTCGTCCAACCGACAACAGGCGTCTGTCAAGCCCTGGGATAAACAAGATGTCCGTCATCTTGATGCGTCTATTGTTAAGACCGCTTAGCCTCACCATTCCTCTTCCATGAACCTTTAACTTCTTGCCGTCGGCAATAATCACTTCAACGTTGGTATCCATGGTCCCATAGTCGAACAGGTCGGAACGGTGCGGAGTCATGTGCGACGTAGCACCACTGTCGATCAGCCAACCTTTCAGGTGTTCCTCGCCCACGGAGAACACAGCTTTCATTACCGTTACCGCCTCTCTGAGCCTCGGGCAGTTCCTCTTCATATGACCAACTTGGTCACACCCGAAGCACTTGCCCTTAAAAGCACCACGGTTCTTCCGTGGAGCGTTCCTCTTACGATCATAGCTTGACCGCCTTTGAACTTACCAGCGTTACCATTGTCTTGGAACGCATTCTCCATCGTGGTGTCCTTCTTCTCCAAACGCTCATGCTCCTTTAGCAGCTTCTCCTTCACTTCAATTAGAGACACGTCCTTGGCGTTCTCTATAATTGATGAAATCGTGTCGTACTCGGACGGGAGACTCCTTAGAAGGACTACTAGCTGTCTCGCTTCATCGACGACCTCTCCCAGCGTTTGCAACCCCACTACAAACTCGTCAAAAGCGTCCAGATGATGGGCCATACATGTTCCACTCTCCATTTTGAACGCATGGAGATGACGTGTCATCGTGACACAGTTATGGAGGTGGAATGGTTATAGAAGTCTCGTAGCACACCCCACGCATGCATCGCACGAGTTGCAGACCGAATCTTGGTCTGATGCTGTATCTCCACACCTTGAGCGATAATACCAAGCGCCTTTGCGTCACTAACGAGCCACGCCTCGGTGACCTCGTTCTCGGGCTTCACAACCTCAACATGCGTCAGTAGACCCTTGCGTGCCAATGTCATGCGCATGTTATACTCCCAGTGGAAGTAATTCCTACTCCCAAGGAGAATTTTGGCGCGTTTGGAGGTCATATCTTGAGCGTCAGTCGGTGGCCTTGCGGCTGTTAACCTGTTAACGTAGTCGGTTGTTGTGTTGGAGGCAAACGCCGAAGTAAATATATTTAAGGTCCTTAGTTCACTACCATGAGCTATCTCTATGCCTTTATGTAACGCTGTTCCATGGCAATCCTCTGAAACTACCATAAAACTCCCTGATGATTTATCATATAGATCATCATCCTAACAACATGAAACGTACCTGTTCAGCGGTGTAATATCAACAATTTTTAAGACATACATATACTTGTATGGCTTCGTAAGAGATTTATTTTAAAAAGCGGGCATCTAGCAGTTGAGCGCGACTACTCTATTTTTTCATAGCTACGAATATTATGATCTCTCCCCAGCACACAACTGCACAAACGTCCGTCTGAGCAATTCTTTCTCAGGTGCGTAGCAAACTTGGCTTGCCTGATTTGCGCTGCCTCTTGCTATTCCGTGGCCAGTGTGCAGCAATGATACACTCAAACTAGCAACTGCACGTACACGCTTTTCACGCTTCTCGATTTCAAGAGCGCACGTGTCCATGGCTAATCAATATACTGGTGTAGCAAACTTGCAATAATAACAGCAATACCTTAAATTTTTACAATGAATGCATCGCATACGTCTCCTTTCAGCAGTTGTGACCCAATCAGTCTTCGGGTTGCAACACTTGGTAACAGCTTTAGCGGGCTTCTGTTCTAGTGGTGTGATGATCTGCACACCGGCTGGTGCATCCGAGATACATCATATCCGTCTAGTGGGTGTTCTGTGCAAGTACGACCAGGCTTCAGATCCTGCTGTATGGGTATATCTGGGTACGGAGTGTCTCGAGCTTTCGTTTACGACCCGTCTTCATGTCCACGAGTTGTTTCATCATGCTCATACGGTCCTCGAATTCGAGTCTACCACCACCGTCTCTTGTGTGAACCCTTTAACACGTGGTTGGCTCATATCTTGATCTCCTTGATGCACTGTCTGTCGGCGGCAAACTGCGACAAGTTTTTGCCTCGACCTCTGCCTTGCATTCCACCTTCATTTGCTTCTACACCTGCTCCTTGAGCGCTATTTACCACTCGTACTTTCGCATGACAACACCTGCATCCGATACAAACATATTAGAGATAGATCCCCACCCCCGGTGTTGCTCTATTCTCGCGATTTAAAATAGATGGCGTATGTGAGTGCGCTCCTGTCGTTGATAAACGGAGTGTGTGCAGAGGTTTTTATGACAAACATGCTCGTCGGACTTGGACGCACACCTCTCCACGCTGACTCAACGAGTATCTTGACCCCTCACATGTTTTGGCAGCTCTCCTCAGGCGCCTACGTGTTCTCCGCTGAATTCAGCAGACGTCTTGTTTGCCGTGACAACGACAGCTATACTTTTTACAATCTGCACAACATAGCAAAACATACATATATGTTACATTTCTTCTTACGAGACGGGACGGGTTAAACAGCTCCAACTGAAAGACTACCTATGTCTAACTCTATCTCCAACTACACAAATACATATAATCAGTTATTTTTGAGTCGTGATTTGCTGTCGATTTGACAGATGGCAGATATAAGCGGTACATAACACTACGGCGTATCCTGCGCCAAGTGAAGCTCCAAGTACGCAATTAGTATTCGGCGGCAACCACGATCCTGCTTGCGTACCCACCCATTTCTATCATTACAAAACTTGACGAGCCCAACATTGAACGTGTCACCGCCGCCAGTACTGCATTTCTATGAGTGGACGTGGGGTAATGCAGTTTCTGATGAAGAAATGAACGGCGCTAGTCTGCACGTAGGGTCGCCAGATATTAATTGCCCCTACAAGGAGCAACGACGATCACTTAGGCCAAGGTCATGAAAATACTCGAGTGACTGCGGATAGCATACAATCCTGCCATTAAGATCAAATACGACAGCCCGTCGTCACGAGATGACTGAGGAGCTGAACGACAGTAATGCGACCGCTGCTATTAACGTTAATGCAAAGTGCCTACTGCTCATGAGCGTGCTGTCTCTTTAGCTCTGCTAAGAAGTTTTGGATCATCCACAGTGCGAAACCTTTGCCACAAATTTTACTCCCGGACGCAAGTAGAGCTCTGTCATCTCGAGCGCATCGTGGCATTGCCGCAACTGCGATCGACTGTCAGTCGGAAAGCTGCCCGAAAATGATGGCGCCATGTCACCAAGCACCACGTCAGCCTTGAGTCCTCTCAGTGCTTCGCTCAGCTGTTCCTCACTGTTGCATGGCAAAAATCATCCACAAAAATAGCAATGCCTGCCATGAGTTCAAACTGTTTAAGGTCTACAACCACAATTGTCGGTAGTGAGTCCCGATTCTCCGCCCTCTGTATCTACTGGGGTTTTCTCTTTAGTGTCCTTTTGTCTTGTGGCGTGTTTCCAAGGTGAGAAAGCCTTTGATTTGATGCGGCAAATTCCCAACTATCCTCGATCGACTGCGTGTCGAAGCCACGCAGCCAGGTTTGGAGGCCTGAGTACCGTAGATGTTTATGAGCGTGGGAACGCTCGCTTCACGAGCGTCCTCCAAACATTTTATTGGCCGCCGTCTCCGACACCTACCATAGAAATCCCTGGATCATCAGGTGGACGAGAAATACTGAATGCGATGATGCGTGCGCTACCAGTATTGAGACCCCTCTCAGGCAGCTATGTAACTCGGATCGTAAAATCTAATGGATGCCATTGGCACCAGGGCGGAGGCGAATACCAGAAGCCCAGACGCACGGGGCCCCGGCGAGACCCGACAATAAATATAGCCTGTATCCGTGTCAACTGAAATACATACCGAAAAATGGGTTTATGATTTCAAATGATAAGACGTAACTTTTGCCAATGTTGGAGGGTGGAGGGTGACGCGGACTGTCCGCAATAATTCTAGAGCATGCGGTTTATTTGTATTGCTCGCATGGTGCGACGTTATGCACCGCTGTCGATTTGACATCTATCAGAACAAATGCAAATCACGACTCAAAAATAACTGATTATATGTATTTGTGTAGTCGGAGATATAGTTGGATACAGGTAGTCTTTCAGTTGGAGATGTTTAACGTGTCCCTTACGAGACAAATAATTTCATTTCACAACACAAAATAGACTCACACGTGAGCGTACACGCACCCTCGAGCAGGATGTCGCACGGCATAGTTGCAAGCCCGAAGGGTGAAGCTATTAGTGACTGTGCGGTGAATGCCGAGCTTTTTAAATCTTACTTATCTGTGTGTGTCTGTAAATAACGCTAGAAGTGCCATAAACGTCCTATTAGGTCCGATTTAGTCTTTTTTGCCTCCTGTGTATGCGAATAACGACAGGTGTACCTCCGCGTCGTACTAAGAGTGTCTCCAGGGGAAACTTTAAATACACCGAGGATCTATTGAAGCGATCCAATTCTCATGTTTTCTATGCAAAAAATGTTACAAAGACAGCCCTCGACTTTGCTATTGGACATCGATGGAGCAACACCGCATGCGTACATAAATTCTCAGTTGATACGTGTACTCTCTGTTGCCCGAAAGTTTGCTATGCAAATTAATCGCTGGAATACTCGGCTCTGGCGTGGACAAGATATTGATGTTGGTGACGAACGATAATCCCCTAGGCGAAATGACTGCAACAATGAGGCTCCATCCCGCTCCCATTTCAATCGACTTGCGTATCGCTAGGTATTCGGGCCCATTTGTAAGAGCTCAAATCAGATAAAGGTAAAGAATCTTACGTACGTGTAGAGGAAGGTTTCAGTATAAGGTAGGGGTAAAAAGTAGAAATGTATGGTATTTAGTGTAGTTAATCTCCTCTTAATAAATCCTTTATAGTCGTCTTTCAACTATACATAAATATAAACACGTATTGTAACTACGTGCTCACCACTCGTTGCGTTTTTCTGTCGTGGATCGGCTTTATTTGTTAATATTATTGTCCTATATCAACCAATGAGCAGTGTTTTACTCCTACGTTGCAATATTACCTGTTAAGATAATCGCGAGCCCGGTGGGTGAAGCTATCAGTGACTGTGCGCAAGTTGAATGCCGAACCTTTTAATTCTTAGTTAACTCTCTGTGTGTGTCTGTCTGTCTCTCTGTGTTTGTCTGTAAATACGATAGGAGTACCATAAACGTCGTATTAAGTGCGATTTACCCTGACACCTTCTATTTATGTAAAATGGGCCATGTGCACCTTACACGTGCACAAAATGCGATGTAGTGTGTCGCTAATTGTTCCCTCGGGTAACGCTTGGTGTACGTTACACGTCGTACTAAGTGCGAAGTAGTCAGTCACCTCCTGTGAATGTGAATAACGCCAGGTGTACCTTACATTTTGCACTAAGTGCGCTGTGGTGTTTTCGTGAGTAACGCTAGATGTACTTTGCACGTCGTAATAAGTGCGATGTAGCCTGTCGCGTCCTTTGTATGCGTCTGTAGAATAGAGGGGAGCAAGCTCTGGAGCTCGTCCTTTAATACAAGTAATTCAGTCTATAGAAATGATTCAAGTTCTGTATATTCACGTACCTTGCGCTCAATCATTAAAAGATTCACCCTTTGGGCTCGCAATAATGCGTATTAATAATGAAGAGGAAATAAATGCTATATCGCACTTAGTGCGAAAATTAAGGTACACTGAGCGTTTAGTTGCACACATGCAAAGAAGGCTGAAGGCAACATCGCACTTAGTACGGCGTGTGAGGTACATCTAGCTTTACTCACAGACGCAATAAGTGACTGACAAGATCGTACTTAGTATGACGTGTAGACCACCTGGCGTCATTCACATAGACAGGAAGTGACAGACTAAATCGCAGTTAATACGACGCGTAAGGTACACCTGGCAATATATTCATACAAAGACGGCAACAGACTAAATAAGACGTTTAAGGTTCTCCCAGCGTTATTTACAGATAGACGGACACACGCACGCAGATAAGTACGAATTAACAAATTCGGCATTCAACCTTGCGCACAGTCACTAATAGCTTCACCTTTCGGGCTCGCAATCATATAACGGACTCACCCCGTTACAGTTTTCCCTTGGGCAAAGTAGCACACAAACTGACTGCAGAATGAAAGGGTCAATCCCATTGCTACCACCAGTATCATGTGTTAATGCCAGCTCGAAATCAA
The DNA here is from genome assembly GCA_000173235.2 of Hyaloperonospora arabidopsidis Emoy2. Lineage (NCBI taxonomy): Eukaryota > Oomycota > Peronosporomycetes > Peronosporales > Peronosporaceae > Hyaloperonospora > Hyaloperonospora arabidopsidis. Next base: position 121,575 of record JH598525.1, on the reverse strand, counting down.
CAGATCTTAATCAGTCTCTTGAAAAGTGTTTGCTCCTGAGGCGTTAGTGAAACAAGGTTATCTCGAATAGAGTATGTGATAGCTCTGTTTGTGCAGGAATTGATCTCGCAGCTTATGAGGCAAATCCACGCAAATGATAAAGTTAGACGGATGACAGCTATATTTATATCGTTTGCACTGATCGTTTTCATCATCCTTCGCAAACACCAAATCAGGGGATTGGTTTGCTCGGTCTGTATCAGACTTGATGAGGCACGTGACGAGTCAAGCCATTCTTCCCGGTGACCCGACCACGGAGGGTTAGCCACAACCGCAACGAATCGACCAAAGGCAAAATTTAATGATTTGTCTCGGACAAACCGTTCACAGTCATTAAGCTCCAAAGCATATCGACCCAGCGCTGGGATTAAAAATTTAAAGGTGCGGTGTAATTCGTTTCCTTCTTTCCCTCTCTCCTAATGCCACGAAGCCCAGACTACTCGAGCAAACTTCGCCTCACTTCCATGTGTATTCCCAGTAAGTCGCACTGGGCACGTGTGTCGACCACGTCTCTGCCTCAATACGTCTACATTGAACGCGCCGAATCTAAGCGCTAGCGCTTAGATTCGGCAGCAACGTTCCCCTTTCCACCTCTTGTAACACTCCCGGTGTTCAAGCGAATTCTTCTCGCACCCTCATGTGCTGTCCTGTGTACCGCCTCGATTGCTTCTTTCGCATGTATATTCGCAAAAGGAGGTGATCCGCTTCTACGTTGCAACTCTTTTGTGCAGACCTTCACTCGAAAGTGTCGCTCCGTCATCACGTTCATGTCACTTCTTACTTGCTTATTTTGGCGAAAATCGATCCTTCATGTGGACCGCACCGCACGTGAGTGGCCACTAAACCAAGACTTTGCAGAAGTCATCGACGACTGACATCCACTTCTCCTTAATTGAGTGATTATCTGAGAACCATTGGGATACTTCTGGGGGAAACGGCCGTAACAGGTTACTTTGACGCCGTTGTCTAGCGCTAAAGACAGTCTGCCTGTCATCAATTTCTCTATTCTCATTCATACGTCGTCCTCGTGGTCAGTTGACCGACTTAAGGGCTGAATTCGACGATCGTGTTCGTATCAGGCCGACGATGTTCCGCCTCTGAAGCTCGACCGTAGCTGGCACTAACTTACCGCTAAAGCCAGTGCTGCCAGTCTGACTGACCCACGCCCAGAGTGCCGCCACAACAAAACTTTACTACTATTTTTATCGTGGCAACTGTTCAGCTCCATCACTCAAAGCTTACTATGTTGCTTCTTAGACAAAGCGCACACAGAGCTCACCCGTGTGCACGAATGCACGGCGATACTTGAAATAAGACAGCAACACCACATCCAACTTCTAGTTGGAAGCGTTATCTTTTGTGGGTGTGCCTATCATTTATAAATAGGGAGGGTACAACTAGCGAGGCCAATCCCATCTTTTGGTGAAGACTACGTCATAGGTTCGTTGACAGTGCGTCCTTTGCAACGATTATCGCCTAATCAACAATTGCATCACAACCGAACGTCACCCGTCAACGTCATGCCTTCGAACCGCGCAGAACCTCCGCGCGTATATGCAGTGGGCGACTTCAGCTGGATGGAGGACGAGCGCTACGGCGGTAAAAAGTCATTATGGACGCGCGTGAAGGAAGACCCGCTCGTGCCGTTGGGCTGCATTGGAACCGCGGCCGTGCTACTTGGCGGACTAGTGACGTTTCAGCGCGGACAGTCCAAGCTGGGAAACAAGTTCATGCAGGCACGAGTGGTGCTGCAGACGGCCACGGTCTTTGCAATTGCAGGAGGTGCTGCACTGGCGGCTGGAGAGAAGAAGGAGACGAAGAAGCGAAGCTACGAGGACCGCATGCAGATTGAGCTGTCGAACAAGTAAAACAATGAAATAGGCAGATGCTATATGCTATTGGAGAGGATACTCGGTTGCATGGGCAAAGATGTTTGCTGGTAATAAAAAGCCAACAAATTTTGCTTACTTCCAACAAATTATTTTTTGTAGTACGAACTCAACCGTTTCATGCTTTTGATAAAGGTATTTTTATCGTTTATATATTCTAACATTAATATCTCAATAGTCACTAAACGAAATGTCAAGTATCGTAGCATAGTTAATACGTTTATGCAGTTTGAAACAATTATAAGCAAAAATAGCAACACGCATCCAAATATGGAAAAATTTGTAAGTTTTGATACCGCCACTTATTTGTGCACATCAGAATGCACACAGTTTTACGAGCAAAACAAGCAATTTAAAAGCGAATTAGAACAAATACAAAATTCTATGAAGATTTGTACATTGAGAAAAAACAAGCTTTATGCAGTTCTGAATGCTTTTGCACTTAGTTTCGATCAAACGTCGAAAAATTGCATCAGTTTTATGCTGGAGCAACTGTTACTAGTAAACGCGTGGTAACTCGCGTATTAGCGAAGGTCTGTCTGCTACCAAAAAGATTAATTCAATATAGGAATAGTTGAAGCATGTGCTTATAGATCAACTTGATAAGAGCAGGATAAAAGCTCTTACCGCTAAAAACGGCTATAATTGATCATCAAAAGGCTGAGCATTATGTGGATAATTTAGGTTATCAAGTTTTCTAACATAGGGCAACTTGTAATGTGACATAGCTGTCGAGTATTGCTGAGCCATGCCAAAGTCATGGTTAAAGCGAATCGTCAAGAATTCGAACCAGCACATTGGCCATAACTTTTCTATAGTCGCGCGGAGCATCTGCGAAAGTGTCTCACCCTCACAGGTAGTGTTTGTCAAGTGGCGATCGAAATGACGAACTAAAATTGCTATCTCATGACAACCATTATCGCATTAATCTCGTTTTTTTCTTGTGCCTTCACCAAGTTCAATTTGGTATCAAAAGCTAGGATTAAAACTGGCAAAACTGCTTCATGTCGTTACGTTGGAGATGCTAAATCGGGCAAGTATGTAACTCTGTACATAGGTCGAAGCCACGGGAGTTCGTAAAACAGAGCACATGCGTGTTCGGTAAGCAATGTTACGATAGAGCATATCTACGATAGCAATATTGTGTGCGCTGCCGTGTCGCGACCAGGCAACCCTTATATGAACATGACTACGATAACGGGTCCGAACGTCTCAGACGCTCATTAACGACTCATTGTCGGAGCGACGAAAGTGCGATCGATACCGCAACGTCCAATCTGTATGGTACGATATAATACTCAACGGTGGACGTGTAATTACTTCACTTTTGTGAGCAAACGAATGCCGTGTAGCTCGCATGGATGAGAAACGACAAGAGTTGATGACGAAGTTATTTTGGAGCTGCAAATAACACGGACACAACAACTTGTGACTCTATGCTGAACGTGCTTCTGAAACAACGTGCCGGTATCTGTATGCAACAGAGAGATCGACAAGATTTCCAAATTGTCGTGGCCACTTTGAAAATCTTGGCTCAATTTTGTCTTCGCGCGCAAAATTAGAATTCGCAAGTAGTTACTAAGGTATGAGCGACTCATTCATTTAGATGTTCTAAAATCGGCAATTTGTAGGGTTTACTGGTTGGACTTTTTGGGCACGTGTTTACTAATGATGGAGTGATCGAGAAAGCACCGTAACATTGATAACGAATAAAATATGACATCGCAATGTAACTGCGGGCCACACCCGGTCATCATCTGTTTCTTGTGATCTACCATATTTTCAACTGGCCTTTCTGCCAAGGCTTGTAATAAACTCGTTTGCTCAGGGGATTAATGGTGGCAACGTAGCTAAAAGAATGTGATGTCATTGTTTCTCATTTGTGCTGCCTGAAGCAACGACATGACCAGCTAAGCTGCTCGACGCAACACACTTCAACAACTACTGCGTTGTGGCCTTCTCTTCCTTCCTTTGCACCTCACTTGCCACGCTTGCCATGGTTTTACTTGAACGTATTAAAGTCGCGGACCTCGTTTACGATCTCGAGAGCACGCTGAAGTAGTGTGCGCATCTCATCACAATTGGAGCGCCGCACGGCAATGTCACCGGTCTCCGCCAAGAGCTCGTACAACTTGTCCTCGCGGTAGAGCGACGAAACCAACTCGTTCTGAATGTTTTCCTTCGAGCGTCCCACCATAAAGCACATAATGGCTTTCGGCACCAAGTCGAGAAAGTTCTTCCGAACAATGTCAAAGTACGATGCCAGTAGACTCTTGATGATTTCCGTTTCAATGCGTTCCCGGTCGGTCGGGTCGTCGCCTTGTCGCATGCTCACAGGCACCTGAGGCAGCTTCACGACCGCCGGCTTCGAGCTAACGTGGGCATCTGCACCTCTTTTCTTGTGGCCACTACCGAACAAGGACATGGGGTCATTCCCGTCAGGCTTCTCTTCTGCTGCATGCGCAGGAGCTGCGTACTGCTTCGGTGCCTGCCCTGAACGCCGTGGGTCCTGATTTGTCATATTGTTGGTCGGTGCTCCAGCTGCTGCCATTGTCTCACGCTGCATTTTCTCCATCAATTGGGCCACTGCACGGCTGCCACCGATGAAGTCAGGGTGGTTGGTGTTCACGTAGGCCAGCTCGATCTGGATGAGGTTTTGAATCATCGCTTGCGTCGGGACCAACGACGCACGCAGCATGCCGTTCACCACTTCCATGACGCGGTCGCGCAGCTCAGGAAAGCGCGAGAGCTCGATCGTCTCACATTGTGACGTCACGCGCTGCAGCTCGTCAAACACCAGATCCACACACTGCAAGCCAGGTTGCTCCAAACGGCTGATCTGACGCTTCGCCAGCAGCTCAAAAGAAACTTCAGGAACAAACAACGCCTGACGCGGGCCGTTAGCGTTTCGAATGGTAGTACGTATGTCCTCGTCGCTAAGCCCGTCAAAAGGATTCACCTCTCGCAGAGACTTGGAAAAGATCTCATTGAAAATGTAGTTGATACGCGCACCGCCGTAGAGCTCGTCCATTTCCACTAGCTGGTGGTTGCGTCCGTCTAGTGAGTTCGTAAAATTGCTCGAAAAGTGCGACAACAGATTGAGCAAACAGCCGCCCATTTCAGTAGCCGTCATCTGCTCCGTGGGGGACCCCATCTCGCCAAGCTCCTGATCAAGATCAGTAACCATACTGCTGATCTTCGACTTGATGTCGGGCAGACAGTCTCGAATGTGATGCATCAGGATCGTATTCAGCGTCTTGGACAAATACTGCGTCCCCATCCTCGATGCAATGGCTCGGTACGCCGGATGCGTCTTGAAAAACTTTTGCTCTTTCGCCAGTGAATCACGAATCGACAGCTGGGAGTTAATGTCCGCTTGACTGCGATTCACCACGCCCACATACCCTCGCTTGAGCGGGATCACACGCCCCTGCAGCATTTCCATGGCGTCAGTGCCATCATCCATGAGATCCAGTTTCGTGAGCACACCAATCGTGCGTTGTCCATCCGGGTCAATCTCCCGCGCCATCTTCAGTGCGTCACTGTTGGCCAAGTCCGTATTGGCCGACGTGACTGCAAGGATGATCGAGTTGGGGTTGGCAATGAACGTCGTGCACATGTCTCGGATCTGTTCCTCAATGTCCACGGGTTGGTCTCCCACCGGTACTTTCGTGATCCCCGGGAGGTCCACGAGCGTGAGGTTCAGCACGTGGGGAGAAAAGACCTTGAGGTTGATGCTCTTGTTGCTAATGCCCTTGTTCTTGCCCGTGATGCGGTCCGTTTCCTTCTCAATCTCCTGACGGATCTCGTGAAAGTCCGTAAACTTGTGGCCTGGAATGTGAAGGAACTCGCCCCACTCCTCTGCCCCCTCAGCAGCTGATGCTCCGTCTTCAACTACTTCTCCACTCGTCGACGAGTTGTAAAGCTGCAGAATAAGCGGTCGACGCGTGACGATCCCAGAGCCACGCGGCAGAAAGTCTTTGCCCACGATGTTCTCCAGCACGGACGACTTGCCGCTGCTCTGGCTGCCGATGACGACGATCTGCGGCAGATTAATGGGCGACTGTCCGATGGCACTGAAGACGTCCTGGAGCTTGTTGATGATGGGGATCAGCTGGTCCATGACGGCGGCAGGTCGAGTGGTGATTGCACGCTGCTCTTTTGTTCTCCCTGTTGCGTGGAGTCGGAGTGGAGGATTTCTAAGAAGAGAGTGGGTGAATGATTTCTAAATGGCTTCACGGTCGATCGAAAGTGGGACGTGGTGTGGTCTGGTGTGGCGCGACATCTATAGCGATGTGTCACTGTCACGGGGGAGAGTGGCAATGCCAATCAAACGTCAAGCGATGGACGCTGCCAGCGACCTCCAGCGCCGCGACTTGCACTTGCTCTACGTGCACCACGACACGCTTCACTGTGCTTTTACGCGCTGTATCGCCTGCTGCTACAAGATCGCTCTCCATGGTCGGCCTGGTTTGCTGCCAAACGTCCGTCCCGAGCTGTGTCCGCGCATGGAAGCGACGGCTGATGCTGCAGTAGACGACCAAGCAGGTCTAGCGCCTTCATTTCAAGCCAATAAGCACTGCATTGGTCTGTACGATGCATCAAAAGTGAAGAAGATCCTGACGGTCGGAGACGGCAACTTTTCGTACTCGTTGGCGCTCGCCAGAGCACTGGGTCCAGACTCGGGCGTGGAGCTCGTGGCTACGTCGCACGAGAGCATGACGTCGATAGTAGAGACGTATCCGGATGGCGAAAAGATACTTGGGGAACTAGCTGTGATGTCTAATGTGAAGGTAAAGCACGAAGTGGATGCGACGGATGCTGAGCAACTAAAGGCACTGGGCCAGTTTGACCGCGTCATTTGGAACTTCCCGTGTATTCGAGCGCCACAAGGAAAAGACGGACAGAATGACGAGATGGAATGCAATAAAAAGCTGTTGCACAATTTTTTTAGTCATGTCGGTCACGTGTTGACGGCTACTGGAGAAGTGCATGTCACGCACAAAACCAAGGCTCCATTCAGTCAATGGGGCATTGAGAACATTGCCACGACCAACCATCTTGGCTACAAGCGGTCCGTCATCTTTGATCGGTGCTTGTATCCGGGATACACGAACAAAAAGGTACTCTCGAAAGGTTCGTTCCCGATTTGGGATTCACAGACGTTCGTTTTCGTGCCTGAAGGACAAGCGCAGCTTCCAGCTGAAGGCGAGGAGGCAGCCATACCTGACGATGACGGATGCCCTGATATGATCGAGCCAGTTACAGTGGATATCCTTGATAAGGTGTACTTGCTGCTTACGCCCTCGTTAGACGACATGCTAGGTTCTAAGAAGAAGAAAAAGAAGAAGGGGTGTAGTGGCAGCAAGGGCGCTGCAAGCAACAGCAACTTCAAGGACGTCAGTAGTAGCCGCAAGGACGTCACCAATCAAAAGCGTAAGCAACCTGCTCTAGGTCGCTCTAAGGAAAACAAGCACTCGGGCACGAAAAAAAGTCGCAGGTCGTAGTGTAATTCGTGACAAGCTCTAACACCCAAGAAATAGAAAGTCATCTACTAGCTCATCCTGCTCTTTGACGTGCTTTTCTCTCTTGTCCGCTTTTCTCCTCCTTCACCGGATCGAGACCTCCTTGTGCCGTCGGTACTGCTGCTGAATCTTCGTGGCCGCGCGCTCCAGCGTGTGAACTCCGATCAAAACAAAGACTCGATCACTCTTGAGAAGCTTGAGATCTGCTTTCGGGGTCGTGATTACGATAGGCAGTTCGACATGGCTCGACAATCCGATTGTCTGTGTTGACAAGCGGTAAATGCCGATGCAAATACCCGAATACGATGACTTGGCGAACGCTTGGAAGACGTCCGAGTACGTGCACTTTTCCTGCTGTAAACAACCGGCACGTCGTAAGGATACTCAACAATCACAAGAAAACATGGCAAGAGTACACAGCTTACTCGAAGCAGGCGCGGGATCGAGAAGGTATGAATCGCACCAGTGCAACGAGGACCTCCAACCAGCTGACGAATAATCTTGTGAATTGACGGGTTGAAGTACGTCTGCACAACCATGTTTTCGCATAGCTGTGGGTGTAGGATCCGGCCCGACATGTACAAAGGAAGACCGAAAATCTCCTTCTTTGACGCTTGTCCTGATGCCTCGTGTTGCAGAATATTATTCCACAACTTGAACAATTCTGTACTCCAAACATCCGCTGCAACTCCTCGCTTCCTGTTGTTACCGATCGACGCCACAGTTTGTACCTTGGTGGATTGAAACGACATGCCCATAAATTTTGAGTTGGCTTCGTCGGCAAGCTCGGTGATTGTGAAAATTTTCGAAAGGTCCATTTTGAGCTCCACCAACATCGTCGCGAAGATCGCCTCCGCATCATCAATACTGGACCCCGACTCCACGTCAGAGACGGATGCAGACATACTTGTCGTTTCTGACCGTTTTCCAAGTACCACGACCGCAGCTGCTGCTTTTGCGCCAGCGCACTGCAAGTCTGAATAAATAGTGGGGCTTCCACGTACGTAAAACTGGTCGAAACGAGTAGTCAGGTTAGCTGCGACTCACTGCCAAGTAAAACGGAAGTACATACCACATCGTCAAAGGCGAGCAACATGCGTGTCAACAGGTCGGACGGCTCCACAGCATCCAAAATCGTGATTGGAGGATGGCTGCTGGCGTATGGACTGCGAAGAGGTCTGATGAGCCATTGCAGACTTTCTACGGATTCTCTGCCCAGGAAACTGCAGATGACGAGATGCTCGGGATGCAACAGGATAGCGAGAGGTGGAGCAGTAAGCCTCTCGCGCGGCGCCACAGTTGACGGCTTTTCATTCACAGTACGGTGTAAACCGGCATGAACTTGAAGTGTTTCGTAAGGATTGTCACTGGCGATCGTTCGGTTTGCATTTTTGATCCTCAGAATAATCGTCTCCAGTGAACGGTCCTGCACCGTACAAGCATTCAAAATTAGTAGGTAACCACAGCGATACTTCACAATTGCAGAATTATGTAGCACCAGAACAAGCAATCCAGTTCCCGATGTTGAAACCTATCAGAAACGAACAATTAGGTTGTGATGTGACTATCAACCGACAAGGTGATGAAGAAGAACCTACTGGGCTATGGTGCTTCATATTTGCGTAGTTCGGAGTCGTGTATGCCGTGTAAGCACTCGCACTGCTTAGCTCATCGCAAGAAAGGTTGCCTTCATGACCAGAAGAGAGCATCGGTTGGAACATATCTTGTTCAACTGGGTTCGCGAACGTAGAATAGTTGATCTGTCGCCGCCTGTGTTCTAAACTGACCTCTCCCACGCAAATCTTGTAGTGAAAAACTTGGTCCAGGTCATCGGCGATGCAATAACACTGAATACACTCTGTCAGAAGCAAACTGTCGCCGGGATTTAGCAACACACGAGACTCGAAGCTGCTATGGAACATTGCCTCCTCCTCGGGAAACTCGACCTCCACACCGATAAGCAGTACTGTACCTGACGTTTCTTTGAAAATTCGAGTAGCCCCTTCAGAAAATGTCAGACCCTCGTATTCCTATCACCACATCCGCCGCAAGAAAATGCAGTTGCAGCATCAGCTTATGATAACATACCTCAACCTTGGTGTCATGCAAGCACGCACCTTTGATAAATGGATAAAGTACATTTCTTTCGCTGCACCGGCATAGTATTCTTCCGTCCAGCTGTCTCCGGACAATTCCTTTTCAGCGTCCGATCCAGTCGATTTGCTGCTCTCAACAGCAGTGGGCAGAAGAACTTCTTTGTCGATGTCAACAGAAAAGCTTGATCCCAAGTTTGCCAGCATGGATGAGACGCCGTGTGAAACGGTATTTTGAGCGATCAGGCCCATTTTGACAACGTTTTCGCATATGATGTCGTCTGGGTGTACACCCGCAGCTAGTACGTGCCGACCACTCTCAGCACGAAGCACCATCACCAAAATGCGCACAGACGGTCTGTCAGGGCAGCACGAGTATTAGTCATCGTGACTACGGAAAAACATAATGTTTCATCTCACTACATGGCTCACCCAACATAATGTCTGGTTGCGAGTGAGCGCATGATGTTTCTCGCATCTTCCTTTGCGGCGTCACTAGCCAGTTTATCTGGAAACACAAACACTGCTACGGCATCGCGAGCAAGAGACCGCTCTAAATCTTCAGTGCGGGTAGCGTCACCAGCGATGTATGTTACACGCGATGTGTAGACGGGGTCTGCTTTCAGCTTAGCGATAAGCGGCTTCACGAAGTTGGCCTTGCGCTCCCCAAGGATAACAGCGTCGAGCCGCCGTGTATCAGCATCGCTCAAGTGGTCAGCATGGAAAAGCTCTTGGAGAATGGCTGAGAGCTGGGCGTACGATGGGTTACCAATAATTAGCACATGCTTGGAATCAGGCTTAGCAACGTATGGCGGGTTTCCAATCCGACGCAAGTTATACAAGCCGGTGAGGTTGTCGATCTCCATCGAGAACAAGATGATCCCCATGATGATAAACATGATGGCCAACAGTCGACTAGGTACTGTTTGAGGTGCGTTGTCGCCATAGCCGACGGTGCCAAGTGTCTGTAAAAATTGTTGCAATCGATAGCACAGATTTAACATACGAGGTGTTGCGACATGATTGCAGACAACGTACCACAATCGTAAAGTAAAAGGCAAACATGACCGACCACGTTGATTCCGAGCACTCCAAGGACTCGTGTCTCGTGACAGTCCCATCATTGCAGCTATACAAATGCGCGAACCCGTTGTCGGTGAAAAATGGCAGCTCACCTAGCGTCTCCAGGAAGAACATGATTGACGCGCCGACCATGATCATGAGCAAAATCTTGATTCCAAGTCGGACCATCATCCAGCCTTTCGTCGATCGAGGCACGTGTTTCTCCATTTCCATGTAACTCCTTAGCATAAACACCGGCCGCATGACCGAGAAGTCCAAATACGTCCGTGTTTGCACACCACCAATGACCTTTACAGATCCAAAACCCACGCCAAAGTTGGATGCCAGACATAGCAGCTCCAGTAGCGTGACGGGCGAGAAACAGAAGATGAGTTTGTACCGAGACGCGAGGAAGCGCACGCCATCGTCCACAATAGCGATCGCGTAGAGCCCTAACACGGTGTAGTAAGACCACTCAGTGACATCGTACGAGTCGAGTCTGGACATTGTAAGGCCCAGAATGGCACACGACACGAGCCACTGGACAGGTCGGTTCTGCAGTTTTCCACAATACGTAAAGAGGTCACTCAGTAGCTAGAAGCTAAGCGGCTGTACACACAATGCAATTATTGCTTACAATGATTGCGGCCGTGCGGGACGTGCGCGCCCATCGGCGGCACTTGAGCGAGAAGCCGATTTCGCCCTTCCGCAGCGTTTTGCGCTGGTGTTTCGATGCGACCGTCCACAGCAGCGAGATGAGCAGTAGCACTGCAAGGAGATAGACGGCGTGGAGCACTTGCTCTTGCGTGTGCGCCCAGTGGGCGACACAGCGCGGCGTGCTCGTCGTGGCGTTCGCTGCTTCGTGTTGATTCGCACAGATCATGTGGAAGGGTTTATGAATGACGTACTCCGAGTGCAGACGGTACAGGTGCAAAACGTGACGAGATCGTAAACGTCTGTTCTGACGTGATCAATGTACAGTAGTACTTGTCTAAAATAGTAATATCAGGACAGCTCTCTGGATTCAGCGTTTTTCCTGTAGAATCCACCACA
>JH598525.1:80490-98127 GCA_000173235.2 Hyaloperonospora arabidopsidis Emoy2 | reverse complement strand
GGTGGATTCTCGACATGAAATCGAGCTCAAACCGGGCTCGAAGTACTGTGTAATGAAGCCGTGGTCACTGCCTCATGAACAAGTACTTGCGATCGACAAGTTCTTTGCCGATCGCTTAGCTGCGTGTCATGTGAGGGAGTCAACTTCCCATCACAGCTCTGCGACCTTCTGTGTGCGCAAGGCCACACTAGGATAGCGGATAGTGCATGCATTCAACAAGTTGGATGCTGCAACGGTACCGGCTCGGACGCCGATACCGAGGAAGGACGTAATCATTGATGCTATGTCAAAGAGTACCATCTTTTCATCCACGGATCTGATGGATGGCTTCTATCATATCCTAATGCGTGAACTGGACATCGCGTACACAGCATTAAGCACCTCGAGCGGCATGCTTTGGGAGTGGCTAGTAATACCACAGAGGATTAGTTACGCCCCCGCCACGTTCAACAGATGCGTCACAAATCTGTTGAGACCGGTGCAAGACTACGCACTGAGTTACTTCGACGATGTATTCGTCCATAGACGGGCTATGGGCAGAAAGACGGATGTAGAGGTTCATAGAACACACGTTCGTCAGGTTCTTACACTTATGCGCAAGCATAAGTTGTATGCCAACCTCAAGAAGTGTATATTCGCTGCTAGGGAAATACCAATTCTTGGGTGCATCGTGGGTAAACACGGCGTACGTTCTGATCCAGAAAAGATCAAGTCGATTACCGACTGGCCTGTGTCAGTCGACGTAAAGGGACTTAGAAATTTCCTTGGTCTAGCGGTGTACTTACACAAGTACTCGCTCAACTACGCTGAGATGACCGTTCATCTCTCTCGTCTTTTGAAAAAGAACGAGAAGTGGTCATGGAACGCTGATTGTCAGCGTTCCTTTGAAAGAATCAAGCAGAGCTTGATGCAATCGCCCATCTCGGTGATTGCAGACCAAGACAGATCATTCCATGCGGTCTGTGACGCCAGCGATTTTGCAATCGGCTGCGCGTTACTGCAGTACGATGCAGACGGCGCAGAGTGCGTCGACTGTTATCAATCACGTTATCTGCAAGCAGCTGAGCGTTATTATCCAGTGCAATACAAGGAACTCCTTTTGCCATGAAGTATGCATTGGCGAAGTTTTGCGTCTATCTCCTTGGAGATAGACTGTTTGTAGTCTATACGGACCATGCGTCACTACGCACGGCCGTAAACAGTCCACACTCTCGCAAATAATGGCGAGGTGGCTGTCCTTTTTCGCGGAGTACAACTTCTCCGTCGAGTACAAACCAGGACGACTGAATGTTGTCGCTGATGCGCTTTCGTGGCGACCCGATTTCGAGCCGGGCGAGCAATCCAACAGTGAGGAGAATCCCACTGTTGTGACAGTTACAGTCAGTGTCCCGTCGTCAACGTTACTTGACGACGTAAGAAAAGCCTACGCAGAATATAAGGACCTTCTGCGATTGACGGATCATCTGGTGAATCCAACTCGTAGATCTCTCAAAGATTTATCGGCTTTGTACCGTTCCTCATCAGATCGGTACACAACAGCAACGGGTTGCTGTACTATTCAGCCGTTGCCGGCGACACGCCTGGTGTCGTCTTCCTCGCTCAAACGATTTGCGCTTGCACATCAAGTATGAGTGTCACGATGCCCCAACAGGTAGCCATCATGGTAGAGAAAAGGCTTACCTTAAGGTAAGTCGTGACTTTTACTGGCCCCACCAGTATCTGTTTGTGCGCAAGTACATTCGTGCTTGCGAGGTTTGTCAACGGGTGAAGCCTAGTCCTTCATCCCGTGCACCCTTACAGCCTCTACCTGTCCCGGCAGAGTGCTGGCAGTCCGTTTCCCCGGACTTCGTCTTCGGTTCCCCCGAAGACGCTCACAAGAATAATGGTATTCTTGTGTTCGTGGACCGGTTCAGCAAGATGGTGCATCTTGCTGCTGTACTCGATTAGATCACGGCACAGGGCTGTGCTCCTGTCTTCATTCGCACAATCTCTCGACAACTCGTATCCGACCGTGACCCTCGGTTCACGGCGGAGTTTTGGCAATCCGTGTTCCGATCACTCGGAACGCGATTGAAGATGTCAACATCTGACCATCCCGAAACAGATGGTCGGACGGAAGGTGCAAACCGTGTCCTCGAGAGATATTTCGAGGACATGTCCACTCGTTCTCGAGTTGGAGCGAATTCCTCCCCATGGTGGAGTTTTGCAATCAACAACTCTGTGCATGCATCGACAACGCATACGCCATTTTTCGTGAATGGCTTACGCCATCCACGCCTACCCACTCATTTAGAGGTGACACTAATTCAAGGGGGGGGAGGGGTTCTCTCGAGCAAAAGCCGTTCTGGCTCTTCTCATCACGTGTCGAGGTAATCGACGACGCGAACGTTGCCGATGTCGATCAAATCGATATCGAAGCTGATGATCTCAGCAATAGTGATGACCTATTGCTGACCCAGATGAGGATGACGATGCTGGTATATTTAGCATCGCCAATGACTACACCAGCGAGGATGAGAACACCCTCGCTAAAATATATGATGACCTCCTAGCGTTGCACACAAGGCGCACTGCAACAAACCAAAGTGATGCAGCAGAAGATTTTCTGCTGGCACGAGAAGCATTGGTCCGTTTCGTGCAAGACTCCATCGCTAACTCGGTGGACCGGCAGAAATGGAACGCTGATAAACATGGAAGAGCAAATGTTCTTCTATTTAATGTCGGAGACTTAGTTCTACTGTCTACGGTAAATCTACCTAAGCACGTAGTAGTGACCAACGTGGGTAGTATTAAACTACTACCCAAGTACATCGGCCCGTTTCGTGTACTACATCGCAAAGTTGATGCGTACACGATCGAGCTGCCGCGTAGGATGCGTACGCATCCTACGTTTTATGTCGGTCGTCTCCACCCGTACCATCAGCACAAGGTCTCTTACTCGGGCGAATACAACCGCCACGCTCAGGAACCTCCGAGAGATTTTTTTTGGACCCGAGCCAGTTTCTCAATCTGACTCTGTAATGCTGCATGCTGGCAACGAATGTCAGCCACTTCGTCGCGAAAGGCTTGACGCATCCGCTCGTTCTCTGATTGGTAGAACGCGAACTCCGATCGGTCGTCCGATTGATGAAGGTGGTCGCGTTGTATCAATGCCTCCAAAGGGAGACGCTACCGTCTCTCCTATTCGGTGCGATCACACAGATCGTTTAAGCTTTGCTGCAGACGACCAACCACCGCCTGCAACTCCAACAAACGATTCGGAGTTGATATTCCCGCCCCCACCACAGCAATTGGTGGATTCGCATGGTGGTCAACGCTTTCACGTGGAGCATATCTTGAACCAACGTGACGTGAAGGGGCAGCGAACGAGTTGTCTTGTTCGCTGGCGCGGCTATCCGCCGTCGCACGACAGCTGGGTGCCTCGCGCCCAGCTGATGATTGACGTTAAGGGCTCGTCCACCAGTACGAAGACACACATCCGATGGCTCAGAAGGGCCATCGGAAAACACGCGCCCATGGCGCTGGTAGAGTGATTGCAGATTAGCAATCGCATCGCGCATCTTAGAAGAGGTGTGCGCCCTACCCCAGGTCAAAGAAAGGGAGTACATATCCCTTTGGATGCGCTGAGTGTTGTCGAAACAACACGGACACGGGTTGCCCCACGTGAGGCATGGAATTCCTGCCTCACGAGACAGTTTGTGCAACCTGACTTTGCACCAGTCAAGGTTCGTTTCTCAAAACTAACACGAGCTGTGTCAAGTATCTGAAGCCAAGCTTCGCGCCCAATGTGCTGCACATTGAGTATAAAGGCGTTCCACGCCTGCAGCAACGATCTTTTGTCTCGCTTTGTGTTGCCACTCTACCAACGATGCTTCATAAAATCATCCAGGTAGAAGTTTTCGTCAGCGCGAAAGTTACTAGCGCTGATGTCGAGCCCGTGCAACTACCTCGCATCGAAAAATGGAATTCGATGATGGAGACTTGCCTGACAGGTCATTCACAAGCCTTTCTGTTAATAACCAAGGCTTGGGTTCAGGGGATAGACGCAACACATTGCCGTCTAGAATCTCCTGCGTGGTACCAGCAGAAGTCTTAGTACCACTAGAATCGTCATCACGACGGTTCAATTCACCATCGCATTCTCTAGAAGGCGAATGCGCAGTAGCAGGCGCGGGGGATGAGTTAGCATGCTCATCCTCAAAGCTAAACCGACTCCGGTAGTGACCATGTGTCCGAATACCCGCTCGAGATCTATTCGTAGGCTCGTAACCGGCCGCCCCTATAGGCTCGGGTGACCTAGGTGTCTTCTTCGAGTCGGAACCACCGTCCGACTCCCCGAATAAATAAGCTCCACTTGGGAGCCATCATCATTAGCACGTGGTTACTCACCACGTGCGTCTGCAGCAACTGGTGCTGCAGGAAGAGTTGCAGCGGCAGCAGACGATGCTTCGTCTACCGCGAGAGGCTGGTCATCGTCAAGAGTAGCTGCGTTAACACGCGCAGCTGCCTTCTCAGCAGCTTTCGCCGCGCATCGCATGAAATTGTTCACCATGCGATGAATATCCAGAATGAATGGATCATACCAAAACAAGTGCTCCCTGTCCCTGATGGGGACTAACGGTGACCACATCAACATGATAGTGATTGAGTGACTGTCGTTTAAGGGGGGTGATGTAACGGGGTGAACCTGTTACATGTAATTAACCCTTGATACTTGTTAATTAGAACATTATCATAAAGGTTGATAATGTTCGTGAATATTACCATAAGGAGTAATATTCAGAACACTCACCGATTGGCTGATATGGGTCATCATATCAGCCAGCTCTAACGGTCCAATTAACGATGGACGCGCGCAATGAGTGGTGGGCAAGACTTTAGCATACATTTTTGTAGATACATATAATCAAGTTAGGACTAAGACATAGGTTAATGGTTAGGACTTAATTATATTTAATATAGGTTTACTTTTACCAACAACTAGTCTATCTCTAGTTGTTTACCTTCCTCTGCACGTTTGCACAGAGGGAGCGAGGCACCACTAGCACTGCTGTTGGTGATAGTAGCTCCACACTGGTTGTCCAGTGTGTTGCTCCAGTGCCCCGTTACACGATCGGCCTTTGCTTATGAGCGTCCAACATTTTTTTAATGTGATCACAATCACCTCAGATCGATTTTAAGCCCATCCTGTGCGTGCGTCACAATATTGACCTTGCCAAAGAGTGACTTCGTATGTGCCTATGTACCTATGTGGTGGGGACAGGCTAGATCGCAGTTAATACGTGTAAGCTACACCTAACCGCGCTATTACAGACACACACACAGATAAGTACGATTAAAATGTTCGGTATTCAACCTTGCGCACACTCGCTAATAGCTTCATCCTTCGGGCTCGCAATGAATATTATGTTAATACAGCTATCGTATTCTCACAATATTATCTTAACAGGTAATATTGTAATGCAGAAGTAATACACTATTCATTGGTTGATATAGGGCAATAATATTAATTAATAAAGCCGAGCCACGACAGACGAACGCAATGAGTGGTGAGCATCTGCTCACATATATGTTTGTATTTAGGCATAGTTAAAAGAAGACTAAATAGGATTTACTAACAGGAGATTTACTATACTAAATACAGTTCTACTTTTACCCTTACCTTGTGTTGATACCTTCCTCTACACCTCTGTGTACGTGAAGTTTCGAGGCATCTGCTTACTCTGTGTCCAGTGTAAGTAGCTTGTACTGTGACGTACAAGCAACCGGTGCCCCGTTACAGCTACGACGTACGATACATCCAAACACATAAACGTAAACGCTAATCGGAATGTGCCTCGTCTGCCGATTTGACAGCCAATTGGGTCGCTGGTCCTGTAAAGCGAATGTCTTCTACCCTTTTGTTCTTTTCTATTTAATTATAACAGCTCACAATATTTTCTTAGACTCAACACCCCCTCTCCAGACTAAATGCGAGTTCGGCAGCAACAACAAATTTATTGTGCGAGTAATGACTTTGGTACCATTGCGGATGCAATACCGTGTAGTCGTATGCAGTCGGCGTTCTACTCACCTCAGTGAAAAGAGGTCTTGCGTACGCGCACACAACATATACAGGCCTTATAAACAGACAGACCAACCTACCATAGTTTGTACGCAATATGCTATATGATGGAAGGTACGAGCAACTATATATACTGATAGCTGCGATGTTCTATCGGAGGCTACTAGAAGGCCTCCAAAATCCCTATTTGTGAGAGTTTACAAACAATGTTTATGACCCTTCACGAATGGTGTCTGTGAGCACTCACAATCTTTCACACTTCATACTTACACAGACTAGCGTTCTTGTCCATATACACCGTTAAGTTCGAAGCTCACGACATGTGTCACAACGCAAGCAACATGCCTATTAAAATAAGGACTTTTATGAGCCGTTGCGGTGCCAGAAACTTCACGACAGTCGAAGTAGATCGTATGTATACTAACATAATGATGATCTTAAGCTACGCACGATACTTATTACGCGACACTTGCTTGCGATGACAGGCTTGTTGTCAATAGTGCAGGAGATACTCCTCAAAGGTCAGATTCAATGGTAGATGTCTTCTCTCAATACAATGAAGGGCAGCGGTCAGAAAGCCATCGGGAAAACGACGCACTGAAGACGAAGTTCAACCGAATAAGTTCTATGTCTGGTGTTGCCGCGGACCTAGCTGAGTATATATAAGAGCATGACAAGATGGCTGCTGGCTTCCGAACTGGGGACGGTAGTACAGTCTTGCCCCCCCCTGTCTGCCAAATACATCGATCGGCGTATCACCCTTGTGGAAAACAAGATCCTGGTGCAAGATGAGGACTGGGATGAGCTGACTTATCATTTCAATTAAGGTACAACTGGACCCGTGCGATATATTTATCAGACTAAGCCCTCGGACGTTAGGGTTGAAAGGCAGACGGAGAAGCAACCGGTGAAATACCTTTTCGACAGCCCCCATGCCACGTTCTGTCGTTTTGCGTAGAGAAATTCCTTACGCCAAGCGACGGAACGGAGCATGGGGCTAATATAGCCATTTCTGCTAAAAAGAGAAATGATAGTTACACGGCATGGATACGTACGCATGAAACAAGTGTTGTGTGCCTATCACAAGAGTTCAGCGCTAAAACATTTACTCTATTCTACGTCAGTTTAATCACTGTTCTCTCTCAATTTTCGCTTTGTAGCTCATCGCCTGCCGGCAATCGTCGTAGCAGCAAATACGATTAAAATTCAATGTAAGATAGGTTTATCAACATTAGAATGGTATCATCAGAATTTGATCAAGCATAATAGAGTCAGATTAGAAAGCCATTTTTGATTGGCCAAAACAAATCGCCGGTGCAATGACCCATTAGCGACCGGTACGTTTAACCTTTACCATAATTTATGTAAGCTGATTGGTATAATTCTTTCTGTACGACGCCACTACAATCCGATAACTAATACCCTCTACTACCTTATAGGAACTTTGCCCACTAACGACACTTTCGAGGCGCTACTTGGCAGTGGTGTGTCGCTCAGCATCATAAACCATAAGACTCTACAGGCCAATGCACAGCTTGGGTATCATCAAGTCGCATCCACAACCAAGTTTCAGACTGTCGACGGCGAGGTCACCAGTGATGGCGTCATGTTCGTCCAGTTTCTATTTTCAATTATTAGCCCATCGACTATGATCACCCGCAGATATAAATTCTTGCTTAGATCCAATATGTCGTGGTGATTAGTCGCGACATCATGAATAAATTGGGTATCGTGATCAATTTCAAGAGGAAGGTGGTTCAGTGGGATGGTCAATGTGCACAACTAAACACGGGGGGCGATTATCTATCGAGATGAGCAATCATGAATCTGCCGAGAGCTAGGAAGTCTCTTAAACTGCGGTATGCCCAGAAGATCTCATGCCTGATACGGTGTCCGAGTCTCTTGTCGACAAATATCTCCAGCTTCTTTGTAACAATGAGCACATTTACGATGGGCTTGGGGAGAAATCGGTTCGATGATTATATTCTGTCCATATCGACTGACTACAAGCCCATTCACGCCAAGCCCTACCTGTCCCACGGAGCCTTTGAAAGCAAGGCTCGAGAACGGATTTAACACCTAATTCACATCGACGTGCTAGAGCGGATTTACGATTTAGAGATGGCATCTCCAGCCTTCTTCTTAAAAAAGCCCAACGGTTGGATACGTCTCCTGATCGACTTTCGTGGTCTTAATCACTACATGCAGCCCGTACTATGTGCCACGTATCCGCGAGATCCTGTTACGTCTCGCTGGTGCCAAGTGTCTTCCTACGTTTGATGGGGTACTATGCGCGTCTTCTGGCTATATTTTTTTTATTAAGCCGCGAGTAAACAGCTTTCTGCCTAACATTTAGGAAATTCCAATACAAGCGACTTCCAATGGTAATTTCTACTGCACCTGAAAAATATCAGGTCTGTATGGAGAAGATCTTTGATGATATTGAGTTTGTGGTCGTCTATTTGGACGATATTCTTGTTTATTCGAAAATCGAAGAAACTCATCTCGAGTACCTATATATCGTGTTCAAGAGACTGAACGACGTGACTCTCAACGGCAAGAAATGACACATATTACACCATTCCGTCGACTAAATCGGCTTCACGCTAATTTCCGCAGGGATTCAGCCCCAGCAGAAAATTCAGGTAATTCAGCAAATCACCATCCCAAAAACCAGAAAGATCCTACAACGCTTTCTCGGGATGATCGATTTTTGCAGAGAAATGGTACCTAACAAGATGGCATTGTGTCAACCAATTCACCGATTCACAATCCCCAAGGTTCCGTTTAAATGGCTATCAAGCTACACGCAAGTGTTTCACTCGGTATAGAAAAGTCGTTTGCTCAAGCAGTCCTGCTCGCGTTCCCTGACTTCATGCAAACGTTCAATGTTTACGTCGAAGCCAGCTGCAAACAGATCAAAGGAATTACAAGAAGAACCAAAAATTTGCGTGCTACTCGCACAGCCATAACAAGCACCAAGTAAACTACACGATATCAAGTTTGAGCTTCATTCCTATGTTGAAATATTGCACGAATACCGCACTATTATGCTTGTCTTTCCTGTGGTTGCTCAAACCGACCAAACAAATATCATCCGACCGAAACCAGCCTTCGTGTCAAGCGCTGGAAGCTTCTGCTTGTGGAGTACATGCTCTCTATGCGCTCCAATAAAGGACCCAAGAATGTTGGTGCTGGCGCTTTTTCACGGATGCGATTCGACGGAAAGGACACGTCACCCATTGCAGCTTGCGGAGGATATTTGTGCTACCACCATTGAGCCAGACTGTGTCATGCATAATCTTGTGCTTCGTAAACGCTAAGATAAAGACGTCATGATTCAGAAGATTAAGACGGCTTTCTTTAAAGGCAACAACAATCCCGACTACTAGCTTCTCCCGCTACTCGGTTGTACGCTAGTCGCGTATCAAAAGCGCGTCATCGTGCCCGATAGCCTGTGTAACGATCCAGATCGTTGGTATCATCTGACTCTAAGTCACCCTGGTGGTGAGCGCGAGTACAAGACGATGTGACAAGTGTTATACTGACCCGGTTTGGAAGCCGCGATGACGAAAGTGACAAAGAGCTGTCTCGTTTGCAAGAAAGCCAAGGTACATGGCGGAAAGAAAGATTATGGACCATTGCCACCAGGAATACTCAAGACGGTGAAACCATTTGATACTGGTCACGTCGACCTCGTTGATCCTTACGAGGATTGGTACTACGGAATTTCCGTGATCGATCACGCTACGCGATGCTGAAAGTGGGAATTCAGCCTAAGAAATCTTCTCTAATCTCGGCCGAGAGCTTCGATCGTGAATGGCTGTGTCGCTAACCACGTCTTGTAAGTGTTATACACGACCAAGGAACAGATCTTACCGGTGAAGCATTCCAGGAGACGCTTCGAATCTATGGCATACAGGATAAGCCGATCACAATCAAACCCGCAAGCCAAAGCACAATAAGCGCGTCCATCTCAAGATTTTGAACTTCATTCGCTGCAACGATGGAGATGACTGGCATAAACCCATATAATACGCGGTATTTGCCATTCGAGCCAACTATCACAGCTTTCTTAATGTATTTCCAGGTCAGCTTCTCTTCCGGCAAGATATAATTACCCGGCAATTCTATAATGCCAACTGGAGCTACCTCTCGAAGCGTCTTTTTTACGCTATCCTCGCAGAAAATGACCGCGAGAATAGCAAACGACTCGAACATTTCTACAAACCAGGCGACCACGTGATGCTACGAGTACCTAAGAAGTTCCGTACTAAACTTCATGCCGTGGCCACAGGGCCGTTTGTCATCCGCCAAGTCCACGACAACGGTACAGTCACCATTGACAAGCGTAAAGTAACCGAGCACGTGAGCATCCGCCTCGATTTTCCATGCTAATTCTCACAGATCATGGGGAGAGTATGACATGGGTGGTATGTGGTGATGACATGCGAGAACACCAGAAACGATTGCACCAGAAGGTGATTACACCAGAATTGTTTTTCATTTGACTTGCACCCGAATAGCCTACCCTACATATCGTTATTTCTCCTACTCAATATATATTCGCTCTTCATTTTTCTATTTAAAGACTTGAGCTCCACTGCCAGCCACGGGCCGAGTGTGCCACTCGGTCAAAAAACATGAGTAAAGTGGGGTAGTAGATGGTCACTGGATATTATGTAGCACGCCGCGCGGACTTGTCGAGTCCAAGACATTGAGCAACGTCCTTTGTTTCACAACCACTACCGCAGACATAAAGGTTTTATGTGAATAAGAATATACATACCTAGGTGTACGCTTGGATCGGGAGATAGCCAATTTCAACGGTATGAGTGAAGTCCGAACAACATGGACCTCCTCGAGGGTCAATATTCACCATTGAACCGGAACATTTGCTTAAATTGGAAATACGCAAGTGGCAAATGCCGAAATATCATATAATTTGGGGAGATGTTAAATATACTCCCTTTTTGGTTAGATTCACTAGATTCGGTGTATCTCACACTTAATATTGACTAAACAGGACTCACTACTGTAGTACGAGTGTTTACCTAATAGGAATAAGAGAGTGGATCTCTCCAAAAGGGGAGTGAAATCTATCAATTCATTAAATTTTTGAAGCAGCTCCAAACATCGCCTCTCGATAGAAGGGGTCAAAGAGGACTTAGTTATTCGAAACTCGAATGATTCGATTGAAAAATGGCCTTCAAAATATCGCTTTTCAAGATTCGAGCTGAATATTCGACTCGAACCTCCAGTCGGCCGAGCCCTCAATGAGGTACAGACAAAGCATGTTGGGGGCACACAGCACAGTGCATTATAGGACAGCGGTACGGTGAAAAGACGATAGACTCACTTACAACGGAACAGTCAACAAGCTCTGGTGTTTGCAAAACAATCTCGTCACGTTCGTATGAATCACTTCTGATCCATGGTCTTGCCACGTCTCGGTCCAGCCAAAACAAAATGCCATTAACAAAGCAAACGAAATGGGATGCCAACGTTTCTCACCAAAACTAGCCAAAACTGTGTGTGATATCAGTCGCCTCACTATTGCATTTCCAATAACAACAATCTCATCATTCACTTCAACATACTAGCAGCAATACATGCTTAGTCTGTATATCTACCTTAGTTCTACCTCCGCTGACCGTCACGGAACCGCTCAAAGAAGGCCAACATTCGCTCGTCGATCTGTGGTGTTACCACTGACAGTGCCCGAAGGAAATGGCGCTTTGCGACATTCACAGCTGCGCGATCTTCTTCCACCGCGTAGAGAGCAGCTTCCCGACAAAGAGCTTGAAGCTCTGCCCCTGAAAACCGAGCCGTTGCAATGGCTAATTCAGCTATACTCACATCCGATGCCAATGGGGTTAGTCGTGTGTGAATACGCAGAATCTGCTCCCGAGCAGGGATGTCTGGAGGGGATACATAGAGTGCACGGTCAATGCGGCCTGGTCGCATCAAGGCTGGATCCAGCAGATCCGGTCGATTGGTTGCAGCCACCACCAAGACACGCTTCAGAGGCTCTAGTCCGTCCAGCTCAGTCAGTAGCTGACTTAGCACGCGGTCGGAGGCGCCACTACTGCCCCCTGAGCCACGGGTACTAGCAAGTGCATCGATCTCGTCAAAAAAGACCACAGTTGGTGACGCAGCGCGTGCTTTTCGAAACACCTCACGGACTTGTTGCTCGGATTCACCAACCCATTTGCTGAAGAGCTCGGGGCCTTTGATGGCGATGAAGTTCATCCCGCTCTCGGTAGCCAACGCCTTTGCTGCCAGCGTCTTACTACAACCCGGAGGGCCGTACAGAAGCACCCCTTTCGGAGGGCGAATCCCCATACGCGTAAAAGCTTCCGGGTGCTGCAACGGCCACTCCACTGCCTCCCGAAGGGATTGCTTGAGCGCATCTTGCCCACCGATGTCACTCCACAGCACACGGGGCACATCGACGGAGATCTCACGCAAAGCGCTTGGTCGGATCCCTTGCATTGCCACCTTAAGGTCACTCAGCGTGACTTCGAAGGGGAGCAAGGAGCTACTGTCGGCTAAAGCCGCTCCACTGGATTCAGCACTGGTCGCATATGCACGGTGCAGTGCTAACAGTGCGGCTTCTTTGCATAGAGCGCTGAGGTCCGCCCCGACGTACCCATGTGCGCTTGAGCTCAATTCTTGCAGCTCAGCATCGGTAAGTTTGTGTGGTAGCCGCCTCAGCGCTACACGCAGAATCGCCAGCCGGTCGTTGGCTTTTGGAATGCCGATCTCAACTTCGCGATCAAAACGGCCGGGTCTTCTCACTGCGGGGTCGAGAGCGTTGGGTCTATTGGTAGCACCTAGCACAACAACTTGACGGGAGGAACTCAACCCGTCCATAAGCGTCAATAAAGTAGCTACCAAACGCCGTTCCATATCGCCCACGCGGGCGTCACGCTTTGGGCAAATAGAATCCAACTCATCAATAAACACAAGCGACGGCGCTTCTTTCGCAGCCTGTGCAAACACGGCACGTAAGTTCGCTTCACTCTCGCCTACAAACTTGCTCACGACTTCGGGTCCGTTGATCGTAAACACGCGCGCATTCAACTCCCGTGCTAGGGCCCTCGCAATCAATGTCTTTCCTGTACCAGGCGGTCCGAACAACAAGACACCTTTCGGGGCAGGCAAACCAAATCGTTCAAATGTTTCTGGGTTCGTAAGCGATTGTTCCACCACTTCTCGAACAGCCTTCAGCTCTTCCTCGAGTCCACCAATTGCTGCAAACCCATTCTGATGCTTTGCTCCAGTCATCGCATCAGTAATATTACTGCCTGTATGTGCTTCCAGTGCTGCAACGTCGTCCTTCTTCTTCTCCCACATAATTGTAAGCGCTGTTTTCGCTGCCATGACCTTCACGATGTGCTGCTCTTGGTCTCTCTCCTTTCCCTTAACCGCTAGAACACGAAACACAGTGTTCACCCCATGTACGGGCAGCGAAAGCAACGCCTCTCGATGCACGAGAGCTCCATCAATCATTGCGGCAATACACCGCGTCAATAGCGTACGCTCCTTCTCCGAGAGCTTTCGTTCACCTGTCGAGGCCCTGGCCACCACCTGCAGCACTAAACTCTTAGCTACGAAGATGGCATTTTGCAGAAGTTCTACAGTCACCATCTCAATCCGCTTCTCAGCTACTGTCTCTTCCCACATGGAGCTCAGACCGACACCACGTCGCTTGATCTTGTCCATAGGCCACGACAGTCCACACAATAGCAGCTTTTTGGGTGCATATTTGTTGTTCTTGTCAAACGCGTAGAGCTTCACATAGAGACCGGATTCGAGTCCAAACTGCGCCATATCACTTGGATTCAAGTATACTTTCGACACAGAGCGTGCCGAGCGAGCTCCTGCGCGTACAAACTGCACACGCGCTTCCAGCAGCTCCATAACCACTAGCTCAGAAAAAAAGTTTTTTAATTCGTGGTTGTGACTACCATGCGTCATGTATCCCCTGTCGAAATCGATAAAGCTGCTAAATGCGACAAGCTGAAAGTCCGTAAGTAATGTTGATGCGTCCAGGAAATGTCCGTAGAAGGTTCTGCCAACAAAGCGTTCGCACGACGCGACGACCACACGGAATAGTTCAGTCTGTTTACGTAACCATCTCGTTCGCGTCGATTGCAGCTGTAGCTTCCAATGGCTGCACTGCTTAGGTCGGCAATAGAGATGGGGTTCAAGTCCTTTTTTACACAGACTCTCGAGTCGAAGTGGCGAACCATAGTGTCCTGTATCCCAAACGAATCGCTACGGTCTTTCCAATTGGAGATGACGTCGTCATTATCCCGATACTTGTACGTACCAGCTTCTTTTTCGCTGGCCACTTCTTCTTCGGCTTGCAGCTGTTGATGAACGACTATTGTGCTGCTATTTGAAGTGATGTTGTTGCTACTGTTCAGAGTGGACGCGAGACTCGAACACTCGAGATCTTGCTGAGGTATCGTAGGTACACAAGGGACCAGAGGTCGCCGTCCAGACTCTAGTGCTGTTCGTACAAGACTTGTCCATCGCCGATATGTTGTAACATCAGGGGCTCGTAGACGCACGAGTTTGCTCTGCCATCCGTACGCGAGTGCAAATTCGAGCTTGGACGCCATTTTCCTTGTTACAGGCAGGAGATGCACAGGGTGAACGCACGGGTCGAGAGGGACGTGAAACTCGCCGCCTAGAGCTCGCGGTCGTTGGATCAGCAGCACTGGAAGCGCGGAGCGATAGTCTTGACGATAGCTAGTCAAGTGCACGGGTGTCTTTTTCCTGCAGTAGGGGACCAAGAGGGTGTTAAGAAACAACGTGCTTTGCACTCGAGCAGATATCCTAGTAATCGTTGCGTACATACCAGAAGACGTGACATACTCGGACTTTTAGCGTCCCTGAGAACATGATGGGGCGGGTGTCCATGATGACGTTGACTTTACTCTTGCCAAGAGAGCGGTTATTGCACACTGAAGCTGCAGCAAGCAAGTAGCGTGAATGAATCTGGTGCTTCTTTATTTGATTCATCGATAAGTGTTACCCAGAGGTACATCAGCTAACAGCAAGTTGACGTCTAGTGGTTACAATGATATACCAGTAACCACTTTGCTAAAATATAATGATACGTATTCTACCAGTAAACAGATTGCTGGCGACAAGTGAATATGCATCATATCTCGAGAGTAATCCCATGAATGCGTGCAAATCAACGCCAGACCACGGTTGACCTCAATGCGGTCCATATGAATCGAATGGCCGAAACAGCGGCAGCTCAGACGTGGTTCAGTACCCCTTGCTGCTTCCATCTGACTTGTCTGTTCTAGGTACTACAGTCCATGTTGAAGTGAAGACGGAACATGACGTTGCTGCTGGATAGATTTATCAAAGACGTTCCTTCCAGTTGACGTCCTGCAAGTGCATCTAAATGCTTGCCACAAACAATCAAGCGTTCTTGCCTGAAGCAACATCCAAGGCTCTAGTCACCACCACCAACGACTCAAGTTGCTCTTGGAATTCAGGTCGCACCTGATCTACGTAAACGTCCTACGAAATCGTGTCGACAACCACCGGAAATCAAGTCTACAAACTTACAAATCACCACGTCAGATTCGTCTGGACTGGAACGTAGACTCTTAATGTCGCGACTACGCAGATGACGTCCAACTCTTCTTGTCATTCTCGTATCTACCCTTCAGATGGCGATCCCAAGACCAAACCTCAACCACTCTCGAGCTTCTCAGCACTCGCTCCGTCCTCTTCCCGTGCCAGCGCTTTCCATGTCACTCCGCAGTCGTCGCGCAGCATATCCAACAGTAACATTGTCGCTGCCTCAACTCGAACGGTATCATGACCGAGCCGAAAAGGTGCTAACCGAGACCATTGCAGCATATAGCAAGGTAAACAAGACTGTCGACACAGTCAACCGTTCAGCCTGGAAAGAGCTGCAAATGCGACACGGCGTCCGACTCTTTCGTGGTCGTCATCGGTCGACGTCAGGTCCGACTCCGTTGCTCTGTATCGGAGCTCTTCGAGGCAGTTTTGACGATATCATGGAGGGACTTTACTGTCAAAACACAGAGGAGATGCTGCTCATGAACGCTATCAAATGCCCTCGACTTGCTGAGAGCGCCGTGCTCTACTCAGTCCAGCGCCGTTCACAGTGTGAGCCCTACGCGTTTACTGGAATCAAGTGGACAACAGTCAAAGGATCAATTGCAAGCAACCGCGACTTGTGCTACTTCGACAAGATGGGTCTTGTACATCAGACGTCAGAACGAACCCACCACCGATTGGCTTACCACGTCATGCAGTCGGTGGATCTACCCGAATATCCACCCAAAAGCATGCACAAACGTGTGCAACTGTCTCTTTGCTACTTGTTCGAGGAGCTACAAGAGGATCTAGTGGCTGTGTACATGCAAGGCGAGATAGACCACGCTTCGCTATCGTACTTTTCGACACCTGCGATCTCGAATCTACTGCTAGCAGTAACTAACGCGGTCGATTGTACACGGGCCAAGAAGCTCGCCAAGGTACTTGCTGCCGCTCCGGCTCGACGCTATCGACGACGATCTTCTCGATGCTGCTGCGACGTGTGTCGAGGCAGCTCTTCGGTCTTTGACATTGGTTGTCTGCAGGAGTGTGCAGGGTGCAACTTTCAATACGTCTGCAAGAAATGTCGACTCAAGGAGAACGTTCTTGTACGAGACGCAACATCAAGATCGCACTTGATGCGCGCTTCGTTCTGTCGTGTGTGTATATCCAAGGTAGACTCGACTTCGATGGATGAGCTCCGTGCTGAAGCTGGTAGTGGGTTCAATGGTCAAAGCTCGGCGGATAGAACCGATGCGTTCTGTCGGCTTGAGAACGAGCAGGAAGAAGTGGATATCACAGGCAGTGACCGGTCTCTTACAGCCTTCACACTCAAGATCTCCGCACAAGTACAGAACCTTAGTGGCCGTAGCGATGGCTACACTTCCAACTTGTCGTCGATGGAGAAGGTGTCCATGGCGAAAGACGACGTCGAGGACGTACTGCTAAGTGAAGCCCGAGACGTGCTCAATTCCATCAGAAAGACCAACTGCGGTCAGTGTGTGCAGCTTGAAAAGGAGACAGCAGATACGTCGCGTGGCAGTTCACGCTCCACGACATCAACAGCGTCATCCTCGCACTATTACCGCGATGACTTCGTAAGCAATGACCTCGAGCAGTACCGAACGTCGCTCTTTGCACGGTTGGTACACGCATCGAACCAAGCAGAAGCAACGTCCCTTTTTACGAGAGAACAGTCGCGCATAGCACGCTCTGTCTTGCAACGCAATCGGATCCACAGGTACATGCACGACAACCAGTAAAGCTTTGCAAACCACCAAATGTAGCCATTACATCGACTTCAACATGATGATGGCACCACTCAACCGCGCAACTTTGTTTCACTTTGAGTTGCTGGTCGACAACGTAATCCCTTATCAGCAAGTCACACGTCGCAGATTGATACCTGCGACTTGGAACTGACTATCTACGTGGTGGGTTGGGGGTGGGTAAGGTGATGAGCTTTTTGAACG
>JH598525.1:64816-80052 GCA_000173235.2 Hyaloperonospora arabidopsidis Emoy2 | reverse complement strand
TGTGGTGGATTCGGTAAGTGATGAGCTTTTTGAACGCAGTGTGGCGCTTTGCTACTGGAAGCGACAAGGACTTGGCAGTTGGACAAAAAGCGCTCGTGCGGATCCATCAGTTGCTGAGTGAAGCCATGTCTTTGTATGAGGGTGCTCCTCGCGCTCTCACCCTCGAGCAGATCGCACCGATTCGAGCTATTTGTGACCAGCTCACTGCAGCGAATTGTAACGCTTTCTAGGGTTTGTTTGAATTCGTGTTTTTCAGCTGGTAAGGGGCTGACAGAGAGACTTGATGATTGTTTATTTGCTTGTGTACTCGACAGTTCGATTGAAGGCACCTACTGGTGAGCTCAAGCGCTCGAGACACGTGCACTATCAGCACGTCTATGAAGACAAGACCTTTTCTATCGGGTACAAGGATCACTGCTCTTTTTTTTGCTTCTGCTGTTCTTTGATGACAGACCTGGTCACATTAGCAGCTTGTTTGGGTGTCATTTAGGATCTTTATCTTGCCTCCAGGCGTGCAGATCCCGCTGCACGACCATCCCGGCATGAGTGTCATTTCGCGGGTGTTGTATGGATCGGTACATATTCAGGCGTACGATCTTGTCAAGAAGTGCACGGAATCAAGTGGTAAGAAGCACGTGGCGCAGCTGTGTGTGGACAAGGTCGCAACGGCCCCGTATACGACCGAGCTGCTGCCGGCTTGTGGTAATCTGCACGAGCTCATTGGCGGTGACGACGTTGGCTGTGCAGTCTTGGACATCATCACACCTCCCTATGACTCGAACGGCGGACGTGACTGCACGTACTTCCGAGTACTCGACTCGATTGAGAATGCAGAAAACACTAGTGAGAAGCTTGTTGTGCTCGAATCCTACGAGCCTTTAGACTTTGATGTCGTCCCGGAAGCGTATCGTGGTCCTGAACTATAGCGTCAGGTGAACTGACGGTAACCTGACGATACAGTACCATTAACGCTGGATAGGTAAACGTCTGGGTATGTTGAATTGAAAGTGTAAAAGCAGACGAATGACGACTTGAGATTATACGTGAACTGAACAGTTCAGACAGATCCGAGTTAGTAGATATTGAGCCTCTTCAGCGCTAGAATAAGCATATTGTCCGTTATTGCACCTGCCCCAAAGAAATTTACATCCACTTATCAAGAAACAAGTAACGACTAAATACAAATGCCTCAAAGAATATCATTCAACATCAGCTTAAAGTGGTACAGCACTAGACCAAGAGCACCTAGTTCTCCGACGGCATCGAGCGCAGAATGTCCGAGTCACCAGCATCGAGGATGCACATGCACGACACGCGAAAGTATTTACCGCAAGCCGTTCCCAAGTCATTGTTCGTGCCCGAGAAGTGGTGGACGCCCGTCTTGGCAAGCATCGAGTAGTACTCGACCTCCGACTTGCGAAGCGGAGGCGTGTTCGAAGCCATGATCACCAACTTGGCCTTGCCACTGCGCAAGTTCTTAAGCGTCTGCTTGTAGCCCAGAGCGACTTTACCCGAGCGCATCACTAGCTGCAGACGCGAGTTGATGTTGTCTGAGGACTTCTTCTGCTCATGCGAAACATCACAATCAATTATTAATACACTACTACTCGTTGCTCCTCCATCAAATTTTTCCCATTCGACTTCGTATTAAAATGTTGATACGGCACACTAGCTGAAAGAGCTGGTTCAAGCCTTCATCCACACGAGACCTCGTCCATCGAATGGGCACTGCTATCAAATGACAGAGAATGCACCCGTACCGACTTCTTAGAGGCAACCATTCTTGATTCGTTTCTCAGCTGCTGACGCTCCACAGAATCAATTAATGACGACGCTTGGAGTATATGCAAAGCTTGGTCAGGAGCTCTCTCAACCAACCAGGTACATCGAGCTGCTGATTGGATGGAGATTTCGTACTTAAGGGAAAGATGATAACGATCTTGTGTTAATAATTGTAGAGCATCTATTTTCACATTACTAAAATTGAGGGATTTATCAAGGAGAATTATACGCAGACACCCACTCTTTGCTACGTAAACACTCAGTCAAACAGTTAAATGAAGTACTCGCCACAAACCACTTCCTCAAATACATAGGAACGACTCCGTAAAACGCCCACTCGGAGGCAGTCGACCTGGAGAGGCGACAACACTGCGAGACGTGCTTAGCGGTTCTTTGTTCTTGAACAGGCCATGAACGATCCGGACGCCCAGTCCGGCGAGACCCGCCGGGGGGCACGGTCCCTACTGGTACGTACGGGGAAAACAGGACAAATAGTGACGGCGGCCTGCAGATTTCGGTGGGGGGAGCGGCAGACGGAACGCCTCAGTGCGTACACAGTCAGACGGGAGTGGGCCGGAGGGGGGAGGACCCACGGTGGCCACAGCAGCGCCGACGGATAGACCAGACTATAGCGCCGGCAGTCGAGACGAGGGCTTAGCTTTGACCGAGGCGGCCGCAGGGGCATCAGTTGTCCCTGCTGCTACGACACCAGACGCGAACCCACAGTCCTTGACCCGGAGGACTTGTAAATCTACCTTATTCACGACATCAAGGACGCACAGAGAGCAGAACTACGTGAGGCATGGCAGGTTACGGTGGCACAACTCTTTGCGGATATCTATAATGCGATCTCAGCGAAACGGGAGCAGCTAGAGCCTCACAAGGCTCGGTACCCGAAGTTGCAGTCAGCGGAACGTGCATTGCTGACGACATTCTTCGAGGAGACATGCGTCAAAGCAGACTGCTCGTTTCAACAATGGGAACGGTATGCAACGAACATCAGTCAGGACATCCTGAGCACAGCATGAATGCTTAGTACGGTGTTGAAGAGGATGACGAGTAAAGTGCGCTGGTCAAAGCTACTTATCCTTAACCAATGGTCGGAGAAGATTACAGGGGCCCGAGCACCAAGCTCGAGTCAGTCCGCCAATACAGCGGAGACCAAGTACGAGCACTACATCTTCAATCCGGCGACATACTCTCCCCAGGAGATAATTCGGCTGCAGGCGCTCTGCGGTGAGTTGCGTGGACCGGTGGATATGCAGGATTTACGGGACGGAACCGAAGATGAATGGAAGATCATTCAGGAGCTGGCGGAAGGCGATATCATGGGAAAATGTCTGGCACAGTTTCTTACAAGCATATTCGATCATTCCGAACTGCTCAGACTGCATCGTACTATCGAGGCACCAGTAAAAGGGAACTGAGCTTTTGGATCGGCATGAAGAGTACGGTTCCAACTAGCAGCCGGCACACGCTTGCGATGACGGAAAATATCTTAGCGGCGGCGGAGAGCACCAAAACCGGAAGCGCATACACGACCTTCGCAAAGTGAAGATGATGAGCTACGACGAGGTATCGAACTCGATCCATCTGTTTTTTTCAATCGAGCAACAGCGAAGGAGTTTCAATTCACGGTAGTCTCGTACGAGCGCATGGTGTACCGCTTACACAATAGGCATGGCGTGTCCGTACAGTCAGCCTGGGACCGAACGACTGGAGTGTCTAATCTAAGCCACCGAAATATGGAGTACAAAGTCCTCTTGTATAGCGTATCGCGTATCGTGGTGATTGGCAAAATGTCGGCATTCTTTAGCAAACACAGTCCAGTGCCCCATGTGTTGGAGACCATGGATACTTGTACGCCAGAGTCCCGGACGTTCAACGTATCGAAGCTTACATTTCGGCTCTCGGGCTGTCGCGATTCCTGCGGGGAATTGTTCGGCTTGATTGGTTTGGAATATTGATTATTCTTAAACACCCTGCCGTCGGTCGGCAACTGCAGTGCTTTAAGTGCGGCACCGTTGGCGACACCATAGCCCGGTAGATATACCGATGATCAGCTGCGAGGGATGGCTGTTTATAGGCATGGACCAAGAAATTGTTGCTTCGGACGATATCGTCAAGCCTTTCGCTTCTCTGGCTGAAATAAAGGCCGCTGCATCACTCCGACGTCAAATCCATCAGTAAACGGTGGCGTTTATAATAAGGACTTTACAACCCCATCCGACGCAGGCGGACCGAGTAGCTTCGGGCAGCGTCGATGGCACAGCAACGCTCGACTCGCCGGCCACCCCAGCTTCGCAGCACATGGGCCTAGTAACTTCGTCGGCCACGCCCGTTCCACCCAGACCTAAACCAAAAGCTGCCTGGGTTACAGTGCCGATCTGGAAGCGACTCCGGGCGATCGCTCCACGTCGCCATATGCCGCTTAGCCAACCGAGCGTAACGACACGCTACGATGCGCTGGCTACTCAGGATGCAAATGTTGATGTAAATGAGGGGTTGCAGGACTAGACACGCTTGTACCAGGCATCTGAGCCCATGGAGGTGTCTCCTCCCACGGAACTTTCGGCCCACCCGACACCGACCGAGAGGGAACTGGCGGGGTTACGAATCCTCAAGAAAAACCATCCTGTGCTCCCGGCTACACCGCAATTGTTAGGGCTCAAACAACAGGAACACAAGGATCTGTTCCGCTGCATTCACTTATACAGTCAGCAATCGCGTGCTCTGGTCGAGCCCACTCTCCTACGAGACCCTGCGTTGCGATCGGTTGATGACAGGGGTAACCCGCTTCGGCTTCGGGAAGTCACAACGCCGTCAACAGGAAATTGTCTGACACTAGCCCTCGTGCAATCTCTGTGCGACGCATACCCGGAAATGCAGGATGATCTCTGGGCTGCTGCAACTGGCTGTCTTAAACGCGGAATAAAATATGCCGGACAACTGCATTTGAATGAGCAACTTTCGCACGACACGTGAAAATTCGCCACACTCATCGGCGTCCGATGGGCTGTTTGGGAATGAGCTTATCGCTTGCAAAGAGGCAATTTAAATGGTACCTGGAGGAATACGCGAAAAGTCCGTCGGACCGGTTGGCCCAAGTGCCGATTCACTCCTGGGGTGGATGTGAAATTCTCGGACTCGCGGCTAACTTTTTACGCCGGGACATTTACGTGCTAGCGCAGGAGGTATATTCCGACAATGCTTGGCGATGCAGCCTCTATCGCCCGAGCTCATTCACCCGTCTAAACAAAAGAATCGAACTGGGGGAATAACTAGTCCTCACTATGGCGGAATGCTTTCAACAGATTGCGTTGAACAAGCTACAGGCTGAGATACTGGCATCCCTTGTGTTGCGTTATTGCGCCTACCATTATTCGGCTTTTGTTCACATCATAGAGGCCCCACTACTCCACCCTAAATATTTGCCCAATGACCTGGCTGGTCGACTACTGAGCCAGTCCGTGGTGTCAGATGTCAGCATGACGGAAGCTATGGAGGATTTCCCAGAGAAGCCGATTCTGGACGGGGTGGAGCCCGTCGAGGAGACCAAATTCAGCGATCATTTCGATCACAAGGCTGATGAGCCGCACGAAGGCTTCTTGAGTGAGCTCCGAGTGGATTATCGTAGACCACCGATCCCCCCCAATCTTCTCTCAACGATTGAACAGATCTTCGGCTCCCACCGACCCCAGCGCTTTACCGCGCTCCTCAACTTTATCGCAACAACGGTCCCGAGCTTGCAATTGTTGATCATCGGCGAATTGCGCGCACAGACATGACATATATCTCCAACATCGAGGTCCTCCAGCCCCGATAAGAGCCGACGACGCATTAGTGGCTCGGGAGTCCGACGCTCCCCGGGTACAGGGCTTGCTGACCATCGGTCCCCACCCTGCGCGCCTCCAGCTAGTAGATGCTGACCAAACCACGCAGACGGTGATTGACAAGCGGCTGACACCGAGGGGCCAATTAGCACTCCAGCACGATGGAGTGGAAGGCACGAACTCGAACTGCACGACGAGAGCCGGGACAGGTTCAGCTCACGTAGAGGTGCCATTAACCACCGCCGGGACCTAGCAGGACATGTGGAATTTAATGGGCACGGCTTGGCTGGATCAAACCCCGGTTAAATTTCCAACTCTCAGAGTAGCACGAAAGATTGACGATGCGCGGCGAACGCGGACCCAGTCCGGCTAATGCTACTCGTACAAGACTTCCCATACCAAGCTTCCCTGTAAGATGCCCTTGGAGACGAGGTGCTCGTAGCGTGGACATCCGGCTGGCTACCAGCCGGCTGACGAGACTGTATGTACCAGGGCATAGATTTATATTGCCACTAAATCGCTGATCGCGCGACAAACGCATGGCTCGATGCCTGGAAAAGTCGTACAATACGCGCAGCAGCAGGAAAAACTTTAGCTCCGCTTATCGACAATACAGACGATTGGACAAAATTGCGCGCTAGTGACTATGCGGAGTCGGGCTCTTGCGGCTCTGCGATGTCCGGAACAAACCACAGTTTGCTCGACATGTCAGCTGTGCAATCTTGCACAATGACGGAATCAAGGCACTAACAGTCCTCACGGCGGAGGCTAACGGTGAAATTCCAGACCGACTACGGCGACACCTCGCCGCTTCAAGCTCGAGCGCTGACTACCTCCAAGCCTTCCAAGAAGCCCATTTCGATAAGAGCTGGAGAGCTATTCATACGTTTGTAGAGCAGTCGCTAGATCATGAGTCCGTCGAACGGAATTACCGTGGCTGAGGGCTACGAGAAAAGCAATATGACCCGACCACCTCCATTGACAGAGAGGCAGCGCGATACCTATACGGGGCACCTGACAGTAAAGCAAATGAATTCCAACCCTGACTCTCCCCAAACTGGCCAAGGCCGCCAGCGAGCTGCCAAATTATACCACTCACAAAATGTTCGTGGCTTCAAGAAACGGGACCAGCATAAATGGATGCGAGTGTGGAAGCAGAAAGGCAAACGCCACGAGGCTATATTCTGGGGTCTGTAAGAGACAAAAATTAATTCCGAGAGAGCAGCACTTCTGGCTGCTGATGCATGGCGGGCCATCTGGGGCGTCCAATTTGAGCAACCAGAGCGACAGCACACGGTGACGTCGTACTGATTCTGATTAGTGACAAGACTGGAGGCGTTGCGATATTACTGGAACCGGCCAAACATCACGACAGTGCGCCATGGCACCCAGAACGCTGGACTAAACGGGTCCTCGCTGTTCTTGTAGAAGGGTTTTTGGTAGTCAACGTGTATGCATGCTCCCAACAACGTACAGGAGAGGGAAGATTTCTTCAGCTAACTGCGGCGCTGGCCGTGGCCTGCGCGGCCATGATACTATTCGGTGATCTTAATTGCTTCCAAAGTCCTCATCTAGACGGTTTGGGGGGTTTGCGGTCAGGGTGGCCTGAAAGCTTAGCCCGGTCACGCTGCTTCAAGCTTTGGATCTTCAGGACACTACAACTCTGGCGGGTATGGCCAATGGAAGATGAGGCATCCGATCCACTTGACTTTTACACGTTTTGGACTGCGCGATCAGCTAGTAGGATCGACCGTTTCTATACACCCACGACTTGGAATGAGGCTATTCAGCACGTTCAAGTGCGACTACCGGTACTTACCTCGGACCACCAACAGATTACTTTACACGTAGTGGACACCGGCTCGAGGAGGCATCAGCGCCGATCGGCCCCCTCTGTGCGGCACCCTATCCACTCGGCGACCCCAGAGCGCATCCACGAGGAAATCGTGAACGAGATTATTGGAATTGGGGTCAGCCACGACGTTACCGTGAGAGCTTGAGGCATGGCTATCGATAATTGCAAAGCGAGCGTCAAGCGAGTCATGAAGCGGTAGTCCCAACGGACGCGTAGAATTCGACGACGGATCCAGGTACAGGCTCAGGCTCATCTATTAAAATGCAACAGCATCATGCAGAGTATACAGGACAATTTTCGGACCGCCCAGACCGTCAGACAAGGCTTACGATTGGAGAGGACTATGGACAATCTCAGGTGGCAGTTTAAACGGGTATCAAACTGGGAACGGGATCAATCTATTTCAGGGCTCCAACAGATTAACGGGTTATTTTTTCGAACGGGGGACACGCTCGCCAATCATTTTGCCTCCGAATGGCGACCGATCCGAATAACCATAATGTACCAGCGCCAGCGCTCCATCATGCCTTGCGGGACTTTATCAATGTTCCGTCGGAGCGCATTCTCTCCGCAAATGTCAATGCGCTACTGCTGGCCGATATCACATTAGAAGAGGTCCTCGTGGCGATTACGTTGCTCAATCGCCACAAAGCGACGGGGCCGGACGAGCTAAACGATGATTTTCTTAAGGACTTTCAAGTGTTGCTGGCCCCGGCGCTCGTCAATATAACGAATTATTGCAGGGACGCTCTCCCCCCCCCCCCGCCTCTTTTCTAGAAGGTTTGATCATACCGATTCGCAAGAGAGGATATTCACAGGACGCTATGTCCTACAGACCGATCGTCTTGTTGCAAACAGGATACAAAGTGGTCGCGAAGGTGATATCACGCAGAGTTCAACGGGTCATAGGTATTCTCATTCAAGATACACAACACGGCTTTTTGCACGAGAGACAAATGTCTAAGACAATCATGATGATGATGATGATGGCGCATTTAATCTCGGCTACTCTCCGAACCAGATCGGGAAGTAGATGCTAGCAGAGTCATTTTGCTGCTAGACTTTCGTAAGGCGTATGACACAGTCTCAAGAGAAATTTTATTTGAGGTTTTACGGTTCTTCGGCTTTGCCGAACCGTTTATATCACTAATTAGCCGACTCCGTGACGGCACCACGGCACGATTCTCAGTGAATGGCGTCTAATCAGACCCCATACCTGTCGTAAAGGGGATTCGACAGGGGTTTCTACTAGCTTCGCTACTGTTTCTTCTCGTGACAAGAATTCTGATCATCACAATTTTTCAAAATTCGCGAAACAGTGGTCTACGCCATCCCAAATTTCCGGACCAGGAGCACAAATTCTCGGGTTTTGTGGACGATTCGACGGTATTCCTGCAAAGGGAGGAGCAACTACCGCAGATCATGAACATAGTGCGTCGTTTCGGGGAGCTCTCTATACTATTTGTTCAGCTGGCGAAGAGCATCTTAATATTCCTAAATACTACGATCGAGCTCACGGAGTATGAAGAGATTCCTGTGCTTCGACATGGTGACACGACTCGGTATCTTGGGTATCAGGCAGGGACTGGGGATCTCGTTGACGCTAATTGGGCATTACGGATCCAGAGTGTCAAGAAACGGCTGGCCGCAGCGGCCAGCATTTCGACCAGCGTGACGGTTCGCATTCTACTGATCAATGTAATCATGCTCCCTGCGGTGCTTTTTACATCAGCGGTCTTCAGGATCCCACAGTGGGCCAAGAAGGAACTGCACAATCTTCAAAAGCCATTTCTCTGGCATCATTCCACTTCGATGGCCTACAGTAGGCACAAGGTAAACGCAGGACTGCTGTATACGCCTTGTGGCGCGGGTGGGGTCGGCCTAATCTCCATTGACGTTGCAATATGCACGCAAAATTTTAAGCATGCCAGGAATGGTTAATTTACAAATGGGATTGCTATTATTATGCGCGGGCAGCCTGGACGTTTCAGGATACTGAGTCCTCGGTGCATTGGAGACTTTCTCCGGTCCTCCCACATCCTCGGTGACACGGAATGTCAGACGGTCCGCAGCCGGACATACGAGTGGAAGTTTGTGCTTGGACAGCTCCTTAGCCGAAAGACAGTCGGACAATCCACGAGCACCGCCGCGTATCATTCCATCGATTAATGACCAAACTCATTGCCACCAGGGCGAGGAATGATCTACTTCTCCAGTATTACGAAAAAATTCCGACGCTCACAGCCGTGTACACGCAGAATCACAAGAAGTTTTGGGCAGCCTATCGCTGGGATCTGGATCCCTGGATCGTGGATGACAAAGGGCGTATGCTGTCAACGAAAACCTGCCCGCTGATTAGGACCTGTCGGCTAGAGGAGTTACAAATTACGCGGGTGGCGACGCTGGACTATCGGATCACCCTTCCGAGTACCAACTTGAATAACTTCCCCACGAATTCCAAGTTAAGGCGCTGGTCGACGGTAATCCTCATGGCCAGCCCGGATCTCCGAGTGGATGAAACCCTCTGTGTACCGGCCAAGCACACGCTTATAAACGGGCCTGAGGTCCTCGACCGATTTACATGAACATCGATCAGTCCGGGTGTTGTCCGGGGTAAGCGTCTCGACCCTGACAAGCGGAATCACGCCATCATCATTCCTCAACAGGCGACGAATAGCATTCACTGGGAGATTGATAAAATGGTCGGTCTTCCGTCAGAAAGTGCACATGAATTAGCAGAAATTCAACGGCGCGCTCGCGGAAGAGCGATAGTGCTCGCGTTGCATCCGAATCTACATGGGTTGCCGTCGGGCCTCTCACCGACAGTCTACAACTACACGTATATGACGAGTTACAACACCAGCCTTTTCAGTCGGGCAAAACGACATCTGGCCTCAGTGCTCACAGTAATGCTAGCAAGACTCCGACATAGAAATCAATCACACACAAGTGGGTATATCCCGCTATACCAGTCTCCTACGCAGCTCTGGGAGCACCGCCATGCCCTCACGGAATACTAAGTTTGAGTATGCTACCGAATCGCTATCCATCAGTTAAATCCGTATTATTGGGGCCGCGATCTGGATTCCATGAGCAAGCAACATCTCACCTGCAGGGGGGGAAACGAGGACCTTCTGCATATCCTCTCGGACTGCGTGGGAGCGAAACTCTGTTGGACATACATCATAGCCCAGTGGACGCTCTCTTTGGTAACAGACGCTCACCTTAGTCGGCACAAACAGGCTGCGCTATCTCGAACGGTCCAGGTCCAACCTTCGCGGGTGCAGGCGGACATCGCGCGCAGATTTTTCGATTCCACAGACGCCGTCGCCCGGGCCTGGAAACGGATCTGGTGGATTGCTTGCTCGGTCTGCGTCACTACGATCTGGGCTCAGCGGAATTAAAGTGTCTTCAAGCAGGAACACGTGACACCCGAGCAGACGGTCTCAGAAGTCCAACACCTTCTACTGCATCAACTTCAAGTAGTAGCGGTAAAGGAAATACAGCAGGGCAGTGATGGCATCGATAGCTTTTTCTTCCAACAAGCAACGGAAATATTCCAGTATACCGTCTTCCATCAACCGGCGGTTCATGACAGCCTCTCTCGGCGACAGGAGTCATCTTCCGGAGTCCTCGAGAGGCTTATGATGTTTCAGAAATCTTGTAAGCCGTAAGGGTCAATAGACAGTCTAGTTCTCATCTTTATCATCATCGTCAAATACACAGGAACCGGCTATATTCACTCATGTCAAAGTACACTATTGCTGCGATTACGACGATGTTTAAGCCCGCTCTTGCATGCTTTATAAAGTAGAGTAATGCGGAACTCTAACCTGGCAGCTTAGTGAGTTATCCGATTTGGAGTGCTGCTGTAAGCAGACTGGAATATACCCGAATTATTGACACTCTATCCGTATTGCAGTTGTAATACTAAAGAATATTGTTTATGTCCGATAGACACAGAGCGTAATAACAGACCAATCTCGTACTAAGCTGTACTGAGTACTTGTGGATCGTATCGATTGCAGACTTGCATTGCAGATTCAGTGCTCATTCAACCAAGTACCAGCTGCAAGATTTGAAGGTAGTGTAGAAACTGTACCGCTGAACGCAGATACTGCATTCCTTAACAGTGGTTTGGTGGAGCTGGTTCACATGGACGTTCCGTTTGGCGTGAATAATGCTAAAGGCATGATGTGCAAGCTGAAAAAGGCTATCTACGGTTTGAAGCAGGTGGCGAGTGCTTGGAACAAGACAATTCGTCGTGTGTTTTTGAAAAATGGTTTCAAAAGCTGTGGTGCAGACCAATGTGTCTATGTTAAGCGTACTCGAAACGGCTTTGTGTACGTGTGCCTGTACGTGGACGAAATGATCATCGCTGCCAAAACAAGCGAGGAGATTTGTGAAGTCAAGATGGCCCTTAAAAACGCCTTTAAGATGAAGGAGTTAGGTGAGGTGATATTTATCTTGGGTATGGAGATTGATCATGACAAGAACGCCAAAACGCCTAGATCAAGCAAACCCGATACATTGATGACGTGGTTAAACGATTCAACCAGCAGAACGCAAAGTCGATTGAGAACCCTTGCGCTTCCGACATGAAGCTGTCGAAGTTGCTGTATCCAGCTACAAATGAAGAACGCGCTGAGATGAGGTCACGACCGTATCGTTCTTTGATCGGGTGTCTGATGTACATCACGACTTGGACGCGACCGGACATAGCATTCGTGGTGACGCAGTTGTCACACTTCCTTGAGAACCCTGGAACGCAACATTGGAAAGCAGCTATTCGCGTTCTTCGATACTTGAAGTCGACTCGTGAGCACGGCATTGTGTACCACGGAGGTTCGGGAACGGTTATTGCCGAGGCGCTCACGGACGTAGACTGGGGAAGTAACACTGATGATCGACGTTCCGTATCTGGAGTCACGGTACTGATTGGAAAAGATCCTGTGGTGTTCAATTCCAAGTAC
Source organism: Hyaloperonospora arabidopsidis Emoy2 (assembly GCA_000173235.2). Lineage (NCBI taxonomy): Eukaryota > Oomycota > Peronosporomycetes > Peronosporales > Peronosporaceae > Hyaloperonospora > Hyaloperonospora arabidopsidis. The sequence goes on along the minus strand of JH598525.1, from coordinate 67,609 downwards.
CAGAGGACCGTCGCTCTCAGTTCTGCGGAAGCCGAGTACATGGCTCTAAGCCTTTGTACGCAAGAGGTGCTTTGGGTGCGCGCCATGCTGAAGGACATGGGTCGCGAGCAAGTGGGAGGAACGCGTGTCTGGGAAGACAACCAAGGTGAAATTGCATTGGCACGTAATGCTGGATATCACGCTCGGACGAAGCACGTGGATATTCTCCATCACTTCATTCGCGAGAACGTGGAACGCAGAACACTCAAGGTCGACTACATTGAGACGAAAAACCAACTAGCGGACATGCTTACCAAGGGACTGGGGACCAAGACGTTCAAGTTCCTGCGTGACGCAAGTGGAATCAAGAGCAAGGTCACCAAGCAGTAGCGGTGAGCGGGAGTATTGATATTACACCGCTGAACAGGTACGTTTCATGTTGTTAGGATGATGATTTATATGATAAATCATCAAGGAGTTTTATGGTAGTTTCAGAGGATCGCCATGGAACAGCGTTACATAAAGGCTTAGAGATAGCTCATGGTAGTGAACTAAGGACTTTAATTATATTTACTTCGGTATTTGCCTCCAACACAACAACCGACTACGTTAACAGTTAATGAATTTAAAGTCCAAGTACATCACGCTAGTAGAGAGTTCAAGAGGGAATAACAACACGCAAAATATATTTGATTTGGTCAAGGTGTTAGTTCAATCCAGCACATATGTAATAGTTTAAAGAAACAAATACACTTTGCATTGAACCATATGGACATCATCAAGATTTTATATTAGTTTGTCGTTATGTATCCGTCAGATTATGGCATGCTGCTCACAAATGGTCATAGCTGGTGTCACAACACCTGCTTCGTTGTTGTGATGTGCTACATAATTTTTAACGCATGCTCATAAAGTAAATTGGTAGTAATTGATGGCGCTTTTGAATGTTAAGGGTATACACACCTGCTAGTTCGACCTAAGTTTTTTGTACGACACCCAACTTGCATCATTTTGACCTCTGAAAATGTATATTGACGTAATGCAGCGTTGATACGCGAGTATAGCATTATTACTTTCTTTCGTAGTGAATTATCGCATTGCCGTAATCAAACTCGTATGTTTTATTAAGTACGACGGATTAGCATATTGGGGGTGAATGGTGATTATATTAGATTAAGTCCTTCATCGATACACAATGCCGATGTATGTGTGCCACATTAACATGATTATACTAGGACGCGAGGCATTTACTTATTTATCAATGCTTTGGGGCAAAATTTTGTTTACAATTATCTGGGACATATTTTTCTTTTCGTGTTTTAAATAGGGCATTTTTTATTTCTCCCTTAGGAAGCACCCCTACAATTTCACAGTATTGTGCTGATGTACAACCCTGTTGCGCTGTTTCCATAGTGTCGTGATGCATATTTAACACAGTACCCACTAAATTCGCCTCAACTGGACGGCAACGCTGCCATAGTGTCGCCAAACGCGCTCTGTGACCGCCTAAAAATTAGCGAAGACAATGGCGAGGGTCTTCGCGCCATACCGAACATCTCGTAGAGTCAAAGAGGGTCGCGGGACCCGATCTGACATGTCGATTAGGTAAGAATCGCCTCCTAACACCCCTGTGCAGCTGGGTGTTCCCAAAAATCTGATCAAGAGTCTCTGTATTGCCAAAATACATCAATACTTTTTGACAGCAATTATTGAGTTCCCCCCAGGAAAATATGAATTATGCTGATGAAGCACCATGCGATAATTGACTTACACCTTATTTTGGTCGGTGATCGCATTTCAGTGACTCCACAAAGGTAACGATTTCTGTTAAAGAACCGCAAAGTGACTTTATTGCGCTCGGAGGATTGTCGTTATCACTAGTGTATTCCCAATAGCCCCTGTACAAAGTACAATTTGACCTTCCTGTAGGGTTGCTGATTAATATATCCTTCAAATATATTCGATATGGTCAGTGAGACCTCCTACTGAAAGCGTAGATAGCCGGATATGCATCAACGACTAGGCCCTGTCCATATTAGATTTGACGGAGGTGCTCTTCATCGAGATAACACTCCAAAGGAGTGGAAGCAGTGACAACTTCAAGCAAATGGCTTGTACAATCCATACATGCTTTACGTATTTCTCCACAACAGCAGTAGAGCACACATGCAAATAGGTATGTGTATAATCTAGTGAAATGTATGCAAGATCGAACGGGCAACACATTATCTCGACCGACAGCAAGGTTCAAGGGCTGTCCTGTCTTGACCGTGTTTATCCAACGTTGGGGATGCGGTGTATTGTCATAAACTGTAAATATCAACTTGCCGTCGCGCGATAGATTTGTACTTTGTGAGTATTGAAAATATGGCTGGCTGACATTTGCTGTAATCTGACAATACTCCTATTGAGCAAGGCAGTCTATCCAAAGGCTCTGAATTGTACTACTCACTAGCAACGCCCGGTTTGATTTGAACGATGAGCCGATGCATCAAGGTCCTTTATCGCGTCATCAACGATGCGTCCGGACGATTTTTAAAATTCTACCCGATCAGATACGCATAAATGAGCGCTCGGGGTATCCGCCAGCGCAGCTGGTCCATATGGGATAGGTGCGAAGAAAACTCTTCTCTTGTGGAGGCCATTGGGTTCCTGTATTATTACTCCAGGTATGACACAAGACGTCAGTGCAGCCATGCCGTGTAGAATTCCAGGTTACATCAGGGCCCAGCGAACACGCGCGCAACGCATTACTTTGCAATTTGTGTGGTGCGATTCCTTCCCTTGTGACAGTGGGATCAGAAAAACGTATGT
>JH598525.1:22459-43017 GCA_000173235.2 Hyaloperonospora arabidopsidis Emoy2 | reverse complement strand
GTCGTCGACTCCGCTTGCTACTACAATATCTGTACCACCGACCGTTGCATCCGCCCCTGCTATGGTATCGTCGTCGCTTGCCACTCCTCAGCAACCGCTTACTCGCCCGCTATCGATGGTGCAAAAGATGGCGCACAATGGATTCAACAAACCTGCATGTCACAGGCGCATGACCTATCGACGAGCAAGGGATTAATCCTGCAACGACTGAGTCAGATTGCTGCTGCAAGGCAAGCAGGCTATATGTTCGGGTATCCGCCGGGCGTGTTTGTGCGTGAAAATGTGCCTCCTGCTGGTGCAGTACCTTCAGCGACCGACGGCACAACTGAATCTCATCAAGTCTGCTCTGTGCAAAGAGTTGTCAGCACTGCTCCAATGACACGTGTGCCAGATGTGTCGGTTCCTACTGCGCAATATACGAGACCGATGGACCAAGTTCGTGTCGCCGTGCCCGTAAATCGACTTGACAGTAACCATGAGCATAGCCAGCGACAACATGCTGGCGTGGTGGTTGGCGAACAAGTGCAGCAGATACAAGCAGTGCCTGTTCCAAGCGAGTCTTCTGATGAGCGGATACTATTTAGCTCTACAGCAGGGACGAGCTCGATATCAAAGGAAACGCCTGTACCTGAGGTCGGACCAGAGCAAACAGTTTCTGCGTTACACTCTGGGCAAACCGGACATGAAGCTTCAAAGTCCAGGCAAACCTTCGATCTGGAGATCACGAGCGATCGAACATCTGGTGAAAATATGTCGTGCGAAAGCCTCAGCTCCACGAGTACTTTGGAGTGGTCTATTTCTAGTGTTGGCACGAATGTGCTGGTCATGCAGGATGCTGAAGCGTCTGTAACACTAGACGAGAAAAGCTCACAGACTGCTGAGCAGGCGATGGATATCTCTACTGATTCTTCGTTGCCGCCATCAAAGAAAGCGCCTGAAGAGGACATCATGAAAGCTGCGACTTCGTCTGTACCGGCAAGTGCACTTGGTGGTGAAACCCAATCGACGTTAATGGAGGCGAGCGCTTCCAAGTCGATGTCGTTCCTGTCACCGAGCGCTTTTAGTGGCGAGTCAAGTATTCTGCCACGTCGACAATTGTCAGCTGCGAGTATGGTCGATTACTTTGCACAAGTCGAGTCCAGTGTCGGCCTCGTGAGCGTAAGGGTTTCTCGTCGGCGGCTGAACCTCACGTTAGGTGTTCAGGGTACGTTGATCGCTGTCACTTCTTTCGTCAAAGACGAAGCTGGCCGACCTGGCGAGGTCGAAGCGAGCGGCAAGGTTTTTATCGGCGATGTGTTAGTGCGTGTCAACGGGACCTTTATCATCTCCGGGTTGACGCCCGGTCATGTAGCAAATATTGTAAACCACTCGTTACGGCCAATGACACTTTGGTTTAAGCGCGCATCGTGGGATATTCTAGATGGCAAAGCGTAGTGCAGTCAGCAACACACAAGCGGACGGGTGAGGGAAGCGAAGAATGGTATTTACGACGTTACTGATGTTAACATGCTAGAGCTATGTGAACTGAACTCGTGTTGTCATGCAACCTCAAGTCACTACTGCGTTGTTCTGAGCATGCAGGCACTTACTTCACGGAACACCATCACCATCGATAAGACCGCGCTCAAAAGATATTGTCGTATTTTTCCATCGCCCCAGACACCGCATCGACGACCCGGACTTCGTTCATGACGTAGACCGAACGGAACGCACCAGACTCGTCGAAACGCTGGATGGTGCGTAGACGCCGCGAGCTGTCGATACCTGTGATTGTCTCCACCATCATCGGACGTCCTGCAACATCAACCAACTCTCCAAGTTAGAACCGGTCCAGAAGAAGAAAAAATGCGCACACAAACCAACTGAAAAGAGGATAAGCAACTCCCCACCTGAACGCTTGGAAGTAGCCGTGATGATAATGACGTTCGTGCCAAGCTCCTGCATCGTAATATCAGAGCCACGCAGCGTCGGGTCATCCGTCTCGATCTTGAGGATACCGTCCGACACGGGTTTAATCCACATGTGCTGCGTGGACGTGAGTCCACTCATGGTCGTCCTCGACTGGCGCTGACTCCACACACCCTCGTCGTCCCGGAACACGAGCTCATTGGAGCACACTTGGCTGCCTTCATCCTGTGGCGGAATCGTCGCGAGTTCGCCATTCCATCGACCTTCCATGCTGGGCAGGACGTGGAAGCTGCAGCCATTGACACGGACCGAGAGCTGGTTGAAAAAAGCTCTGCCCGCACCCACGTTCTGCTTGGCAAAGTGCGACGGTAAACTGCTGTTCAGCGAGCGCGAGATGATGCTTTTCTCCATGCCAAGACGGTGCACCGTGCCATCGGAGCCTGCTGCCCAGATATTATCTGATACATTCCACACACAGCGTTAGTGTCATGTTTGACAATGCAGGAGATATGATTATACATCTCCATCGATCGATCGAGGTACAAATATCCGGATACTATTCGGGATAAAAGGTATACCTACCTTCTTTTAGCATTTGCATGTTGACCTCCTCGTGTTTCCGGCGGTTCTTAATACTCTCGGCCAGCACCTTGTAGTTCAGTGGATGAAACGGCTGTTGCGCCACCTCCAAATGCACCAGCACGTCTCCGTCTGTAATACCTAGTTCCGCTAGCGTCTTCTCATCGGGCAACTCTTTGCCCTTGTGCAGCAACGAGATAAAGTTGGGGTGGCCCACATTGTCCCCGTTTTCCAGGTAAGCAGCTTTCACGCCTGCGACGCTCTCCCCAGGGAACGTCTCGAGTGCAAAGGCACTGATCTCGTTCCGAATCGTGACTTTGATCTTCTCCGCAGCAGAAGAAGCAGCAGCAGTAGCAGCTGAAGGTACCATCGATGTCATACTTGCGTCGGTATGTATACGATATTATCGTCTAGGACTTTACGGCTTGGTACAATGTCACGGTTTTTCGATTGCTGGTGCAAAAGTTATTGTGAGCGACTAAAGGACGAGATCACTTCAAGTCGCAACGACGAGGGTCGAAAAATCGAGAAAAAGGAATAAATCCGTACGTCAAAACGAGGTCGCGGTAAATAAATTTAGAAATGGGACTCGTACAAGTATACGTTAAGAGCGGTCGATACAATAATCGGTGAAACCGGCGTTTCGGTTAGAAACGCTAGGGGGGGGGGGTACACACGGTAGTTTTGTACCACTGGCTGGGGTACACCCACGACCGACACACATACGAGTTCGCCAACGTCCCAAGTTCCCTCCATCCCTACTCCAGCAGCCACGATGCTCGGCTTGCGGCCCCGTTTGCAGCTTCTCCAGCGCGTCTCCGAGCGCTCAAGTCGAACTGGATCTATTTCTAGTATCTCCTTTGCGCGAAACGTACGTCTGTCGTCCCATATTTCATCCCTCTCCTGTCGATAAAAACCCAGCGTATACACTCATGCACCTCGTGTATACTTATTCGAATAATACCGCAGTCGCTCGTTTGTCTACCGCTACAATCTGTAACCCGTAACTCTTTTGAGGCTACGGGAGCCAAGCGCTCGCTGTTTAATATGGCCCAACGCAGGAAACATAAGCATCTCAAAGGTCTGGAACAAGCAGCCAATGCCAATCCAGAGGACGTGTACGCACAACTGCGTCTGTTGCAGGAGCTGAACCGGAACGACTATCCGGCGCTCGTTGTCCGTCGGGTGGAAGAGAACCGCTTTGCGCTGGACGATGCGGTGCAGAAAGAGTACATCAAGGCGCTGGTCAAGACTGGCCGGCTCGATACTGTTGACCTGCCGCAATTGGTCCAGCCAGCTGAAGCTGCTGGGTCCAATGCGGTCCGACATCTCCCATCCAGCTCGGCCGTCGGCCGCGGAGGTCAGGGCTGGTCGTCTCATGACCCGGTTTTCGTGTCCATGGTGGAAGGCAGCTTCAAGAGCAACATGTGGAAGACGCTGAGGACACTTGGTGTGGCTTTTCTGGTCGTGTCGGCGCTGGGAGCGATGCTTGACGAGAAAGTGGGCAAGATTGGCTCGGCATCGAAAGTTATGGGCCCTACAGGCAGTGACAAACGGTTTAGTGATGTGAAGGGAGCGGCCGAGGCCAAGCAAGAGCTAGAGGAGATTGTGCAGTTTCTGCGAGACCCCGCTCGCTTCACGCGTCTTGGAGGCAATTTGCCTAAGGGCGTGCTACTCACCGGTCCGCCCGGTACGGGCAAGACGCTGCTGGCCCGTGCTATTGCAGGTGAAGCTGGTGTGCCGTTCTTTTACTCGTCTGGATCGGAGTTTGAGGAGATGTACGTGGGTGTTGGTGCGCGTCGCGTGAGAGACCTGTTTGAGTCGGCCAAGCGGAAAGCACCATGCATCATCTTCATCGATGAGATCGACGCGATTGGTGGGACACGTAAGCTGAAGGAACAACAGGCCATGAAGATGACGCTAAACCAACTGCTGGTAGAGCTGGACGGGTTTGATCAGAACAAGGGTATCATTGTCATCGGTGCTACAAACTTCCCGGACGTGTTGGACAATGCGTTGATCCGACCGGGTCGGTTTGACCGGCACGTGACGGTGGATCTACCTGACGTGGCCGGTCGCAAGGAGATTCTCGAGTTTTATGGAGGCAAAGTTCCTCTTGCAGAGGATGTCGACCTGGATGTACTAGCGCGTGCTACGCCTGGTATGTCCGGTGCGGAGCTCTCAAACCTGGTGAACGAGGCTGCACTGCGCGCATCAATGAAGAGCGCAGATGTGGTGAACATGGATGCGTTTGAGTACGCAAAGGACAAGATTCTTATGGGTGCCGAGCGTCGGTCCGCTCTGATCACACCCGAGTCAGCAAAGCTGACTGCCTACCACGAGGGGGGTCACGCGCTGGTTGCGATCAACACGCCGGGCGCACACCCTGTTTACAAGGCGACTATTATGCCGCGAGGGCAGGCATTGGGTATGGTTGCGCAGTTGCCTGAAGGTGATCAGACCTCGATTTCGCGGAAGCAGATGTTGGCCCGGCTGGATGTGTGCATGGGTGGTCGTGTGGCAGAGGAGCTGACATTTGGTGAGAGTGAGATTACGGGTGGCGCGTCATCGGACATTCAGCAAGCCACGAGCGTCGCTCGCGCCATGGTGACCAAGTACGGCATGAGTGAAAATGTGGGTTTGGTGTTCCACGATCTGCGTGGCAACGATACCAGTGCCACTACTCGCAAGATCATTGATGACGAAGTGAAGAAGTTGTGCGACGCGTCGTACAAGCGTGCGAAGGATATCCTCGTAAGCAAGCACCATGATTTGGAGAAGCTGGCGAAGGCGTTGCTAGAATATGAGACACTGTCGGGTGCTGAGATCGACAAGGTCCTCAAGGGCGAAGCGCTGGAGCGTAAGCCCATTGAGTAAGTACTCCACAGAGCGGCACCAACAGCACGTGTGTCAGACCAAGGATGAGAGAGGAAGTCGTGCGGACAGAGGGGGCAGGTAGGGCGTAGGGGGAAGTTTTGATTCTGTGCATGTTACGTGGCGGACAAGCTGCTTACCGGCTGCACGGATGGTGAATGAAGATGTGTATTGCTGCTTGGTGTTTAATGCTTACTGCTGGTGCTGCAGTCTACACTGTCGCGGGCATGATCTGCATCCACCAGCCCAACTGTTGCAACCATTTCTCCAACATCATCATCAGGACACAGACTGCTTACGCTGAAGCTCCTAACTACCCAGTTGTTGTGGCCATGAAATTGTCAAAAGATATGTGACGCCTTGCTTGCCCAACCGGAGGTACTGCTATGCTGCGACTGACAAGTCACAGAATAAAGTCAGACTCCATGATTCCTACGTTGAGCCGACTATACCGCTCCAAAAGTCCATGTCGACCATCAAGATGAACGACTATGCAGCCTCGTCTGAAGCAGGTGCAGTGCGAAAAAACGACAAATACACGGTAGTGGACGTATAACTTGAAAGCACTTTCCGGTGATGATAAACAAGTTTGCTGCCAACCCTGCTGACATTGTCTCAGGCAGGAGACGCAGTGTCAACAGCAAGAATGCTTACCCAATACAGCCGAGCTCAATATCGCCGCCCTCTCATTCATTAACGTCGACTACTCTACGTAGAGATCCTGCCTATCTATCAGCCTGCACGAAGACTACATGAGGTTGTCCGTCTCCTCCGGGATCTGCACTGTCATGCCTTCCATGGCTCTTGTCACTTTGATCTGGCAGCCCAATCGTGACGTGTCCGTGAGGCCCCACGCCAGGTCCAGCATATCCTCCTCCTCCTCGCTCATCACCGGTAGCTCGTCGAAAATGCGCTTCTCAAACACCAAATGGCACGTGGAACACGCGAGTTCCCCGCCACAAGCGCCCTCAAGCTCCACGTCGTGCTCGTGGGCCACATCTAGCAGCGATTGGCTTTCGTCGGCCGTCACGGTCGTGCTCGCCCCTTCCCCGTCGACGAAGGTGAACGTCACTTGGGCAAACGAGCGGTAAAAAACGGAAGAAACTGGTGCAATAGTACTGCGTTGGGTAGGCCTGGTCGAAAAGCGCAAGGCTGGCCGGCGAGTGGCGCGGCGTAGTAGAGTGGATATGGCGAGCATGAACCGGTTGATTAGTACGGGATTCTGTATGGTCCTTGTTTCTAGGGTAAGTATTGTGTTGTGAGGAGGTTGAGGCTGTATAGTGGGGGATAATGGAATAAAAGAGCAGAAAAGAGAGAGAATCAGAGCGCCGAGTTCCTATTCTTTTCGTTCGTCATGCCCCTAATATTTACGTTTGCAAAGCACCGATCCACTTTTTCAACACAATGTTCACATAGTCGTAACTATTTAGTGTTTACCGCCAACGAGATGCTATGTATTGACTAAGTGCGAATGTGATTGCGAGTATACTTAGAAGCCAATTTCTGTCCTATTTGATCAGTGCTGGCTGAATGTAGCGGTCATTAGTTCGTTCATTGCTACATCATTGCAAGCCTTAGCTAAAGCTTTTAAGCTTGCAATCGCAGCGAACAAGCGGACCACTACGGCCATTACTTTTTAAACAGTCGGTATCTTGTGATACGAAATACATATCGTAGATTCTCGTGTCAGGAGGCAGTGACTGACTACCTTCACTATATGATAAGCTGTCGATACGTTCATGAACACGTTGTGCCACTGGTCAAACACAGCAACTCGCATATTGTTTGTATGCAAAACTAGCGCCACAAGAGGAGCCACATACCACATGCAGCATTCGCGATGCGTTTCAGACAGTCTTGTCGTCAGAGTCTTCTGGCTTTGCAAAACTTGCAAGCACAGGAGCATGAAGCAGCAGCGATGACGGCAAACTCTGCATGTGAGATACTGGATCCGAGTGGTCCGTGTCGTACATGCTCAGCCACTCCTTGAGCGCATAGCGCAGCGTTGGAATGTCTCCATACTGCGTCACAATACCCCGTTCGTGACACGCAAACTCGAGTTCACTCAGCGACAGGTCGTCAACGCCTTCCTTGAGCAACTGCTGATCATCCATACTAATCTCCATCGTCCGACGAACCAGCCTCTTCTCCAGCTGTGACCGCATGAGCAGCTTGTTCAAGACAGCAAAAAACGGGAAGAGTGCCGTGCCTTCCGACAGCACGTGAATGTGTTGACTGGGCAGCTGCTGGAGCGACGCCGGACCTTCAAAAAAAGGCACCAGCTCAGCCACTTCAGTTGGTCGTAACCCACTGTTGCCCTTTGTATTGGCCAGTGCGAGCATTTCTCGCAGCGTGTCGTCCTTGTGCTGAATCTGTAGCAGTAGCTCGACTACCTGAGGGTACGTCTGGGCCCTGGCCTCGACCTCCTCACATAAAAACTGCGACTTTTGATCCGGTCGCCAAAACTGCCATGGCAGTAACTGTTTCGGGAACTGGTAACCCAGCAATGGGGCCGCGTACCCCACGAGGGGTACGCCAAAGAAGACCAGGAGAGGCAGCGATTTGAGCAGATCGCGAGGGGCTTGTCGCAGCAGCAGCATCTCTCTCCGTGTAAGAGTAAGTTGACCCTTGGACTCCTGTAGGCGTCGACGAAGCGCCCACGCTTGTTTATTCTCCTGGTAGAGCCCCTTGAAACCGGTTACGAACGGTTGCAGCCACTTTTGCAGCTTCTGGTAGGGTGTGTGTTCGCTAGCCATCGTGCGAGTGTCAGAGAGGAAGTCTGTAGCAAAATAACCAATAAAAGGATTCTGTCATTATATCTTGCCCTTATGTTATCTGTCTTGCCTCTCTACTGCTCATGTTCATCTAAGCAGTTTCCTGCAGCCAAAGCTCACGGAAGCTACTAACACGACAGGCCCCAAGTCGTTAACCGCCACTTCAGCCACCCCACAGCACGCCTCTTCACGCAGGTACGTACGTACCTAGCATGAAACGACTAACCGACACAGAAATAATACAAGTTCCAACAGCGTGAGATCTTTCGATGCCGAGCTAAAATTGCGCGCTATAGGGATATATAATAGAGAGTTAGCACAGAGTATGCGGTGGTTGCTTATGGCCATGCGGTGGCCACTAATGCGGCGCAGAGAAGACGACAGCATGTGCAGGTGGGTATGGGTAGAGAGTGCTAGTGCGACAGACTACGAACGTGCTTTGTGTTTTTAGTTGTTGTGGGGATACGGTATTTACCGACGTTGGTACCGGTTTTTCTTGGATCCTCATTCGTAAAAAGGGAGAGATAAAACGCAGCGACCATGACGATGCAGGACGTCGAGATGATGGATGCCGAGCAAGTGCATCCACTACAGACGCAGTTTGAAGAAGCGGAGGACATGGTGGCAGAGCTGACGGTCAATAGATCTTCCTCCGATGCGGCGATTCGAGTGTTCCAGAGCATCATCGCCTACGGTTCGACCGTCTTTAGTATCATCGGGCGATGTCATGGATGATACATGGATTTTATATTGGATAAATGTGTCAAAGGGTTACTGACGATACCAATTTTTTTGTTTTTGTCGTGGCTGCAGTTGAAGATCATGCAGAGCTGGAACAAGTACAGCGTGTGAAGGAGCACTCGATCTATAAACTGGCGCAGCTGTACATCCAGTTTGGTCGCGAGAAGGAGCTTGCGACGCTGCTGCAGTCGCTGCGGCCTTTTTTTGCCACATTGGCCCGTGCCAAGACTGGCAAGATTGGTGCGGCCAGCTTCTATTTGAAGAGAGTAACGCTATGTTGATGGGGATAAATTATACTGACAAAGGTAGATGTTTTGTGATGTATGAGTATAGTACGCACCGTGATTGACATGGTGGCCAAAGTGAAGACTTTAGATGCTGAAAAGGCGCTGCAGCTACAGGCTGACCTGTGTCTGGACTCCATTGACTGGTGCAATCAGGAGAAACACACGTTCCTTCGCCAGCGCGTCGAGGCACGTCTGGCCTCCATCTACTTTCAGCAGAACAAGTTCCAGCCAGCGTTGGATCTCATTACGGAGCTATTGCGCGAAATCAAGAAGCTGGACGACAAGCAGCTGTTGGTGGAAATCCACCTCGTGGAGAGCAAGCTGCATCACGCGCTTCGCAATGTACCCAAAGCCAAAGCCGCTCTGACAGCGGCGCGTAGCATCTCCAATACGATCTATGTTGTGCCACGCACCCAGGCACAGATTGACCAGATGTCAGGTATCCTCCACGCCGAGGAAAGTGACTACAAGACGGCTTACTCGTACTTCTTCGAGGCCTTTGAAGCGCTGGCGACTCTGGATGAGGTGGAAGGGTTGAAGTGCCTTAAGTATATGCTGCTCGCAAAGATTGCTAGTGGTGGCGCGAGTGAGGTGACTCTTATCATGAACAGCAAGCAGGCGATTAAGTACGTCGGCATCGATCTGGAGGCGATGCAGGCGGTAGGCAAGGCGCACGAACAGCGCTCTCTCGAACAGTTTGAAGCTGCTACGAAGAAATACGCACTCCGTACGTCGGTCGATATGCCGGATCACGTGTTGGTACAAATTAAGACTGAGAGCTAATTCGTGGTGTGTTGTTGTCAGAGCTTGCGGATGATGCGCTGATTAAAAACCACTTGGGCAAGCTTTACGAGCAGCTTCTCGAAAGTAACCTGATCAAGATCATCCAACCCTTCTCTTGCGTCGAGATTGCTCACGTTGCCAAGCTGATCAAGCTACCACTGTTACAGATCGAGTTAAAGTAAGCTCTAGTGCGAGCCGCCTCTGCTGGTGTATATGCAACTGTATTGACCTGTCATGTGCATTTGTGCGCTGCCAGGTTATCGCAAATGATCCTGGACCACAAATTTCACGGTATCCTGGACCAGGGCAAAGGACAGTTGATTGTCTACGACCATCCCACTGAGGATGTAAGCTGCAACAACATGTGCTTGTGTAGGCATTGTGTATACGAAAAGTACGATATGGACTCACTCGTTGTTCTGCAATGTGTAGAAAACGTATGCCTCCGGTCTCGGTGTCATTGAGAACGTCGGGCACATCGTAGACAATCTCTTCCGACGTGCCGACAAGCTGCACGCGTAGGTACAGAACGGGTGGGACACCCGGAGCAAGCTTGGCCACTACGGCTGGTCTTGACCTCATCTCTCTGTCTGGGAGTAATTGAACGAAGACCTGAGACGCGTGCGCAGTACCAACCAACCTTATTTGTCGAAGGATGTGGTATGCATATTTTCCGTCTGGCGGATGAATGCTCAGTCAAATCGGTAGGGGTGGAGATGGCTTTTAGACGGCAATCCGGGGTTGATAGTAAGCAAAAAAATTCAATTGTCCTTGCCTGTTATCTTGCGCAGCGTACCACCCACTGCTCTAACATGTCGCAGACACATGATCGTCAGGCGAGTTTCCGGGTCTATCGCCGATCGTGCACATTACTAATTATGTGAACTCTGACCAAAATCTAATACTACTTTTAGGGAATTGCTAGATTTAGTCTCTGGTCAGTATTACCTCCATTCGGCTTTGACAAGCAAACACTCGGAACAACACATTTCGATTGGTCAATTTGATGTGTCTTATATTTGCCAATTTCTATTATATTGAATTTCACTTTTAACTCCCTCCGTTTCATTATGATTGTCCCTTTCCACACAAAAAACAAAACACACGGTCATTTTTACAGCCTGACTGGCTAAAGCCCGCTAAACAAAGGTTTTTTTGCGCCCTTTCAGATAGTGTTAGTCGCGTATTTTCTCAGTAGCCGCAAGCCGAGAAATATACACATGTAAACCCATCGTTTATGAAAGTTTTGACGTCGAAGTCGATTGCGAAGCGTTTAAGCCACCGTTCGTCATGTGTGGGGGCTTCAACAACAGCTTGATAAAGGACGAACACAGCTATTTATACCCAAATTTCTAAACCGCCTATAACAAGTCGCTATTGCCGCTTGAAAAAAGACGCATATTTTAGCTTAAATCACACTTATTCGCCTCTATAATTAATTATGGGAGTCGCTATTGAGCCTTCAGTTTTCGCTAATGAGGTTTCACTGTAACGGGGCACCGGAGCAACACACTGGACAACCAGTGTGGAGCTACTATCACTGGTAGCAGCGTGAGCGGTGCCTCGTTACCTCTGTTAACTCGGCAGAGGAAGGGAAAGCAACTAGGAACTGACTAGTTGCTGGTAAAAGTAAAATTGTATTATATATAATTATGTCTTAACCATTAACCTATGTTTTAGTCCTAACTTAATTATATGTATCTACAAAAATGTATGCTAAAGTCTTGCTCTTCATTCATTGCACGCGTCCATCGTTGATTGGAACGCTAGAGCTGGCTGATATGATGACCCATATCAGCCAATCGGTGAGTGTTCTGAATATTACCCCTTATGTTAATATTCACGAACATTATCAACCTTTACGATAATATTTTAATTAACAAGTACCAAGGGTTAATTACATGTAACAGGCTCACCCCGTTACATCACCCCCCCTTAAACGACAGTCACTCAATCACTATCATGTTGATGTGGTCACTGTTAGACCACATCAGGGACAGGGAGCACTTGTTTTGGTCTGATCCATTCATTTATGGATATTTATCGCATGGTGAACAAATCCATGCGATGCGCCGCGAAAGCTGCTGAGAAGGCAGCTGCGCGTGTTAACGCAGCTGCTCTTGAAGATGCCCAGCCTCTCGCGGCAGCGATGCTTCGTCTGCTGTCTCTGCAACTCTACCTGCAGCACCAGTTGCTGCAGATGCACGTGTTGAGTCACCACGTGCTAATGATGATGGCTCCCATGTGGAGCTTATCTATTCGGGGGAGTCGGACGGTGGGTCCGACTTGAAGAAGACACCTAGGTCACCCGATTCTATGGAGGCGGCCGAATACGAGCCTACGAATAGGACTCGAGCGGGTAGTCAGACTCATGGTCACTACCGGAGTCAGTTTAGTTTGGAGGATGAGCATGCTGTCTCATCCCCGCGCCTGCTACTGCGCGCGGGCCTTCTTGCGAATGAGATGATGACTTGTACCATCGTGATGACGATTCTAGTGGTACCAAGACTTCCGTTGGTACCACGCAGGAGGCTCAAGACGGCAATGTGCTGCATTTATCTCCTGAACAAAAGCCTTGGGTATTACCAGAAAGGCTTGTGAATGACCTGTCAGGCGAGACAAGTCTCCGTTATCGAATTCCATTATTCGATGCGAGGCTGTTGCACGGGCTCGACATCAGCGCTAGTAACTTTCGCGCTGAAGAAGACTTCTATCTGGATGATTTTCTGAAGCATCGTTGGTATAGTGGCAGGCAACACTAAGCGAGACAAAAGGTCGTTGCTGCAGGCGTGGAACGCCTTCATATCAATGTGCAGCACACCGGGCGCGAAGCTTGGCTTCAGATACTTGACACAGCTCGTGTTAGTTTTGAGAAACGAACCTTAACTGGTGCAAAAGTCAGGTTGCACAAGCTTTCTCGTGAGGCAGGAATTCCATGCATCACGTGAGGCGACCCGTGTCCGTGTTGTTTCGACAAACTCAACGCATCCAAAGGGAGGTTTACTTCCTTTCTTCGCCCTGGGGTAGGGCGCACATCTCTTCTGAGATGCGCGATACGATTGCTAACCTGCAATCGCTCTACCAGCGCTATGGGCGCGTGTTTTCCGATGGCCCTTCTGAGCCATCGGATGTGTCTCGTCGTACTGGTGGACGAGACCTTCAAGGTCAACCATCAGCTGGGCGCCTTGCACCCAGCTGTCATGCGACGGTGTATAGCCGCGCCAGCGAACAAGACAACTCATTCGCTGCCCCTTCACGTTACGGTGGTTCAAGATACGCTCCACGTGAAAGCGTTGGCCACCATGCGAATCCACCGATTGCTGTGGTGGGGGCGGGAATACCAACACCGAATTTTTTTGTTGCAGGCGGACGTTGCTCGTCCCCAGCAACGCGTACACGATCTGTATGATCGCACCGAACAAGAGAGGCAAAAGCGTCTCTCTTTGGAAACGTGGGTGCAATGCATACGCCTTTATCGATCGGACGACCGATCGGAGCTCGCGTTCTACCAATTGGAGAACGAGCGGAGGTGTCAAGCCTTCCGCGACGAAGTGGCTGACATTCGTCGCCAGCATGCGGCACTACAGAGCCAGATTGAGAAACCGGCTCGGGTCCAAAATAATCTCTTGGAGGTTTTTGAACGTGGCGGTCGTATTTGCCCGAGGAAGAGACCTCGTGCTGATGGTACGGGCGGAGACGACCGACATAAAACGTAGGATGAGTATGTATTCTGCGAGGCAACTCGATCGTGTACGCATTGCCTTTGCGATGTAGTACACGAAACGGGCCGATGTACTTGGGTAGTAGTTTACTACTACCCACATTATTTACTACGTGCTTAGGTAGATTTACCGTAGCATCAACATTCCTGCAGCACCACAAAAGTCAAATGTCTCGTCAATTTCTTCGTTGCCTTCTGTACCCACGAGCTTTTGCTTTGTCTCCTGCGGGTACCCAACTGCACGTGCTTGTTCTAAATTAAACTTTTTGAGAATATCACGTGCGTATTTCCTCTGAGTAATGGAAACAGCGTCTGCACTCGCTTGAACTTCGACTCCAATGTATTCTGTTAGCTCTCCTTGATCTTTAATACTATATGGCAAGGCGAGCTTGGCGAATAATTCAGCTTTCACTGATTTTTTGTCGGTAACACACAAGTTATCGGCGACGTACACAAGCACCAGCACAATCGTTCCATCCATTTTATAACGGTAATATAAACAAGGTTCCGTTAAGACATCTGGTACTCGTTTTCAGTCATCCACTTGTGAACCTCATGATGTTACTCACGTTGATCTTGACGCAGACCATACAATGCTTTCCGAACCACGTATATGTGCTCCTTGTGACACGGAAATCCGTCGACTTATATAACATAATGTGGTATCTCCAACGTCGTATTTAGATATGCAATGTTTATATCACCACCGTATACCTTAAGATCTAGTTCTGCAGACAATGCTATCGTTATCCTAAAGCTCGGTATTCGTGCCACATGAGAGAAAGCTTCTGCAAAATCAATTCCAGGCCTCTGTCAATTTCCCAGCGCCACCAAGCGTGCTTTAAATAGAATAACGTATCCATATTGATCTGATTTGAGGGCCCATACCGACATGGTTCGGATCGGTTTTGCTTTCGGTGGTAAATGAGTCTTGGGAATTTCTTCCAGTACTTTCTTCTCCTGTATAGCTTCCATATCGTCACGCTGAGCCTCTCACCAGAGATCTGCGTACTTTGGACTTCCAGTGTCTCTATCATTATGTGGTATGTGGACAGCACTCACACGTATGAGCTTACCCGCCTTATCCAATCCTCTCACATGGGTAGCAAAGGCGACAAAATCTTTGTACCGATTTGGTTTGTGTCCCTTAGACGCCTCTCTTAGATTTGCCGGTCGTTGAAACTTGGCTGGTTCATTGGCATATCCGTTGGATGACGCCTCACCATTCCTCCACCTTTTTCTTACTTCTCTTTGAGCATCTTTAACTTCTATATTAGCGATCTGCTCATCCAATTTGTCATCCAACGATTCTTGTACAGTGTCAGAGCACGAACAACATCGGGGGTGGGAAGGCTGATGTCACTTGGTGTCTCAACTGAATGAGATCTATCTTTATCACCTTGCGGTGATTCATCCGATTTGAAACACCCGGCGAAGTTAATAAATCCTGTTGAAGCATTGTCGCCATACTGACTACGATCGCTTGCCGGTTCACTAAGATCATCTGGTTTGGACGGGTTGTCGACCAACCGATCCGCCTCCTCGATGCTGACGAAATCAATCGTCGCATCGCCCATGACGGACTAGTCGACACGAGTCGCTGTGTTGTATTTAAGGACGGGGTCAAGGGCATCAGTAGCAACGAATGCGGGTCCTAGACCGCTTCCGTCAGTATAATGGGTGGACGAACAGAGTCGGTCAAGAGATGCACCGAATTGTGGCACTCATGTCGATCGCAACAAACAATAGACTTATCAATGACAACATCTCGAGCCCATTTTAGCGTATAATCTGATTGTAATAGATTTTGTACCCAACACGATCGTCCAAGGGACCCAGTACAAACCCAATCTTTGCATTGTCCTTGTGACGTAGTCGGTATGGACCCTTCGGCACATGAACATATTCAAGAGCACCAAACACTAGAATATGGTGAAGATCGGGCTAACACCGAGTTTCGTATGGTGTATAGGTCGCCGTCTGTTGTAGACACGATTTAGCAAGTATACACTGTATTCAAAGGCATCGATCCATAGCGTTGGTGATAGACCAGATTCACGAAGCATCGTCTTGGACATATTTTCGAGCGACTGGTTGTGTTGCTCCGCGGGATTCATGTGTAAACGTTCGGCTCGACCTTCACATGCTCAACGCCACGTTCCTTATACCATGCATCGATACTATGATTCACGAATTCACCACCTCGATCCGTGAGATTTTCTAGACAGGTAAAGCACGATGTCCTTCCACTACATCTCAACGACAATAAACAATCTTCTGTAGGCTCCGTCCAGCCTGTCTATCGGTCTAATAGACATAATTTTTCATCAATTCATTGACCTTCTCTGCCTCCTTAACTGTGAGGAGATGTGCTGTCAAAAAGCGCGAATATCCGTCCATTATGACGAGAATTACCGTACACTTGGTCCCATTACTTTACGGAAACATAAGGTCTGCATACACCACTTGATTCAGACCTGTGATTTGGTGATCCTTGTTCTTATTTCGGCAATGTCGCCGATACTTATTAACGTGACATGCGTCACACGGTGATGACTTTTATTCCATCAAATCGTGCCATGGACATAGCCTTGATCAACCATTAGCTTCAACTACTGCTCACAAATGTGTCGAAGACGTTTATGCCAAATTTTC
Source organism: Hyaloperonospora arabidopsidis Emoy2 (assembly GCA_000173235.2). Classification (NCBI taxonomy): domain Eukaryota; phylum Oomycota; class Peronosporomycetes; order Peronosporales; family Peronosporaceae; genus Hyaloperonospora; species Hyaloperonospora arabidopsidis. The sequence continues at coordinate 26,695 of JH598525.1, read as the reverse complement.
ATCGACGCTAGACCATCTGCTGCTGTATAATTTTCTTCCGCCTGAGGTTTGTCTTCCCTCCTGAGGTATGTCATCGATCATGAAGAACCTAGGGAGGGAGGGAGAACTCAACGAATGGCTCTTCTGTACGAACTTTGTGAGATGTCGATTCCCGTAGATTCAAAATAATCGATGAATTCGTAACTCGATATGATGAAAATCCCCACATTCCCTCTTGATGCTCGGCTTCAAAATGCGGATGTTCATAGTAATAGACGATAAAGTTCATACTAAAAGGGGACATTTGGACCCGAAATCCTTGTTTGACTGTCTTGCCAGGAGAGGATAGCCCATGATCTGCATCTGGGACGTGCAGCACATCATCCAGCAAATAACATCTCTCCTTCCCATCAAAAATTGTACGCATTTTTAGGGTACTCATTCCAGGCACTTACGCGTGTAGCTCTGGGGACATGCCGGATAGGCTGATCTTCAACGTAGGTAAAACTGTAGCATACTCAATAAATTCATCTCTATATGCTGACACGTAAATTTTTGCACCTGTTTTAAATCAACCGTGGTGTGAAACTGTCGATGATCCATCTTTATCAGTGCTATTAGCAATATGCGTGCTTCCTGGTGTTGGTTTACGTTCTTTTTTAGTATCTTCACTTCGTTTCTTCGACTCTGTATTCCGGAAAGAAATTATTTACGACCTCTATTTTTCATCTTGTTCTGTTCCTTAACGTTCTGGTGGAGGGCAAAGCAACACGCGGCTTTGGAGGCTCTTTACACTCACGATTTCGATACCCTGGCTTATTGCAGTTGTGGCAAACCCACGTATCATTCTTCTTTCCGCGTTCGAATTGTTTTACTTGTTTTTTCAGTTTTTGCTCCTGCATTATAAACGTGCTGGTGCCTTGTGAAGTCCCTTTGTTGACTTTCGTACCGTATATCTCGTGCTTGTTGCACCAATCTGCTCCTCCAGATCATTAATATCTTTCGCGGGTGCGTTTCGCATCAATGTTGCGTTTGGATTAATTAAAACTCTTGTACCGTACACGGAAGACTCGGTAGTGTATACATTGCCATGGTCGTAAACGAGAGCTTGTTTCCATAATCAGCCAGATCAAGCTCCTTGTTCCTTATTTGATGCAGATAATACTCGATGTCATCATCTGTATTATATTGCAGCAGATAAGGAATTCTTCAAGACGTTGCACATCATGAAAGATAGAAACTATGTTGATCGATATTCAGACCTCTTGCACAAAGTTGCAAACAGCGCACTTCCAGTCTTCCTTGTCCTATAGAGCTCAGCCATCTCAGGCGATAATGGCATCATTATCTCTTGTCGAAGTCTTCGTTCAAGCTTTCAAGCTTAACATTTCCATCGTCATTCGAAAGATACTTCCGGTTGATCTGGCCACACGCGACATTCTAAAGTTCTTGGTCAATATGTTGAAGTGCCATCATCGCTATCTCCTTGTAGGTATACCATTACGTACCCTTGAAGTTACGGGGCATACCATTTCTCGAATATAACTTGTCCGCCATGTGGGCCGCAATTGGGCTCATAACCCTGTTGAAATGAGAACAATTGACTCAAACGACGCTGGTTTGGAACTGACGTTCATTTTTCATATACAAATCCTACTTTCCTACCTTACAGGCTCTGTGAAATTTTGCCGCGGACAAGTCCAATATAGGATTATGCTTGTAATCCATATTCAACACTAGATCAAGAATACATGGAGAAAACCATATGTCACCAACATTTACCAACTGCCATCTAATTCATATTCAAGTGCAACTGCCAACCAACTAACAATTTCTACAGGCAGTACACGAATGGCCTATCACTCGTCAGCATGACTCGATTGACAACATTATCACCGGGTAGCAATTAATTGTCGACGTTGCCACGGCTTCATGTTGACAACTCGTCTGGATTTCATATTGGAGAACTGCTTCAATCCGGAGCGTGGATCGTGAAAATGAGTCGAGAGATCGTGGGTAGAAATAAACATGAGGCAAGAGATTCTTTGCTGTACTGGTGACATGACTACCGCACATGTATTGATTGTCGCTAAGATCTTTCTCTGGAACGAATGATGTGTGTCTGTTGTTGTCTCTAAAACGCACATATTGAGTCTTTCATGCTACGACCATCTTGCTAAGAGCAGCTTGGTTGGTCTCCGACCCATCCGTGCTTACCGAGTCGTACATCGTTGAAGTGTCAAAGAAAGCGATCCCACGATGGTTAGCGTACCCGCCTTGGGATGGAAGAGTCGTGGCTTCGAAAATTCAGCATGCGACGGGATAGAATGCGTTTCGCGCACTACAAAGTGAACACAAGTCTATTTTTGCTCATCGGCATGGCATCATCTCCCACGGCCGTTCTCAAAGGTGTCAACAGCGTCACGCCCATGCATCAGCACATTTTAGTATCGAAGGACTGATCTGATTATGTGTGCGGATAACGGAGGTTGGGGAAACTAATGTGGGCTCACGTGCGACGCGAATTCAATTGTGCTCCTAGTGGTATGACGGCTAGTGCACTAGAGAACCTGTCTGCTAGATCTCGATGGAAATATCCTGGCTCGGCTGCAGGTATCGTGCACCGGTGGTTTGTATTTGTCTATTCTTTGTGGTGTAGATAATGGTCTGTCTCTTGTTCATTTACCACGATGGACATAGCCTTTCCCTCTATTCTGATTTCGTCAGATGCAGCACTCACAAATACGGATGCGTGCTAGACTGGAGGAAATTGGGGGCAGATACTGAAGCACTACATTGATGCCAGTAATTAGTGTGGATTCAGAATTAATGATGTCCGCATTGATAATTGTACTGTGAATTTTGCGAATTGGGAGATTAAAATCTAGTGCCGATTCCGCACGGACTTTCCAGAATCAGTAACTACTTTACTATCCAACAAAATAGCGTTATTCTCATTGTGATTTTGATCGTGTGAGTGATATTGTGGTGTTTTTAACCAATAATGAGGCTTTTATCTCTTCATCACGGACTATCGCTACTTTTGCACGTGATGTCAGTGCTAATGTCCCAGCAGTCAATGTCGATGACGTGAAACTTGATGATAACAAAGAGGTAGAAGAGAAGGACGGAGATAAGAACCACGAAAGCGACGGCCGGATTGACAACAAGCGCAAGCTCAAGTTTCAACAAGTTGTATCCATATCGTCGCGGGTCAATGTGATTAACTGGGTGATAAGTGGTGCAGACCAGAATGGTGAACAAGGCTTAGTCCTTCGAGAGATCGACAAATTCCCCTTAGAGTTCCACGGAAACTACAAAATATGTCGAGAGAGCTCCTTGAAGCAATGATATTGACATTGACTGTATGGAGGCCAATCATACCAAAGCCACAAGGTGGTGGAAGATGCGCGATAAAGTTAGTCAATGTTGTAGTTCACATCCAAAGGCGATATCAGCAGTTGTGTCGTCAGTGCGAAAGAGGTTAACCTCAAGGATGTTGCTGGCAGAGGATCGCGCAGATCTGAATGGTTTTCCTTCCATTGCGTCGAGTTGCTGTACAAATTCATGCGGATAAGGCCGCTATACTCTCCAGCCCTAATCGGTCAACTCGCTCGCACAGTCACGAACGATGCGTCATTATACGATTTTAACTTAATCCAGTCTACGACAAACATATTGTCGACAAAATCAAGATACAATGAGTACACTTGTAGATTGATAATTACTGATTGAAATATTTGTTGCGATAGGATGTGCATGACATAGTATATCGTGCACAGACCGGGAAGCTTATATTCGGCGCAGCGAAGCAGGACCATATCTACAAAACAGTTGCGTACATATGTGAGTTACTCCGATGTTTCGAGTCAGAAGACCTGAACGGGAACCTACCTTGAAACGTGGACGTAAATCATTTCGTGATCAATTCCGGCAACGGCCGTACAGTGGCTTTTCGTGGTGATAAAGAGGTTAAATACGCCAATGTTGTGACGGGTGTTATCGGGATGAATACGATGGCTTATATTACGGGCGGTTTTGTGCAAATCGGTTCAACCAAGATGATCTTCCAGAATCCAAACCGATCATAGTTTATGAAGGGTCTTCTAGACGATGTCCCTAGCGCTTCATACCGAAATGGGCCTGATGGCTGGAATAATAAAAAGTTTGGTGTCTTATGCATCATTCACCATATGCCGTACTCTCTATTAGTTTCATACACACATTATGGGTATTCCCTCTATGGTTTAGCACATA
>JH598525.1:0-19934 GCA_000173235.2 Hyaloperonospora arabidopsidis Emoy2 | reverse complement strand
ACGAGCAGGATAACGCCAACCACAACAAAATATTAATAAATTAATAGCGTCAACAATGACGACAGAGACTACGACAGCAGTATAGGCCGAAGGTACAGCTGGGCGATCCATTGTTGGATCAAACGAATTTGCGCCGCACCTTAACGTTTAGACATCCATTACCAACAAATTAAACGTTACAGGCAGTACCAGTGTCGTTGCGCAGAATTACCATCGAAAGAACTACCGGTCAGAAGAAGTATAAGAAGAACACGGACGCAAAGGAAGGTGGTGCTGTCAGTTTACCAAAGCTCGGATTATGGAAAAGGTTATATTCTACTGCATATGCGATGAATATTCAACTCGTAATGTATCGGTAAGTCCAAACGAAAAACGCTCATATGTCTTGATGGATGCTGATGGACAGCCGTAACCAAGAAAGTTGATGGTGACTAGACGGTCAAGTTCTTGGGGAGTCATAACTACGATGCTACCCAGTATATTAGCATTTTCCTGCTGCGCGCAAGGCACCCGTATGTAGTAGAGGTTTTGTTTTAACTTGTTATGAGGTTTTCCGATGTAAAATACGACAGGCTGAGGGAAGCGTTTGGCGCCTCATATCTACGGATATCTAGATAAATAAATCTGATCTCTAGAGTGTTTTTGAGCTCAACAAATAGCTGGATCTCCCGGATGGGCGTTTTGCCACTAAATTTGTCGTCTATGAATAACGTATTCTTTCACTTCGTACCTACATTACTTTCTAGTGGGTCATAAATGCTAGCTTCTTTGACCTAAGGGTCCCCTTCCGTCGAAAGACAAGAACACTCACAACCTATCTTGAGGTCGCTTTCTTGGACCTATCGAAATCGGGGTAACTTTAAATACACCTAATTTTTTCGCTAAACTCACTACATGTCGCTTAGGCTTAACATTTAACTTACATAAACTATATTAACAAATGCTAAGATAACATCCACAAATTACTAGAGAACTTCCACTATTTAGCCTCAGACAGGCCAATCTTTCTGTTTTCGTAGCTTATAGTCTAGTGAAGATGAGCCATCATATATTCACCTCTGGTGGTGCATCTCAAGACGTTAATTTTTCAGTTGTTCCTGTGTTGGTCTCCTTTGTTAGTATTGATGCTGTCATTATTTTGTAGGTGCATTGGATACATTTAGTATTTCTAACGACCGACGTCTGTCCTCTTCGGCGGTTCCTACACATCCTCAACCGGATTGAAACTACTTACTGGATTCTCTGGGGGCCAGCCAGTCCAGGGCCCCCGACTATTCGATGTCGTGGGGGGGGGGGGGTTATGCTTCTACGAGAGACCGAGCTCAGTAGTACCGGGGCTCCCAGGTGGTACAAATGAGATTTACGTGTCACACACTTTTATCGACCTTGGGTTGGTCGTACGGGGGATCGAACCGGCAATCATGTGATCAGAATGGTGGTGCTTACCCAAGGCAAGAGAGAGGAACCCCATGTTGTCATTAATGTCGATGCAAACACAAAAATACACTACTGATACTGTTAATCCTTGGGCCCCGCTCCATCATGGAGTTGCGAAGACCCCCTTCCTGTCGGGCCATTCAGAAGTCAAGAGAAAGCTGTCCGGACCGTCAAGCAGTACGTCGTGCACCAATGTTTTGCTGTCGGCATTGTCCTCACATGATCACGCGGCATCAAGCGCGTCATCTTCTGTTGCTCACAAGGAAGAGCGTATCGGAATTTCATGGAAGGCTGATGACCTTCCATGAAATTCCGATGCGAGTTCGAATAGACTTGAGATAATCTTTGACAAGAAACTACCTAGAGATAGAGCCAGGTCGATGCTTTATTTTACCAACTATCACACTCGCCACCTCAGGTGTATAGATAAGACAATGCTGTTGGCACTAAAAGGGGTGCGGCGCCTGTCACGCGAAGGAGACAATACGGAGGCCACTGCTGTTCAGATGCTTCAATCTGGAGCTGCCCTACCGGTATGTGCGCATATGTGATAATGTTAAAATGCAATTTGACTGTGTTGTATCTATTTGTTATTTCGCTCATATTTTACTGAACCACTTGAAAGAGACAAATGTCATTATGAAAGCAAGTGATGTCCATAACATCGTCCGGAAAGTCAATTTAAAGGCTTTGTGCGGGAGAACAAATGTGGATACTTTGATCCACCAAGATCACGATGGTTTCGCCTCCATAGATCTTGGTGCAGCATCTACCGTCATGCTGCTGTTTTGCCCTTGCGCCGTCTATATTCGACAATATTCCAAAAATTAGAAATATAAGATAGTGGAAGGTGTGATATCTGCTTTATGAAAAAGGTTAAAAATTAATGAGGGCTAATATAAAAGGCCATGGATTGTGGCAAAGTCCTTTTGAATCCTAACACAGTCCGTTAAGATATGATCGATTTATGTAATCATTTAATTTGTCCATTTTGGTAACAATGGTGATGGTGAAGTAAAGAGAGAGAGAGAGAAAGAAAGAAAATGAGACATATGGGACGGTCTAAACAGAATAACTCTATATACACCTACCTTTATTGCTAAATACGCCTACATGATTCGCAGGCTATCCATTAAACTTAAGTAACGTATACGGAACAATGCTGAGAGAACATCCACTATTTCATAAGAGATCGTCCACTATTTAACCTCAGTCAAGCCTCTCTTCTGTCTTCGTATCGTCTGCATGACGATGATCCATCATATCTTCAACTCTGGCGGTGCAGCTCGCGATATTGAACTTTCAGTCGCTTCTGTGTCAGTCTCCTTCGCTAGTCTTAATACTGCTATTAATGTCGCTGCATACCGCGATGAAGTCACTACTGATACTGTCAATTCTTTCGCCCCAACTCCATGCACAAACTAACAAGAGAACAGCCATAATTTTGCAAGAGAGCTTCTATTTTGGTTTATTTTAAGATGTGATACAAAAACGAAAATTTTGCAAGGTGTGATACAAGGTATTTTATAAAAGGAAATATATATAAATTACAACAATCTGAAGCTATTTATGCAAAGATCTAAAGCTGTTTATGCAACGAACTCATGCTATTTATCTCGATCTGAAGCTATGTATCACGATCTAAGGCTATTTATGACAGTGTTTTGCATCTCAAGTAATGCTCGTGATTTTAGGTTTAAACGATCTAAAGCTAATCATCTCGATCGGAAGATATTTATCACGATCTGGATTCAATTACGAAAGTTGTCGCAAATGAAGCAAATGCCTCCTTATAGCACTCATGCTCCTAATTTATTTTGCTCATTCCTGCACCAACGTAAAGAGAATTAATGGAAGACTTGAAGGGGAAAAGATGGACTACGGGAAAGGCATCTGTCCAAGCACTTTAAGATGTTACACTCGCGCAAGGTAAATGCGCTGTCGTGTCTACGAGAGGTGGGACATATCGTTTATCACAGTGTAACAGTGCGAGCTCGGGCTGCGAATGGCATATTCGATTGGCCTGATACAGGAAAAAAACATGGCCCAGGTGATTGGTATGTGACGGATGGAAATCTGGATCACCAGAATTTCGTTAGTGTCGGGAAGCCTTCGACGGATCAACTAGTCACCAGCTCTATAGTCCGTGGTGCATTGTCTGCAGAACCTACCACGTCCGCAAGAATTTTAGTAGATCAAATTCGTCACCAAGCCAAGATGAGTGCGTCCTATCATGTGATGTATCGTGCCAAGGACACGATAAATGAAGAGCTGGTTTCAGAAGATTCAACGAAGATTACTCTTTTATCAAGTCTACTGTCGGAATTTCAGCGTCTGAACCCAGGAACACTTACGGAGCTTCAGTGCGACGAGATGGGGCACTTTCACCGGGCAATCGTTGTGCTAAACCCGAAGTGGTTTCAAATGACCAAGAGATTTTTGGTGTTGATGCTGCTCACATGAAGTATCGCAAATACAACGGGGTTCAGATTGTATTGGCCAGTCGTGATGGAAACTTTAGTAACAAAGTTGCTGCAATTGCGGTCGTCCCTGTTGAAGACTACGATAATTACTCGTGGTTTTTTTGCCGTGTTCTAAATCATGGTTTCCCACTGACTACTAGTCTCGTCTTCAGTGATCGAAATGCTGGCCTGGTATCTGCCGACGAAAAGCTCAACATATTTAACATGTTCTGCGTTAGTCAAATTATAAATACGGAAACAGCCAAATTATCAGCAGTTTCGTTCTAACTTATCTTAAATTTCTGCACAGATAATATGAGAAATGACAAAATGGTACGACTATTGGTCACCCAAGAGAAGTTCATATGGGAAGCGAATACTGCATCACGTCGATCAGATTTCGATATCGCGATGACCAAACTATACGCAATCAACCCAGCTGCTGCTACATAGTTAAATGTGATACCACTTCATAAGTGGACACTTCACGTACACTACGACGCAACTCCACTTTACGGATGGCAAACGACTAACTTTGTTGAGAGTGAGCAAGCAAAGAGTCTCCTCTTAAAGCCACGGCTTATGATGCCGTACGAGTTCTCTAAGGCTTATACGACGATTATCATGGATGAGTGTTACAGACGGTTTCAATTGGGCACGCTATGGAGGAAAGAGGGACGTACAGTTACGCCTCGGGCTGAACAAAAGTTGCAGAAACAGGTCATGAATGCTGCAGATATGGTGTTACTCTAAGTTCTGATAACATAGCGTTCGTCGCTCGATTCAGCAATCAACTGGAGCAACACCGTGTCGACACCAAGAAAGCATCATACTCATGTAAATATGGAAGCAGCACAAAATTTCGTGCCGCCATTTGATCGTAACCTTAAGAGCGGTAGATAAGTGTGGTGGAGTGGCGATCGCTCATTTTATGAGGCGATCCCGACTCTCCACTGGTGCCCAGACGACCGACTATTGGAGGGGGTACTCTGTTTCCGTGCCTTGTATTTCCTTCCTTACCTTGTGTACCCGTCGGTAGGGCGGGCTGCACTCTTCTCGGTGGACTCGTGTCAAGAGAAAACTTGACCGTGTTGGGAATGGGGTTTGTGATCGCGCGGAAACCTTCACACGATCACGGGTATACTTGTAGGTTACTTGATGTAAGCCACCTAGATCTCAACGAGATCGTCTTGTCCACTATATGGATGCTTAATACGCGAGCCTTCTGACCACTTGAGCCGTCTCGCGATCTTGCGCCTTGTCCTTTACGTTCTTGCTGCGTCCAATCGCAGTTGGGGGTGTCTTGAGAATTCTTGATCCCGAGCCAATTATCTGGGGATATCACTTGGTTTCAGTATGCGCGGCTTTCTTGACGTCGGGAGGCCAATATTCCAGCCCGGACGAGAAGTCGACACGTGTACTTAGAAGCAAATAGAATTCTGTTTAATGTCAACCAACCAAAAGCTAAAACTACGAAAAAAAAATGCCTGTCTATATGCCAGGATTGCTGCCACGTGTCCTCTACATTCGTTGATCGTCCCATCGCATATGTGGCCCACTTCCGATGATAGATCATCGATCTCCTTGAACGATCGTCGATCTCCTTGAGTGGTCGTCGATCTCCTCGATCGTCAATCTACTTGACTGATCGTCGATCTCCTTGACTGATCGTCGATCTCCTTGTTCGATCATCTTCTGATCAATCGTCAATCTCCTGATCGTCGATCCACTTGATCGTCGATCAATCTCTAGGACCGTGATCCCTGTCGATTTTTCGGTCACCTTCCCGACTTTGAACACCTTATGTGTTCCCGATCTTGGTATCTTGCCTCGATCTTGGCAACTTGATATTCGATCACGTTGCTGTGATATTTGATCGCGGTATTGCGATATTCACTCTCGGTATCGTGGTATTCGATCTTGATATTGCGATATTCGGTCTTGGTATTGCGCAGCTTAGCAGCCAATTGATCCTTCTCAATGAACTGTCGCAGTTTGAGATCACTCCACCCAACGATCGCCTCCGATTGCTTCAATCCGCTTTACCACATAAGCCTGAGATTGCGTACGAGATGATGGGTAACGGTTACAAGTTGTGGCGTATCAAGCGAGCGTCAGTACGCTTGAGGTTCCTGAGGACCACATGTTAAAGCGTTATTTAAATATCCTACCCGCAGTTTATATTCGACAAGCCGGACGCCCGAAGAAAAGACGTATCAGGTCACAGGGTGAGTCTGGCAGGAAAGCAAGGAAGCCTTACAAATGTAAGCGGTGTGGTACATCGGGACACAACAAGGCTACATGCCGCTGTTTTTGACGTTAGACTAATAAGATGAATCATCGTAACGCAAGGTTACGGTTTGAGATGTAGTTGAATTCATACTAAAATTTACCCCATACTTTGCATAAATTAAAGTAGTTTAAGGCGCCTAGCAGAAGTAAATGCGGCAACGACTTCCCAATAAACGGCACAAGCAATCGCGGCAGATACGCCTGCTTCTTTTTACGGTCGTAGAAGTACTTGTCAAACTGTTCCCGGGTGAATTGCAAGTCCGTCATATTGGCATCCCGCAGACTTGCTTGCATAAGAACAGGTGCTCCGGCGACATGTAAACGTTCGTATGTTTGCCTTGCTTATCGAAGGGTTTCCACACTTTAACGCAACAGAAACCCGTCACATCCCTTGCGCCATGTCGGAATATGCACGCGGATTTCGGACGCGTTTTGGTGCATAATCTGCGTCACACTCCACTTGTTGGACGACAAGTCCTTGACATCGGTCCATTCGCCTACTTTTTGATATATTTTCGACCACTTCGAGTCGAAAAAGTCCTCACTTGCAAGTCGGCGGGCACATAAATACATCCGCAGCTCTTCTAGTCACACATACGGCCGTCCTCAGCTCTCACAAGCGACTAATTGAGCGCCTCAAAGCCTTGCGGAATGTCCTTAACATCCCGTACGACGCAGATCTCTTTCAATAGCATAAACTGCTGTTTATTCTGTGCTGATGGCGACGTCGGAGCCTTAAATTGTGTCACTTGAAACCATAAAAGCGTCCATTCGGTCGATCGATCGACTTGTCCAACTTAATCACTTCGCCCTCTTGTTCGTTTCCAATACAAAGCTGCGTGATCGCGCGCAAGGACTCAGAATAAGAATCAGACTTAGAATATGCCGTCTTCAGAGTCGGCGATGAGAGTTTGTATTAGAGATAAGTGTGGGGCAACACCTCAGCTGTCACACCCTCAGCGGTCGTGACGCGGTGAAAGCCTCCACCCGCTGCTAGTGCGTTGCCATACGTCACTTCTAACCGTCTAATGAACTCGCAGTGTATTCTGCAGCAGTAAGCGCTTCCCCCATCTTCTCGTGCGGAATCAGATGCGAATAGCGAGATGTGACCCGCCTATACTTGATCAAACATACAGTAAATTAGGCCTTAAGATAGCTATCATTTCGATCGTTATAATTTAAATATATTTCCTGTTATAAAATACCTTGTATCACATCTTACACAAATTTTCGTTTTTGTATCACATCTTTCATATCGTGATACAGTCCTTCTGAATCCTAACACAGTCCGTTAAGATGTGATCAATTTATGTGATCATTTAATTTGTCCATTTTGGTAACAAGAGGGATGGGGAAGTAAAGAGAGAGAGAGAAAAAAGTGGGGCATATGGGATGGTCTAAACGCCCTCATTAAAAGACTACATCTCCTCTTTTGTATCCTCCATTATACAATTCTACATAAATAGTGCTTTGAGTAGTGCTCCGTGGTCTCAATAATCACCCCAACACAAAAGAACCATTGTGTCTGTGTGAGTAAATCGTCATGCGTCAGGACACACTGTCAATGACAGAATTAAATGTTGTGTGGACAGCATTTTCACAACGAGAGAAGCACTGTCGAGACTGGGATTTGATGTCGTGGGTGTGAGTTTTGTGTCGCAAAGAATACCTACATTTCGAAACAGCTTTACCTCGGCAGAAGTGAATTATTGCTAATTGTGGGACGTGAGTGGTGGTGTGAAGCTGCGTTCGTCACTACATAGGCTGTTGGTATCAGCAACAGATATTATATCGGTAGTGGTAGCAACGGACAAGGAGCGAGGAAGCGTCAACAAATTGCGGGATTGATACATACATTCCATCTCATGTGGTATTGAACCATTGCACATCGATGTACCAGGTATGACGGTATGGACGTAATTAAGATATAGACTGCTGCTGCTGCTTCGAGCATTATTTCGGTATAGGTCAACCGTCCAGGCGAAGAACGTTGAGTAAACGTTGCTAATACGATAGATGCTGGTATTAAAATCGACGCGAGCTTTGATGGGCACGGCGGATCACGAGAAGTAGATTAAGTGGATGTAAATTAGGTGCCCAGGGATAAGTGTGCTACAATTGGTCAATGTGCTCCGTGCAGTCACCTCTTCTCAACACTACCTCTGACAGATCTAGTGATATGTACCATGCAATCGTCGATAGTGCTTTTTCTTAAGCTGACGAAGAAGAAAAGCAGTGGCTACTAGGTCTTGCTCCTGGCATCCACGTGTCTAATAGCTGATGCAGTACTAAGTCGTGCGGCGTCATACCGTTATTCAAAAAGTGATTTATGTCGCAAATACTGGTGACTGTGCTGCTGTGCGAGGAAGGGAGAACAAGAAGACTGGAGAACTACAGGCGATTAAAGTATCAGCAGCATTCTTGAGACCATTTGCACGAGACCAAGATGGTGATCGGGCATTCATACCATCGCGACGCTACAACTTTGAAATTGACAGTGTATCTTGACGCAGACGATTTACTCACGCAGACACAATGGTTTTTGAGTTTGGGTGAGTATTGAGATCACATAGCACTACTCAAAGCACGATTTATGTAGAATTGTATAATGGAGGATACAAGAGAGGAGATGTTGTCTCTTAATGAGGGTGTTTAAACGGGTAGCTCTAAATACACCTACCTTTATTGCTAAATACACCCACATGATTTATAGGCTATCCATTTAACTTAATAAACTATACCGACGAACGGCAAAAGAGCATTCACTATTTGACAATAGGACAGCTCCAATTGAGCAAGAGAACATCCATATATTGAAGCCCCCCGTTGATTTAACATTGTACTGGCCTCCTTCATTTAGCAGAATTCACAACCTGCCATTGTCTCTTTTTTCATTTGTAAGGGTTGTACATTAGCAGCGCAAGAGCATGCCGACATGATGAAGGTATATTCTGTACCAAAACGGATGGCGGCGAAAGCATCGTGCTCTTGGTGAAGACTTTGCATTCGTTCTCACGCACGGACCCTTTAAGATAGATTATTGGAAGTGGTTGCTCTTGTAATGATGTTCTTCTTCCTTAAGTGGTTCAATATAAGCTGAAATACAAAATAGGTATGGCATGTGATACATGTATTTTTACATTATCATATATGCGCTCATTACTATGCAGCAGCTACAATTTGATGCATCTGGACAATTGTGGCATTCGTATATCCTGCTTCTCGTGGTACACGTCGTGCGCGCCACGAGCTTAGTATCGTTTATGCGTCGAAAGTGTCTAAAGCAGCAGTCGTTCAAGTGTCGACCGGGATCAATTGATGACGAATTCTTGTTAAATGTGATCGCAAGCTCACACAAGATGCAAACGGTTTAGTTCCGCGGTCTAGAAACTACACCAACCGCCTGTGTAATTACTTATAGTACTTTCCTTGGAAGCAACAAAGAAAAACGCGCTTGATGCCGCGCGATCTTGTGTGGACAATGCTGACAGCGAAACCTTGGCGCACAGCGTACTGCTTCACGGTACGGACAGCTTCCTCTTCACTTCCGAATGGCCCAAGTGGAAGGAATCTTCACGACTCCACGACTCCATGATGCTCTCTTAGCCTCTATTTACATAGTTAATTTATGTCATATTTGTAGCCTAAGTGGCTTGTAGGTATATTTGGCGAAAAATGTAGGTGTACCTAGAGTTACCCTCGAAATAGCCGGTCAAGTACGCGTCCGTATTGCTGAGGTATGCTGCGCCTGACAGAGCGACATAGCGGGAAATGCTATGTGCGTCGTTGTAAAAGAACGAGAGGCAGACCATCACCCATGCCACAAAGAGTAGTCAAACACAACCCACGGGTGTGCGGCAGAGTTCCAAATCGGAGCTACCGCACCCACTCATAGGCTAAGAACCTTGGGTGTGTGTGGACTCGCCCACCCACGACGGCCCATTTATTATTTCAGATTCAGCGCACCCACCCACGCCCACCCAAAATTGTTTTGCCAGTTTATCACCAGATTGATGCTGTACAAAAGAGCCTCTTACACCGAAAATAAATAAAGTTATAACAAATTATGGGGCTAAATAATACAAGCTTGCGACGTCACGCCCACCCATCAATTTTCGGTCGCACACATGACCATAAAAACCATGGGCTTGGGTGGGCGTGGGTGTGGGAGCCTAATTTGAAACTCTGGTGTGCGGTTCCTGCAGCAGTACCAGGATATGCCCATCGAACTCCAGCAAACAGGCGCTCTGGTGCACTAGCCATCATCCCAGTAGCACCACAATTAAACTCGCGTCACTAGTCTTCACATGAGCCGGCATGAGCTATCTCCTTCCTCCGTGATCCACACGCGGAATCAAATCCGTCCGTCAAAAGAGAATCGTGCCGATGTATAGTCGTGACGCCGCGGATTTTTTCGAGAACGAATTGTCTCGTCTATTGACGGAAAAGGCCTTACCTTACACTGTTCAGCACTGAACGGGAAAGAATGTATTCGTGTAGGGGAGACTTTAAAAAAACGTAAGTCTTTTTGCCAAAAAAACGAAAGTTTTGCCTTTTTACGCATGAATTGTACCAGCTATAAATTAGTCTTGATTAGTGTATGTTAAATGTGGGTAAGCGAAAGGCCAGGTCACGCTTTCAGTTTGCATCGACATCCATCACCACGATCAATATGATGAGCCCGTCCTCCCTTTCCTCTGATAGTGCGGCTCCTACAACAACACGCGAGGGTACATGGCAGACCCTGCGGACACGTCATCTGCAGCCATATTGAAACCAGACAACCCATTCAAGTTAGTGCATTAACAAAGCAATGGGCACCGTACCATGAAGATGACACGAACAGCCTCGACCCAGAGGTTTTGGCATATTGCCACCCTTCCAAATCCAGAAGATGCAAGCTCGCAAAGGTTGCACCAGAACGCGACAAAGCGCCAACCGTCGGGCTTCGAGAGAACGAAGCAGCAGATCGGCGGCAACCATCAAAGGGTCACGACCGGTGCCGGTGCCCCTCTTGTGTCTTTATCGATTCCATCGAATGCAGCGAAGGCTTTTTCCCCATGAACACATTCCACATGCCGCTGCCGTCGTTTCAAATCATGAACACGCCACCGACGTCGAGACTCTCGGTTTTCAACCCCTTGCCGACGTCGCCGTTGCCGTTACCGCTCGTCACTATACCTCCACTATCGCGAGATCCACTTCATGACATGCACGGGAACCTTCTCTCCCCCTCGCTGGTTTTTGTGGAGAGGTGTTGTCCATTGCCAGCGCCGTTGCCGAAGCCGTGTCCTCCCACCTAGATAGCGTAGTAAAATGGATAGTCATGGGTGCTTTGTTATGCGTCAACGTGCTTTGAGGTTCAAATCGGTGTCCGTTCGCTTACCAACATATAACATACAATAATCAAAGCTAATTTATAGCCGGTACAGTTCATGCGTACAAAATCAAAACTTGCGTTTTTACAGGCAAACACTTACTTTTTTAATGTCTCCCTTCGCGTAGATAGTGCGCACGAATGGCCTGTCGCTCGTTGGCATGACTCGATCGCCAACATTACCAACGGGTACCACCTCACTGTCGACGTTGCCACAGTTTCATGTCGACATTTCGCCCGGGTTTCTGTTTAGAATTGCTTCGATCCGGAGCGTGGACCGCGAAATTGTGTCGAGCGCTTGTGGGTAGAAATGAACATGAGGCAAGAGGTTCTTTGCTGTGCTGGTGACATGACTTTCGCACATGTATTGACTGTCGCTAACATCTTCCGTTGGACCGAATGATGTGTGTGTCTGTTGTTGTCCCTAGGACGCACATATTTAGCCTTTCATGCTACGACCATCTTGCAAAGAGCTGCTTGGCTGGTCTCCGACCCATCCGTGCTTACCGAGTCTTACATCGTTGAACTGTAAAAGAAAACGAGCTCGAGATGGTTAGCGGTCTCGCCTTGGTATGGAAGAGTCGTGGCTTCAAAGAACTCAGCGTGCGACGGGAAAGAAAGCGTGAAGAGCACAACAAGGTGCACACAAATCTCTTTTTGCTCGTCGGCATGCCATCATTTCCCACGGTCGTTCTCGAAGGTGTCCACGGCGTCACGGTTATACACAGCACGATTTCTTTTGAAGGACTGGTCTGATTCCGCGTGTGGATCACGGAGGTTGGGGATACTCATGCGGGGAGTAGTGACACGAATACGATTGGGCTGCTATTGGGATAATGGCTAGTGCACCATAGTTCTTGTTTATCTGCAGCCCGGTGGGCATATCCTGGTTCTGCTGCAGCGTATTGGGTACCTGTGTGTTGTGTTTGTCTACTCTTCGTGAATTGGATGATGGTCTGTCTCTTGTTCTCTTACAACGATGTGCACAGCCTTTCCCGCTATGTCGCTCTTGGCCGGCGCAGCATAGCAGATCGCAGAAATACAGTAGCGTATGACCAGTCACTTCGATAGGTCAAAGAAAGCGAGATGGTTAGTGGTCTTGTCGATGGAGGGAACCTCGAAAATTTAGCAAGGGACGGGAAAGAATGTATCCGCGGTCGATGGTGCGTTCGAATGGCCTATCGCTCGTCGACGTGACAACATTGCCATCGTGTACCAATTCGTTGTCGACGTTGCCACAGTTTTATGTCTACACTTTGCCTAGATTTTCCGTTGGAGAATTGCTTCGATCTGGTGTGTGGATCACGAAAGATGTCGAGGTCCCGTGGGCACAATGAACATCGGGCTAAAGGTTCTTTGCTGTGTTGGTGACATGACATATGCTCTTGCATCACCTGTCGTTGTCATTTTTCTTTGGAACAAATGATGTTTTGTCTATTATTGTCCCTATGACGCACATATTTAGCCTTTCATGCTATGATGCCTCCCGTGTCAGGCGCTGCATGGCTAGTCTAACATACATACTTGATTGATTACCAAGTCGGACTTCGTTCGCAAGTCGGGGAAAGCGCTTTCGAGATGGGTAGCAGCAGTCTCGTCTAGCAATGGAAGGGTCGGTAAAATCTGGTTGTTTTGGCTGCAAACCTTTCAGCATTGGATAGCAAAGAATGCATTTCGCGTGCAAATAAGTGCACACGAATGTTTTTCTTGCTCGTCGGCATGGCAATCTCACCAATGCGTCGGCATGTTCATTTTCAAATTTGCTTCTGGCACCACGTCGATACGTCTCACAGCGTTCTCTTTGCACCGATACACACCCGGAACCATGACTGCCCCAGTCACTACGATCGACGTATTTGCTCCTCGGAACGACCAACCCAAACTGTATCCTGAACTCGACTCCGGCAACGCACTCATGGCACAAGGTGAAGCTGCTTTCTACAACCTCATCGCGGAGCAACTTGAGCCAGCATTTGGACATGAACTCCCGCAAATGGAGATTCGATGCAAGAACCTTTCCGTCGTCGCTGACGTCTCAGTCATCGAGCGAAAATCGAGGACTTCACATGCCGAGCTGCCTTCCATCTACAACAGCATCAAGCACATGCTACAAAAGCTCACAGCTTCAAGACACGTCACAAAGCGACTTGTGCTCGACAGAGTAGACGCTGTTTTTGAGCCAGGCACCATCACACTGTTGCTCGGTCAACCCGGTTCCGGCAAGACATCGCTGATGAAGGTGCTGAGTGGTCAGTTCCCCATCGAGAATAACATCACACTTGAGGGCGACGTCTTGTACAACGGACGCGCGATGAACGAGTTGCTTCCGAAGCTGCCACAACTTGTGGCGTACGTTCCTCAGACAGACGAGCACTTCCCAGCACTGTCGGTAGAGGAGACACTCGAGTTTGCGCATGCATGCTGCAAGGAAGAGGTGGTGGCAGAGCGTGGCCAGAGTCTGCTATCCCACGGCACGCCTGAGCAGAACGAAGCGGCACTTTGCGTTGCAGAGTCGCTCTTCAAGAACTATCCGGATGTCATAGTGCAGCAGCTTGGTCTTCAGTCATGTCGAGACACGGTCATCGGAAACGCGTTGAAGTGCGGAGTATCCGGTGGAGAACGTCGACGCGGGTCGATCGGCGAGATGGAGTTCGGTATGAAGTACGCGATGTTCATGGACGAGATCAGCACAGGTCTTGACAGTGCTGCTACTTTCGACATCGTAAGCACGCAGCGCGACATCGCCAAGAAGCTACACAAGACAGTGGTCATGGCGTTGCTTCAGCCTACGCCCGAGGTATTCGGGCTCTTCGATAACGTTCTGCTACTGAACGATGGCCAGGTCATGTATCATGGACCACGCGACAATGTCCTGCCATACTTCGAAAGTCTGGGCTTCGTGTGTCCACCCGACCGCGACGTCGCTGACTACCTTCTGGATCTAGGCACTGATGAGCAGTACCAGTACGAAACGTCGAAGAAAAGCAGCAATCACGCATCATTTCTGATCCAGGCTCCTCGTTTTCCAAGTGAGTTTGCCGACCGATTCCGCCAATCAATTTTGCACCAGGACATCGACCAAGCTTTGGACGCCCCATGGAGCCGTGAGCGTGTACGCGATGCCAAGCAGCACTTTGATACAATGTCCGAGTTTCGACAGTCGTTCTGGAGCGGGACCCTGACTCTGATGCGCCGGCAAATGGTCCTCGCTGTTCGTAATACGGCTTTTATGCGTGCGCGGGCGTTGATGATTGTGATCATGGGATACATCTATGGCAGCACTTTCGCCAGCTTTGACCCCACAAACGCGCAGGTGACGTTGGGTGTTTTGTTCCAGACGACGGTGTTTTTGGCAATGGGCCAGGCATCACAAACCCCGGTGTTTATTGCAGCCCGCGACATCTATTACAAACACCGGCGCGCCAATTTTTATCGCACCTCATCGTTTGCAATCGCGTGCCTGGCAGCTCTCGTACCTCTTGCTATAGTGGAGTGCTTGGTTTTCAGTTGCTTCGCGTACATCATGTGCAGCTTCGTCGGCGAAGTGAGCAACTTCTTGTTTTTCTTGCTGTGCATGGTCCTGACCAACCTTGCACTGTGTGCATGGTTCTTCGCGCTGACGGCAATGGCTCCCAGTTTCCATATCGCCAAACCTTGCTCCATCCTTTCCATGGCGATCTACGTCGTTTTCGCTGGTTTCATTGTCCCCCACAGTCGAATTCCCGATTGTCTAGCCTGGTTGTACTGGATCAATCCTCTTGCTTGGAGTCTGCGTGCAGTGGCAGTGAACCAGTATCGATCCCCAGAGCTTGACGTTTGCGAATACGCGGGTGGGGACTACTGCGCGAAATACAACATGACTATGGGCGAGTACTCGTTATCACTGTACGACATTCCGTCAGGCAAAGGGTGGCAATGGGCGGGCGTGTTTTTCCTTCTGTTCACGATCGCCTTCTTTGCGGCGGTCGGCAGCTGTGTCCTCGAGTATAAGCGATATGACGTTCCTGCTGAAACGAATGTGCTTGTTTGGAGCTCGGACGATGACGAAAAAAGCAGCAAGCTCGACGATACTTCGGAAGAGCAGGAGCAGTCCGACGACCAAGACGAGACAACCAATTATGTCATGGTCACTACCCCACGGGCTGACAGCAATTCGCAATCATACAGAGACTCACAGGCCGACACGGTTACTATCGATATGAACCGAGAGCATGACGGGTTCGTACCCGTTACGCTGGCATTCGTAGACCTCTGGTACTCAGTCCCGTCACCCCGCCACAAGCACGAAAGCATTGACTTGCTCAAGGGTGTCACTGGCTATGCGCTACCAGGCACGATGACTGCACTCATGGGGTCATCTGGAGCCGGGAAAACAACGCTGATGGACGTGGTCGCTGGCCGTAAGACAGGGGGCACAATTCGTGGTGACGTCCTGCTTAACGGATACCCCGCGACTCAGCTCGCAATTCGCCGTTGTACAGGGTACTGCGAGCAGCAGGATATCCATTCGGAAGGAGCCACGATCCGAGAAGCACTCACATTCAGCGCATTCCTGCGCCAAGACAGCAGGGTGTCGGAGCAAGCCAAGTTGGCATCCGTCGAGGAATGCCTGGATTTGCTCGATTTGCGCGCAATAGCCGACAAGATCATCCGTGGACGCTCTCAAGAGCAGATGAAGCATTTGACCATCGGTGTGGAGCTAGCAGCACAGCCTAGTGTGCTTTTCTTGGACGAACCTACTAGTGGTCTGGATGCTCACTCTGCCAAGGCCATCATGAATGGCGTGCGTAAGGTGGCTAGCAATAGCCGCACCGTCGTGTGCACGATTCACCAACCTTCATCAGACGTCTTCTTCCTGTTCGATAGTCTGCTGCTACTGAAGTGTGGCGGCGAGATGGTTTTCTTTGGTGATCTGGACAACGTTCAGCCCGACGAACGCATGTGTGGGCATCTCGTCGATTACTTCGAGGCCATTCCAGAGGTCTCACCTTTACCTCTAGGCCAGAATTTGGCTACGTGGATGCTGGAGTGTATCGGTGCTGGAGTTGCCGGCGCAGGTGAGAAGGTCATTACCGATGCAGCAGCAGATGTGGATTTTGTGCAGCACTTCCGCGACAGCATGGAGCACCAAGTGTTGCTGGCTCATCTGGCTGAATCCAGCGTGACAACCCCTGCACCCGACAGTCTACCGGAGCTAGTGTTCCAGCACAAGCGCGCCGCCACTCCCTGGATGCAACTCCGAATGATCATGCAGCAATTCCAGTCCATCTACTGGCGGACACCGTCGTACAACTTGACTCGGTGTTGGCTTGCGCTTATCCTGGCCATCATCTTCGGTCTCGTGCTCATCAACGTCGACTACACAACGTACCAAGGACTGAATTCAGCCGTGGGTATCATCTTCATGACGACACTGTATCAAGGATACGTGATGTACGTCGCTTGTCTGCCTTTCACCCTGCGAGAACGAGCTGTCTACTACCGCGAGCGCGACGCGCAGACGTACAACACTCTCTGGTACTTCCTCGGCATCACGTTCGTCGAGATCCCCTACGTCTTTGGCAGCAGTCTCCTCTTCACCATAGTCTTCTTCCCTCTCCTCGGCATCTGGTCCTTCAGCACGGCCGTGCTCTACTGGCTCAACATCTCCCTCTCCGTGCTCATGCAGACGTTCCTGGGCCAGCTGCTCGTCTACTTGCTGTCGAGTGGCGAAGTCGTTGCTGTCGTGGGCGTCCTCATTAACGCCATTTTCCTGCTCTTTGCCGGCTTCAACCCGCCTGCTACTGCCATCCCGGACCGCTACCGATGGCTCTATGACGTCACTCCACAGCGCTATTCCCTCTCGATCCTCGTCTCGCTCGTGTTTGGCAACTGTCCTGAAGGTCCGGTGTATGATGGGGTTACGAAGGGGTACACCAACGTGCGCTCGGAACTCGCGTGTCAACCCTACGGAATGCACCGCCGTCAGTGGGTTACACGACGGTCAAGCACTACCTTGACGACACCTTCAACATCAAACACAGCGACTTGTGGACCGACTTTTGCTACGTCTTGGTCTTCCTCGCGGTCTTTCGGGTACTGGCGCTACTGGCGCTGCGCTACGTGAACCACCAGAAGCGCTAGGGCAGGTGTAGAATTCTTTATGAATAGTGGTGAAGGTCGTGGTGGTGGCTGGCGCGATGGAAAAAAGCACTTTGATCACCAAGGATTAGTGGGTGGGGTGGATACGTCTAATTTAATATTTGTTAAGTAAGATACTTTTTGAAGAGGGTTAAAACGACGCTTGAAGTGTTTTGTCAACTGATATGCGGCTGGTAGTTAAGTGTTGGGCTCGTTTGCGTGTTGAGTATATTACGCGTCGTGCTCGTTCTTTCGCTGAAAGATACAAGCGCTGGAGTGAACGACTTGTCATGCTGTTTTTTGAATCTGAGGTAGGTGATGGGAATCTTGGGCGGATGGAGGCCTGCGAATAGACGGTTGAGGATTTGTCCTGTAGCCTCGTAAACGAGTTCGTCGTGCACGTTGCCCTATTTAGATGACCAGTAAGCGATAAAGCAGTGTGTTGTTTGTCAACGAGTACTCGGCTGCCCGGGTATGCTCTCTAGTGGTGTTAGCCTCGTCTGCGTCAAGCTTGAATAAACTTGCTTCCCGCTCAACTGTCTTGGAGAAAGTCCCTGGCAAACGGTAGTTGTGTTTTAACGAGGACGTATTCAGCAATTTAAGATCTGCAGCGTGATGTGGAACGGAGAGCACGTGTCATCTTGGTGAGCTTTGATTTCATACGGGGTGTGGGATTGTGTAAAGGCATGCTAGTGTCTTGGGCGCATGACATGGGCTCATTCCTTCGCGATGTATTTGGTAAAATGAGAGCTCAAGATGTGTGCTAAAGTGTTTGATACCATGGGAAGCTTAAGGTGTGTGTCAGTGTATTTAATCGGTGATAGAATCGTCAACGTCTTCGTTCGAAGCGAGGTTATGTGTACACTCTTCAAATGAAGAAAGAAGGGTCTTCCTACAGCGGTCCTATAGTATTAGTTTAGCCAGGAGCTACTGTACAAGTCAACATCTACTTAAAAAAGCTTTTTCTAAATATAGCAACTTGCGCTCATAAAAGAGCGTCCTCAACAGCATCCTATATGCTCGTTTCGCATCCAATTAATTGTCCAAAACAAATCTTCGCCATTACATCCAACGGCGACACGGCACAAAAACCGGGGAGATGCTAAACCGTCGGGTGGGACAGACTATTCAGCCGGTATCGATGGCCGGTAGGGAGGTTTTGGCCAATCAAAATCCTGTTCGGAGCTTTTGGCCAATATAAATCCTCTTGTATGCTCTTGTGCGCGTTTAGAGTGAGACGAGAGGGGGGGATGGGCAGACAAAACAGGTATCACAGACATGATTGATTCCATTGACCTCTGCGGTGTTATATATTATTTCAGAGAGAGGTAAACCATGAACCACACAAACGTTAACCATCATTCTTCCACCTTTTTATGGAAGAATAGGCATTCAGATTAGTCAGTCTAAACAAACCAAAGAATACTATCCGCATCATTCCAAGTGATGCCAGTATCTTCGGCGCCGACGCTCAGGTTATCGCTGCGATATCCAGGCGCGCTCCAAGCGTCATTTAATGGTCTACGACCTCTTCAGGACTCGCGGCGCTACGTCCGTGCCCGAACAAGGAGCACACCAAGTGGTATGCTTTGGGAGTGGTTAGTAATGCCACGAGGGCTGAGTATTGCCCCTGCCACATTTAACAGATGTGTGACGAACCTGCTAAGATCCGTAAGAGATCTCGCACCCAGCTAGTTCGATGATGTGTTCGTCCATAGCCAGACTATGGACGGACAGACGGGTATGGAAGTGCACAGACTCCACGTACGGAAAGTTCTTACACTAATGCGCAAGCATAAGTTGTACGCCAACCTCAAGAAGTGTATATTTGCTGCTAGCAAAATACTACTTCTTGCTTGCATCGTGGGCAAGCATGTCTTCCGGCCCGGTCCAGAAAAGATCAAGGCGATCACCGACTGGCCGGTACCTACAGATGTCAAGGGACTTCGAAAGTTTCTTGGCCTAGCGGCATACTTGCGCAAATATTCACGCAGTTACGCCGAGATGACTGTCCATCTCTCTCGTTTATTAAAAAGGACGAGGAGTGGGAATGAAGTGCCGATTGCCAGCGCTCTTTCGAAGGTATCGAGAAAAGCTTGATACGATCACGAGTTTTGGCGATTGTAGACCAAGACAGGCCAATTCACGTGGTCTGTAATGCCAGCGACTTTACAATCAGCTGTGCATTAATGCAGTACGATGCGGAGCGTGTCGTCTGTTACTAGTCACGCCAGCTGCAACCAGCT
>JH598517.1:274212-300465 GCA_000173235.2 Hyaloperonospora arabidopsidis Emoy2 | reverse complement strand
CCGATTTTGAGCCGGCTGCGCCACCCGACACTGGTCCGACCACTTGTGCGGTACTGACTTCGAGTGTCTCGTCGTCAACCTCACTGGAAGACATACGAAGGGCGTATGATCCAGGAACGGTGCGATTGATGCATCATCGCTCGCACCCATCCGGAAGAGATTAAAACAGTTGTCGGCTTACTCCAATTTTGGCTGTTGCCGGCGACATGCCTCGTGTCTTTGTACCAGATCATGGTGATCTGCGATTGCGTATCACGTATGAGTACCACGACACACCTGTTGGTGGACATCGTGGTCTTGAGAAAACATATCTGACAGTGAGATACGACTTTTACTGGCCCCGCCAGTATCAAATCGTGCGCAAGTACGTTCGGGACTGAGGTCTGGCAACGGGTGAAATTTATTCATTTCCTTCAACCCCCGTTGCAGCATCTACTCGTCTCGTATGAGAGCTGGAAATCTGTCTCGATGGACTTTGCCTTCGGATTCTTTTCAGACTCTCACACGAATGTTGGTATTCTTGTGTTCATTGACAGATTCATCAAGATGGTACATCTGGTTGCTGTATCTGAGACAATCAGCGCATTGACATGTGCTTGTGTCGAAACGGTTTTTCGCCTTCACGGGTTGCGTCGTGACTCGGGTCCAATAGGGCCCGCGGTTCACCGCACAGTTCTGACGTTCCGTGTTTAAAGTTGGAACGCGCTTAAAGTAGTCCACATCTGACCATCCTACAACAGGTGGTCAGACAGAACGCGCAAATCGTTTCCTCGAGGAGATCCTTCGAGGCTACGCTCATTTTGTTACGAATTGAAGCGAATTCTTGCCGATTATAGATTTCTCCATTCACAATTCAGTCCATGGGTCGACGACGCACACGCCGTTCTTCGTGAATGGCTTAGGACATCAGCGTCTTCCCACCTTTTTAGAGTGTTACTCTCGTTTAAGGGGGAAAGGACTTCATTCGAGCGATCGCCATCCAGCCTCCACTCGCCACGTGCTGATTATAAGGTCAACACGTTCGACGCCGATGTCGATCAAATCGTCTTGGTAAAGAAGAGGAAAGTAATAGAGAGGATGCTCTTTCTCACCATGATACTGATCTAATCAGCATCACGCCTAGTGTATCCAAAGACACACTCGCAGAGGCGACAAGTGATCTTGCTACAGTACACTCCAAGAGCACTCTAGCTAAAGACAGCGAGTCAGTAGATGAATTCATACTGGCTCGCGAAACGGTTGTCCGTTTCGTACAAGACTCTATCGCAGAGGCGGTAGATCGACAAAAACGAAACGCTGACAAGAATGGAAGGGCAAATGTTCTTTGAATCAATGTAGTAAACTTAGTCCTACTATCTACGGTAAACCTACCTCGACATATAGTGACTAAGGTGGGTAGTAACAAGCTACTCCTCAAGTCAATCGGTCCATTTCGTGTGCTGCGCCGCCTAGGTAACGCATATACGATTGACCTGCCACGTAAGATGAGCACTCATCCTACGTTTTACGTCGGTCACCATGACCGCACTATCAGTACAGGCGGGGATTCTTCCGGTGAAGAAAGCCCTTGCGCTCAATCATCTCCAACAGATACTTGTGCTCACGATATTAGCTTTCAGCCTGCATTTGAAATTTGGATACCTCCCCGCAAAGCCGAGAGATATCCTGACGAGCTTCCATCAGCTCGTAGCGAAGATAACGCTGTTTCCGCTCATTCGCAAGTTGGGCAAAGGGATACTCTGCCCTGTCCTTCTAAGGATCTAAACTCAGACGACGCCCGCCTCTCTCGTGTTCGATACCTTCGCGCAACTCACATGTTACGCGGTCGAGCTGACTCACAGCATCAGATTGGCTCCGCGAATCGATAGGAGGATGAGTCTCCTCCTCAACCTCATCCATTGGTTGATACGTGCTGTAGTCAACGCCTCCTCGTGGAACGTCTGTTGAACCACCGCGATGTAAAAAAACGTCAGGCGAGTTAATTCGTCCGGTAGCACGGCTACCTCGGCGGATAGCTGGGAACCTCATTTGCAACTGATGGAGGATGTGTTAGGACTCGTCGAGCAGTATGCCAAGGCACATTGGATGCCGAAGAAGGCCCATGGAAGAACGAACACCAAGCGCGTTTGTAGAGTGATTGCAAATTAGTTATTCCATTGTGCACCTCCGACGAGACACGAGCCCTCCACCATGGGTCGGTCATTAAGAGAGATTCTTTTGGAGCTCGTGCCGAGTTGTTCATACAACATTGGCACGCATCACCCCTGGAGAGGAATAATAACCCGGCCTTCCTCGATAACTGATGCAATTTGTAACGTACACCGGTAGATGTCCGCTTCAAAATCGATTGCGAGATAGGGTCAACTTGTTAAGCCAGGCTTCGCGTCCAATCTCCCTAACATTGTAGATGAAGGCGTTCCATGACTGGATCACCGAGGTTTATCACGTTTGTGGTTCCCACTGTACCATCGCTGTTTGAAGAACACATCGATGTAGAAATCATATTCAGTGCGAAAGTCACTCGCTCTAGAATTAAGGCCCTGAAGTCTTGATGAATCAAAAAGTCTTGTTCGATACCGATCGGTTACCGTGTCGGACAAGCGATCCAACATTCGCTGAGGAGGCAGCCACGCCTTCTTCTCTGGAGCAACGCGCAGTACGTCGCGATCTCTGGCTTCCTGCGTGGTTTCAATAGAAGTACCGACACCACGTCCAGCACGGTCGTCTTGATTTTGACGCATTACTGCGTCACCGTAATCGTAGTTCAACTGGCTCTTGCCACCACCTCGATTACTATTGAGCGAACGACTTCGCCTTGGGGACGGAGCGTCTGACTCGTCGGACGATCCAAAGATGTCATGAAGCTCAGCGAGGCTAATTGTGCTTCGCGAGTTCGACTCGCTCGGCTTTGTCGTCATAGCTTTTGGCTCTGTCTTCGCGGCAGTCTTCGTCGAGTCGGTGTCGCCATTCGACTCGCCAGGGTATATGAGCTCGAGATCGTAATCTTCGAGGCCACGCGGTGTATCAACGTGTAGGCCTACAGCAGAGGAAGCAGCAGGCAGGTTTCTCCTGCTGCGCTCAAGGCCTTTGCCTCATCCGCCGCAGCGGATTGTAATCTCATAACTGCACACCCAGCAGCTTTATCTGCACACCGCATGGACTTGTTAACCATGCAAAAGATCGGAGGAATGGTTGGAATTGACCAACAAGTGCTTCCCTTTCCCAGAGTCACTCATTGGAGTCACTCATTCATCGATCAGTCACTATTGTGACTGATGGTTAAGGGGGGAGTCATGTAATGGGGTGCTTCCATTACATGATATTCCACATAAGGTAAATGTCAAGCACGAAGATTATGTTAGGAAAAACAGAAAATTCTCACAATATTGGCTTAGCATGCAATATTGTGGTGCAGAAGTAATACACTGCTCATTGGTTGATATAGATTAACGATATCAAGCAATAAAGCCTAGCCACGACAGGAGAGCTCAATAAGTGGTGAGCAGATAGTTACAATACATATTTGTATTTAGATATAGTTAAATGAAGACCAAATAGGATGTATTAACAGGAGATTCACTATACTAAATACAGTTCTATTTTTACCCCTTGTCTCGTGTTAAAACCTTCCTCTGCACGACGCGTGTACGTGAAGTCTCGTGGCACCACCTTACTCTGTGTTCAGCGTAAGTAGCTTGTACTGTGACATTACAAGCCACCGGTGTCCCGTTATATCTAAACACAAATATGTATCACAACTATCTGCTCACCACTCATTGAGCTCTTCTGTCGTGGCTAGGCTTTATTGGTTGATATTATTGCCCTATATCAACTAATTAATAGTGTATTACTTCTGCACCACAATATTACTTGTTAAGCTAATATTATGAGAATATGATTTCTGTCTTAAAGTAATATTCATACTTGATATTTACCGTATGGGAAATATCATGTAATGGAGGTACCCCGTTACACTCTCACTCCCGCATCATCGCATCTGTTACATAGTGACAAGATGCTTTGTCCGTCCACACCAGAGAACCCATGGGCCATGAACCTGAATGTACCTTAGAAATCTCAACCGTCAATGTAACGGGTACCGGAGCAACACACTAGACAACTAGTGTGAAACTACTATCACCGACAGCAGCGTGAGTGGTGCTTCGCTACCTCTGTGCAAACGTGCAGAGGTAGGTAAACAACTAGAGATAGTCTAGTTGTTGGTAAAAGTAAAACTGTATTAAATATAATTAAGTCCTAATCATTAACCTATGTTTTAGTCCTAACTTAATTATATTTATCTACAAAAATGTATTCTAAAGTCTTGCTCACCACTCATTGCGCGCGTCCATCGTTGATTGGACCACTAGAGCTGGCTGATATGATGATCCATATCAGCCAATCGGTGAGTGTTTCTAGATATTACCCCTTATGGTATTATTCACAAACATTATCAACCTTTATGGTAATGTTCTAATTAACAAGTATCAAGGGTTAATTACGTGTAACAGGCTCACCCCGTTACATCACCCCCCGTTAAACGATAGTCACTCAATCACTATCATGTTGATGTGGTCACTGTTAGACCACATCAGGGACAGGGAGCACTTGTTTTGATCTGATCCATTAATTTATGAATTTTCATCGCATGGTGAAAACTGCATGCGATGCGCGGCGAAAGCTACTGAGCGTGTAAACGCAGCTGCTCTTGACGATACGCAGCCTCTTGCGGCAGCCGATGCTTCGTCAGCTGCCGCTGCAACTCTTCCTGCAGCACCATTTGGTGCAGATGCACGTGGTGAGTTACCATGTGCTAATGATGATGGCTTTCAAATGGAGCTTATCTATTCGGGGGAGCCGGACGGTGGGTCCGACTCGAAGAAGACACCTAGGTCACTCGAGTATATAGGGGCGGCCGCATACGAGCCTACGACTGGGACTCGAGCGGGTAGTCAGACTCATGGTCACTACCAGAGTCTGTTCAGTTCGGAGGATGAGCATGCTGACTCATCCCCCTCGCCTGCTACTGCGCATTCGCCTTCTAGCGAATGCGGCGATGACTTGCACCGTCGTGATCACAATTCTAGGTACTAAGACTTCCGTTGGTACCACGCAGGAGGCTCTAGACGACAATGTGCTGCGTCTAGCCCCTGAACACAAGCCTGGGGTGTTACCAGAAAGGCTTGCGACATGTCAGGCGAGACAAGTCTCTATCATCGAATTCCATTATTCGATGCGAGGCAGCTAGATGGACTCGACATCAGCGCTAGTAACTTTCGCGCTGGAGAGGACTTCTATCTGGATGCTGATCTGAAGCATCCAGATAGAATGGCAACACTAAGCGAGACAAAAGATCGTTACTGCGGACGTGGAACGCTTTTATACTCAGTGTGCAGCACATTGAGCGCGCAGCTTGGCTTCGGAAACTTGACACAGCTCGTGCTAGGTTTGAGAAACGAACCCTAACAGGTGCAAAAGTCAGGTTGCACAATCTGTCTTGTGAGGCAGCAACTCTATGCCTCACGTGGAGCGACCCGTGTCTGTGTTGTTTCGACAACACTCATCGCATCAACAGGGAGGTGTACTCCCTTTCTTCGCCATGGGGTAGTGCGCACATCTCTTTTGAGAAGCGCGATGCGATTGCTAACCTGCAATTGCTCTACCGGCACGTGTTTTCCGAAGGCCTTTCTGAGCCATCGGATGTGTCTCGTCGTACTGGTGGACAAGACACTCAACGTCAATCATCAGCTGGGCGCGAGGCCCAAGCTGTCGTGCTACGGCAGATAGCCACGCCAGCAAAAGAGTTAACTCCTTCGCTTCCCCTTCACGTCATGGTGGGTTTCTCCACGTGAAAGCATTGACCATCGTGCGAGTCCACCAGTGGCTGTGGTGGGGGCGGATATATCAACTTCGAATCGCTTGTTGTAGTTGGAAGTGGAGGCTGGTCGTCTATAGCAACTCTTACACGATCTGTGTGATCGCACCGACAAGAGAGACAGGAGCGTCTCTCTTTGGAGGCGTGGTTGCAACGCATCCGATGGACGACCGATCAGAGTTCGCATCCTACCAATTGGAGAACGAGAGGAGGCGTTAAGCCTTTCGCGAAGAAGTGGCTGACATTCGTCGTCAGCATGCGGCACTACAGAGCCATATTGAGACACTGATTCAGGTCTAAAAGAATATATATGAGGTTCTTGAGCGTGCCGGTTGTATTCGCCCGAGGAAGAAACTTCGTGCTGACGGTACGGGCGGAGACGACCGATATAAAACGTAGGATGCGTATGCATCCTGCGAGGCAACTCGATCGTGTACGCATTGCCTTTGCGATGTAGTACACGAAACGGGCCGATATACTTGAGTAGTAGTTTACTACTACCCACATTAGTTACTACGTGCTTAAGATGATCTACCGTAGACAGTAGAACTAAGTCTCCAACATTAAATAGAAGAACGTTTGTTCTTCCATGTTTGTCAGTGTTCCTTCTCTGCCGGTCCACCGCGTTAGCGATGGAGTCTTGCTTAAAACGAACCACTGATTCTCGTGACAGCAATAAATCTTCTTCTGACTTACTTTGGTTTGTTGTAGTACGCCTTTTGTACACCGATAGGAGGTCATCCTCTTTTCATCGAGGGTGTTCTCATCCTTGCTGGTGTAGTCATTGGAGATGCTAAATATACCAGCATCGTCTTCCTCATCTGGGTCAGCAATAGTGTCGCCATTATTGCTGAGATCATCAGCTTCGATGTCGATTTGATCGACATTGGCAACGTTCACGACGTCTGTTACCTCGACACGTGATGAGCAAGAGTCAGAACGTTTTTTGCTCGAGCGAATCCCTCCTCCTCTTAAATTAGTGTCACACTCTTAATGGGTGGGTAGGCGTCGTAGCGTAAGCCGTTCGCGAAAAATGGTGTATGCATTATCGATGCATGCACGGAGTCGTTGATTGCAAACTACAATGTCGGCAAAAATTCGCTCCAATCTGTGTAAGATTGGACGTATCCTCGAAGTATCTCTTCGAGGATGCGGTTGACGCGTTCTGTCTGACTACCAGTCTCGGGATGGTCAGAATTAGACATAGTCAGACTTGTTTCGAGGGATCGAAATACGGATTGCCAAAACGACGCCGTGAACCGAGGATCTCTATCAACGACTAGCTCACGGGGTAGACCGTGGATTCGGAATATCATGTCAATGAAGACACAGGCACAACCATGTGCTGAGATTGACTCATTAACTCCAGCAAGATGGTACATCTCGCTGAATCGGTCTATAAACACAAGAATACCATTATTCTTGTGAGCGTCTTCGGGGAAACCGGAGACGAAGTCCATTGAAACGGACTACCAGCACTCTGCCGGGATTGGTAAAAAGGCTGTAGTGGCGCACGGGAAGAAAAACTGGGCTTCACCCGTTGGCACACTTTACAAGCACGAATGTACTTGCGCATAAACTGATTCTGGCAGGGCCAGTAAAAGTCGTGACTTACCGTGAGATAAGTCTTCTAACGCCCACAAAGCCCACATGTTGGTGCATCGTGGCACGCATACATGATGCGAAAGTGCAAATTATTATGAGTGGGGACGACGCCACGAGGTGTGTCGCCAGCAACGGCTGTGTAATACAGCAACCCATTGCGTGTTGTGTATCGATCCGCGGAAGATCCATACAAGGCCGGTAAATCTTTGAGAGATTTACGAGATGGACCCACCAGATGATCCATTAGTCACAGAAGAGTCTTATCTTCTGCGACTTCTCTATGTAGTCAGCCAGTGTTGACGACGGAACACTAGCGACTAGTGTTGCAACAGTGGTATTAACCTCACTGTTGGACTGCGCAGCCGACTCGGAATCGGGTCGGCGCGGCAACGCGTCCGCGACGACATTAAGTCGTCCGGGTTTGTACTCCACGGATAAGTTGTACTCCGCAAAGAAGGACAGCCACCTCGCCATGCTTTGCGAGGGTGTGGGCTGTTTACGGCCGTGCGTAATGACGAATGTTCCGTATAGACTACAAATGGTCTATAACCAAGGAGATAGACGCGAAATTTCGCTAGTGCATACTTCATGGAAAGGAGTTCCTTGTCATGAACTGGATAATTACGCTCAGCTGCTTGCAGCTGACGCGTTTGATAACCGACGACGCGCTCTGCGCCGTCTGCATCATACTGCATTACCGCGCAGCCGGTCGAAAAATCACTGGCGTCACAGACCACATGGAATGATCTGTCTTGGTCTCCAATCGCCAAGATGAGCGATTGTGTCAAGCCCTGCTTGGTAATTTCAGAGAAACGCTGAAAATCAGCGTCCCATGACCACTTCTCGTTCTTTTTCAAAGACGAGAGATGTGAACGATCATCTCGGCGTTGTTGCGCGAGTACTTGTGTAAGTACGCCGCTAGACCAAGGAACTTTCTTAGTCTCTCAATGCCTACTGGCACAGGCCAGTCGGTAATCGCCTTGATCTTTTCAGGATCAGGGCGTACGCCGTGTTTACCCAAGATGCACCCAAGAAGTGGTATTTCGAATATATACTTCTTGAGGTTGGCATACAGCTTATGCTTGCGCATTAGTGTAAGAACCTGACGAACATGTGTTCTATGAACCTCTACGTCCGTCTTTCCGCCCATAGCCCGGATATGGACGAACACATCGTCGAAGTAACTCGGTGCGAAGTCTCGCACCGGTCTCAACAGATGCTTTGTACGGGATGTCAAGTTCTCGCATTAGGATCTAATTGAAGCGATCCATCAGATCCATGGACGAAAAGATGGTACGCTTTGACATACCATCAATGATTACGTCCTTGCTTGGAATCGGTGTCTGATCCGGTACCGTTGCAGCATTCAACTTGTTGAATGCATGCACTATCCGCCATCCTTCTGTGGCCTTGCGCGCACAGAACGTCGGAGAGCGGTGAGGGGAAGTTGACTCCCTCACATGACCCGCAGCTAAGCGATCGTCAAAGAACTTGTCGATCGCAAGTACTTGTTCACGAGGCAGTGGCCACTGCTTCATGAAACAGTACTTCGATCCCGGTTTGAGCTCGATTTCATGTCGGATGCCTTTATCCTTAGGCAATTCGCATGGTACGGATTCAGGGAAAACATCCTTGAATTCGATCAAATCCTTATACAAAGGATTTGCCTGAAGCGACTCCCAAGATTGAGATGTGTATTGCTCAATCCGAGTCTTCTCATCGAAGACACTTTCGTCAATTGATGAGATGCTGGGAACCCGTTCGTTATCTGAGAATACTACTGCCGACCGAATGTCAGTCACGTACTCGTCCTCCATGAAGTCTACACAGATCTGCTTGACCTTACCACTACGCAGATCTCGCAAGAACTGTTTTGGTTCTAGCGTTGGTAATTGAGTGAGTTGACATGAAAGACTCCTGAAACGACGTTGTCACCATGGCCAATACCAGTATCTGGTAAAGTGGCGAGGGTACCCCAAAGTCGGAGAACTCACGGGAATATGAGATTCCCCTTCGGCAAGACTGCCCATACGCCGTGGATGTTATTGAACATCGTGGCCAGGGTCATCTTGAGACCGAGGCCGTTTCCCACCACTAGTGGTGTCGATTGGCGGGTTGTTGGTCACAGTCTGACCAGCACTCGCAGCTACCGTAGTAGCCGAAGCATAGCGCGTGCGATTGCATAATTGGCCTTAAGCTTGGCATAGTCATACCGAAGCTTGCGTTCGAGACGCACATCGGCCACACTGACACTAGCTTACATAGCGTACATAATGCTGAGGTGACGAGTGCGGTGCACCCAGCGAATAAATTCGTTGTGTTCTTCGTCCTTGGTTTCACCTGTAGACAAGAGAATGTGTACGTCCTTTATCGGTGGAACCGGTGCACCACGTACTTGCAACTTAAGGCGTGCCTTGTACTGACTTTGCGTTGTCAGAGATGGCTCCAGGTACCTCTCACGAAGTACCTGGCCACTTGCCCCTTCCTCGGCAGAAGCAGCTACATTACCAATGGTCCACGATGCCAACGATTGACCAGTCTTCTGACGTAGACGTTCCTCCAAACTGGATGGAGTGAACACATAGTCACGCTGGTTCCTAAGGGTCGTGACCATTTTGCACATGGCGTCGAGCCCTTTCTTCTCGTTGAACAGCCAAATCCTGTTGCTCATCGAGCGGATTGGTAACGATTACCTCATCACGTTCAGCGAACGGACTTAACGTAGTTGGAGGATGCACCTCACACATGGGTGTATCGGACGTTGTCCTTGCATCACCCACGAGACTGGTATCGCTCCATAGTCAACTGACTCCTCCATCCCGAGGTATGCTCAAAAAGCCTTTGACTCGTTACGCGATGAGGACGTTGTGCTAAAGCTTTGCGTTATCGTGAGGTTAACCGCAAGCGCACTGACCTCGTTGAAAAACAACGTTCGATTGACGTTTGGGTAAATGTCAGTCTGGTGGGGGAGGGTATAAAAGGGTTACGCATCGTATGGTACTCGGTACCCTGTGTCTTAGACACACGGGATGGTATCCCACTGAAAGATATATTGAATATCTTATCGGTTTATAGGGGCTGACGGGTGTCAGCCACAAGAAAGGAAAGATATTGAAGATATTAATTAGGACATCAGTGCCTAGATTAGGTAATATTAGGATTAAGATATTCGATAGAGTTAAACGTAAATAAAGTTCATTTCCCTTTTTGATCTTGTCTAAGACACGTGCCTTGCGAGGCGTCTCTGATCGTTCATCCTTAAGAGTTAGCAACATCTCCCTGAGTTAGCTACTCTTGAGCACTAAGTGCTGTAGACTCACTGAATCGTTCGGTCCCCTGGAACAGCGACCTTAAGCGTTACGCTTGTTGATTCATAGAGTTTAGTTATTTAGAAATAATAACACTCTTTGAGCACTAAGTCTTCCTCTGACTTAAGGAGCTGTGCAGCTCCGCTACACCGGAGGTACTGCTGCGAAAGGACGGTCAATTACGCAGCAACGAAAGAGGCAAATACGGCATGTATTCTGGGACAGTCGCTGTGCAGCAGCTGTCTTGGACAAAGCCGTAAGCCACTGGACTGGAGAATGGGCGACGCGCCAGCCCACGAAGTACTTCGTGGCAGCTAGCGCTAGCCGCAGGTTACAAGGATACCACCGTATGGGTAGAAAATGCATTGCAGTCAGGCTCTAGGATGATGAAAAAGTGACAAAGAAGCATTGGAGCGTACATGGTAAGGCTCCGACCTAGGGCCATTCGGTCCAGGACATATCCTGACCCGTGACACGGACCAGCCGGGGCAAACACCGGGTGGACCCGACAAATTTCGGTCCGGGTTGGAGCCCTAGCATATGGATTATCTCACAAACGGTCTGCGAATCTAGCTGTGGGTGGACATGAATGCGGTGATGTTTTGCGACCAAACAAAGCCCTCACAGTACATGGCAACACTTAGAGGCGTGCATCGGACAGCTGAGAGCGGTCGCAATACGCAAACATCGTGGAATTGAGACAACCCTACGAGGGTCATGCCTGAATTGCGTTCCTTCAACAACCCGAAGGTGGGAACATGATCTGGCGCCAGGCTGTGAGCGCAAGCATGTACGGTTCCGAGCTTTCGAGATATCCGTCTGCTCTGGTATCTTATCCTGGCGTCAGGTAGATCAGGCTTTCGAACCAGATGGAAAGGTAGAAAGCTCGGGGGTTATGCTTCAAGCTCATGTAAAAAGGTGACTGTAATCAGAGCATATGTAAAAAGGGGAATATAAACACACTTAGCTTTTTGTCTAAATACGCTAAAAGCTTGGCTTTTTGCTGCTTTACACACCCTACACTGTGCCTGCTATTCATGCGCTTTATATCTTGTATGGTCAACCGCAGTTAAGTAATGGTCACTTTATCGGTTTCTGGGATTTTAATTCAAATATCGCCAATGATATTGTATTAGAATATGTGAATTAGGAAAGTGCATAGATATAAGATTGAAAACTTACATTTGAGGATGAAACCTTTTCTTCATGTAACTAATCAGACGACTATAAGATAGGGAAATTGCTAGATTTACTCCCTTTTTGGTTAGGTTCACTCCCATTTTTCGTTAAGTAATCATGTCGTATCAATAAGTTGTGATTGGTTAATATTAAGTGATAAGTGTACCCGTATTCTCTTAAACTATCGACTTAAGCCAGGTTACTGTTGAGATTATATGGCATCGCACGGTGACTTGGCGGCCCCACCGATTGTCATTGGATTTGGAAAGAGCAATTCCATGGAAGAAATTACTAGCGGCTGCATCGCACGAGTCTCGGCGGATACCGTTAGCCTAGAATTGTGAATTTATAAATAATAAACCGTCTTACATCGAAGTCCTCTTTTATCAAAACTTCTCTATAGTTAGTACTCCAGGTCACAATACTGCACAATTAGGAACAAAAAATCCTACAGATATAAAAATAGGCAAGACGGTCATGCGCATCTTCGAATGTCATTTAACGGTCAAGAATAAAGTTATTAACATAGCAAGAAAGATGGAATTGAAAAGGAGGAAAAGAAGGCGAAAAATATAGGGACGGTGGTAATGAAGACGATTAAGGGATTTTTGTACACTCCTGGATCAAATGAAGCAGAAATACAGATTCCACTCGACAACGAAAAGAGAGCCACTAAGAATAATTGCAAAATGTAGTACCGTGTGATTATCATAAAAATTCGCGATTATGATACTCAATTATCATAAATCTTACGATACTGCACTTTGCTATTCTTTTTCTTATCGACACATTTAAGTGTCTAAAATGATAAAATGCGCGTTTCGTAATAACAGCTTCCCCTCGTAGCTTAGTTATTATCATATTGAAATAGTTATTTTTTTTCAGCCTCCGCAGAAATTAAAGAGCTGCTGTGGCATCTATCCCGCTCCTAAAAACTTAAAAATGTGTCGTCCAAAGCGTTAGCTAATGCTGCGTCACAAATTCCGTGAGTGCAGAATATTGAGTTGTATTGACCAAAGGTA
This sequence comes from Hyaloperonospora arabidopsidis Emoy2, assembly GCA_000173235.2. Classification (NCBI taxonomy): domain Eukaryota; phylum Oomycota; class Peronosporomycetes; order Peronosporales; family Peronosporaceae; genus Hyaloperonospora; species Hyaloperonospora arabidopsidis. Next base: position 287,476 of record JH598517.1, on the reverse strand, counting down.
TCATTAAACAAGAGCCAGAGATGAGAAAAGTGTGGACGACAGTCTTTTCAGGCACGATCTTGAGGTGTATGCAATACCGTTACCTCAGGATAGTTACGTATCATACGGTATGCTAAACGGATGGATTCTACTCATACATTGACCAATCAGAATTGGCCGTTATGAAGGTTTTCTTTACGAAAGAAAAAGTTAGTGAATCTAACAATTCCCTAAAATTAATTATTCAGGCAACTTAGAGAGGGTAGCGAGTGGTTAACACTGACTCGGTTGGTGGATAACGGATCCCTAAAGAAAAAGAGTATTCTTAGATAAACCCGATCTACTACTATATACATCCCATGAGTGCTCACATGAAACGGGGGTACACAAATGGTTGTGATAACCAGGTACATTGGTGTGGTATACACAGAAAGAGATCAGTATCATTGATAAGGCGTACTTTTGTATCACATACGCTAAGCGATAATACCGTACCCTATCGCTTATGGTTAGAGGATACCTATCGTAACAGGGTCTTCATTGAGGAGACGTAGTTCTGGTGTGGTACACAAGAAGAACTTCGATGAGGACTATTCGATTCGGTAGCATAGGATTAAGGTTATTTTGACGCAAGTAAGGTTTATTATCGCTATAAATCAGTAAATGCAGTCGGTTCCTCTTTTGATCAGCTTTAGTCACGTGTCTTTCTCAGATGTCTCGTCCTAAGAGTTAAGTGCCTGAGTTACGGCTAAGTACTCTAGGGCATTAGTACCACGTGATTCCTTGAAGTCGTAGTCTTCTGAACCAGGACAAGAAGCTTAAGAGCTTGTACATACACTTAGACTTAAGTCTGTTAAAATTATACCTAGGTTATGGAGATGTTGTAATGATGAAGACGGCTTACGGCCTTAGATGAAAACCGAAAAGTGAGTTGTATTCAAATAGTTCTTTATCTCGAAACGAATGGCCATTAGAAGCCGGTGACGCTCAGCCACCGATTTCGTGCCCTGTCTCCACCACGGGTAATTACTTCTTGTAATATACCTGCAGTAAAAACTCTACTATAGCCTGTGCAGAACAAAGGTCATTGCGTGGTATGGGGGACGTAGCCTCGGGGAGGTCAAGGCTCTAATGAACCCCAAACACCAGGTCGCGGTAGTCGGCCACAATTAATTTGACCACGGCGGGATTCGAACCCGCACTTAGTAGCGTAGCGTGGATTCCTCCTTCCCAAACGACTGAGCTAATCTGTGCCTTGGCTCGGTCGTGTGCTTACCTGTACATAACTTCAATACAACCCTACAACATGTGAAATATACATCCTACACACGTAGCCGCAACATCACTCTTCAACAAAGTCTCACTAAATCTGTAAGACTTAAGACCCTTTACGCTAATACCCGCTTAGTTTGATATACTAAGACTCTACGAGTCTAGAAGTCTTTTTCCGAAAAGGAGTAAGGGTAGCTCCGCTACAATTGGTAGCACTTGGTAGTCAATCTACACCTGAGTCTGTTAAGGACTGTTCCTCTGTAAGGATGGAAACCAAGATAACCCTCTCTGAGGCCCAAGTATTAGCGCTGGAGAAACTCAGAGCGCTAGTCGGGAACAAACAAGTGGATTCAATCCTTGCATAAAGTCCTGACGTGATTCGTGCACGTCTTCACGCTTCTATGCAGTTTGAGTCCACTTTGATTGGGGAAGTACACGACCATTTGGCATAGGCTATGCCTACCCGGTATGTTGCCGTACCTGATGAAGAGCCAAGGGATCACCCCCTTGTCTTGACTGCAAAGTCATTTGAGGAAAAAGAAGGGGAGAATCTCCTCCTTTGGATCGGAGAGGTGGAAATGGCCATAAAACCCGCTATGCTCCAGTAGGAGCAACAGCTAGTTGGGATGGCTATCTCAAAACTTGGTGGTCGAGCCAGAGAATGGGCTCTCACGTGTAGCACGTCGGTAGACGAAGCTTTCCCCACATGGCATTTGCTAAAACAGCAAATATCCCAGGTGTTTGCTCCGCCTAATCAGGCATACCGAGTGCGTTCTCGTTTCCTAATGGCATGAAAGACTATCGGACTATGTCCAGGAACTGAGAACTTTAATCGCTGCCATGGAACTTGATCTTTTACCAGAAATGGTTTTGGTTAACATCTTCATGGAGGGCCTTCTTACGGGCGTGGCTCGAACGGAAGTATTCCGGGTACACCCCACCTCCTTTGAGGCAGCTATGGATATCGCGTTGAACGCTGAGTTCAACTTTAAGGCAGCCCGTTTTGTCACCCATGGGTACAACCCAAACTCGGCGAACTCCTTTAGTTCATTCAATAGGCCGGAGCCTCTGGGCCTCAGTCTCGCCGAGACGGACGAAGAAGTAGAGCTTCGAGCTGTATAACATCGAAACATGCTTCAATGTTTCACGTGCGGAAGCACAAAGCATCTGCGACCTAATTGCCCTTTATGCAGGGCACGCCAGGCTACTTCAGGCCGAACTCCCGCCGCTAACCAGAAGTATGGTACGATGCGGGAAAACGTAGACTCTCAGTAGGTGCGGGGCGCCCTGCTGGGGAAGAACTAGGTTCTGTTGAGCCTCTAGGGGGTAGTGGCGAGCAGAATTTAGCCCCAAGGAGTCCTGTGCACTCTAACACGGGGCGTGAATACAAACCAGGCTTGTTGGTCGCAAAAGCGACTGTTAGGAGCTTTGACAAACCCTGGTCGATTTTGATCGACTCCGGAACATCCGGTAATTATGTCAGACGCTGTTACCTTGAAGGTAATCCACGTTATGTTGAGACGCTAGAAGCGTGATACGATCACTGTTCGCTCAGCGACAGGAACTCTAGTCACTGCACTCAAAGTTCCTGTGAACTCGGGTGTAAAGTTTTTCGATTTTGATATTATCGAACGCTGTTTAGTCCTTGATTTGGACTCGAGATATGATCTCATTCTTGGTATGGTTTGCTTGAGCGCCATGAGCCATGGATCGACATGAGATCGAAAACATTAGGTGTCACGCGCACTGCCCCTAACGGAGCTTTAGAAAGTCATGAACCCACCTCTGCTACGAATCAGAAACGTTATTGGCGCGAGCCACTGTCCGACAATGGCAGTGTGCCGGACATCGGAATGTCAGAGTTAGTTGATTCTGACGACGTCAAAGACATGAATATAGCGCAAAGCTCGATATGTGATAGTGAAGCGGCACGTAATCCGCTAAGTGATAGTCGTTGTGAGAGAAACGTACTGAATGCTGAAAGCATTGTTAACCAAGCGCCAAGTCATTGAGGGTTGAACCCATCAGATGAGCGTGGAGCAACACATAAGTACCCACTGAGTGACGTTGGCTGTGATAGCGACGCGCTGAATGTTAATATTGACGTTGTTGGTCAAATACCAAGGCATCCCGAGCCCGGCTCAGCAGATGCACGTGAAGCGGCGCTTAATCCACGTGATGAAGACTTCATGTCTAATGACTCGTCATCATATGTCAATAGTGACGTCAGCTCTAGTTTAGAGCAACTTACGTTCGATGATGGTATCGATCACAGAGATGCGAATCACACATCGTGTGCTGTGTCACAAAGGGATGACAGCTGTATACACTCTTCAACGGAGTGACTGTTGCCTGTGATGGTACAATTAGCCTTGAGGCTATACCCTCGTTAAGTTCACTTTTAGAACTCGAAGAGTTGTCGGTCGATGAGTTTGATCACTCACTAAAGAATGGAGACCTTTCAGAGGTGGTGGTCATTCGACCCGACATCATAGAGCTGAACTCTTCTTCACTTTTGGATGAAGCCGTTCTGGAGGACAAAAAAGCAGCACTCAGTGCTAGTAGTGGGTCATCAATATTGAAAGACCGTCATGATCCCTTTTATTCCCTAGTTCAGGAATTTCAAGATGTGGTGTGCCACGATCCACCTTCTGTTCTACCTCCAGATAGAGGTGTCCGTCACGAAATTGACTTAGTTCCTGGGACAAATACTGTGTCACACGACAGTGGCCCTTGCCTAAGGAGCAATGTGATGTCATTTATGACTTCTTCCGTGCTAAGCACGAGGCAGGAATGGTTCGTGAGAGGAAATCTCAACATTTGACACTGACATTTTGTGTCAGAAAGCCGAATGGCAAGTGGCGTATTGTGCATGCTTATAACAAGCTTAATGCGGCTACTATTCCGGCGCAGACACTCATTCCTCGAAAAGATGTTCTTCAAAACAACATGATTGGTTGTACTATGTATAGCGCACTCGACTTGGTTGATGGAAATTATCAATTGCTCATGCGAGCGAGTGGTACTTCGCTTACAGCAGTGAGCACCCCGAGTGGTATGCTATGGGAATGGATGGCGATGCCCCAAGGACTGTCGAATGCTCCGGCAACATTTAATCTTCTGGTGACGCAACTTTTCCGCCCACATCAGGATTACGCACAGACGTACTTTGATGACATTTTTGTCGATAGTCGTGCCGAAAAAGGTCGGTCAGATGTTGAATTTCACATCGGACATTTGCGAGCCGTGCTCGAGTGCATGCGTACTAATAAATTGTACGCCAACGCGTCTAACTGAAATCTTGTTGCAGAAGAGATTCCTTTTTTAGGATGTTTCATTGGTAAGCGTGGCCTCAGAGCGAATCCCGCTAAGGTCAAGGCCATAGTGGACTGGCGGATTCCAAAATCAAAACGACTTGCTTAAGTGGCTTGGCCTTGCCAATTACTTGCAAAAATACAGTAAAAATTAAGGTGATATGGATGGCCATAACTAATCGCCTTAAGAAGGACACATATTGGCGCTGGGACAACACCCATGCTGACGCATTTCGGGCAATAAAGGAGAGTCTCCTTCATGCTTCCATTTTGGCGTTGCTAAATACTGAGTACCTTTTCAGTGTTGTCTGCGATGCATCCGATTTTGCTATAGGCAGCGCCCTGTTACAATCAGATGCTGCAGGCCTCGAGCGAGTTATCGCATTTGAATCTCGTCAGCTGAAAGCTGCTGAAAAGAACTATCCAGTTCATGACAAAGATCTACTTGCTATGAAGTATGCGCTCGTCAAATTCAATGTCCATCTGCTTGGATCCAAGCCATTCGTCGTCTATACGGATCATGCGTCATTACGCACGGCGACACAGTTGCCTCACCTCTCTCAGAGAATGGCTCGGTGGCTTTCCATCTTTGCGGAATATAACTTCAAGGTGAAGTATAATACAGGCAAACAAAATGTGTTGGCAGATGCCCTCTTTAGCCGACCTGATTATGAGATTGCTCATGTCACGACTTTGTCGTCTCCTATTGAGGAATTAATTCGTGTGGCATATCCACGGGAACCTCAGTGTGTGGCATTGGTTCATGCCCTTGGGAGTGAAGAATACAAGGACTCGGACAGTCAATTATCAGCACGCTTGCGGGCCAGCCTACATCGATATTCCATCGATAATAGCTTTTTGTGCTATCGCACAGATGTAGCGGATAGATACCTCGCATTGATGTAACTCACGATGAGGATAAATAGTATCGAATCCTCTTTGAGGCCCATGATACTGCCCTCAGTGGGCATTTTGACCGGGAAAAGACTTATGGTTCTGTGAGTCAACACTACTGGTGGGCCAAATTCTACAAATGGGTGGGCACATACGTGCGTACATGCGAAACGTGCCTGCGGGTCAAACCCTTAGCACATTCAGCTGCGCCACTCGCCAGTTTACCTGTGCCCACGGGGTTTTGGGAGCCCATCAGTATGGATTTTGTGTCTGGTCTTCCCAACGACTGTGACAGCAATACGGAAACTGTGGTCTTTGTTGACCGTTTAAGCAAGATGGCTCATTTGGCGGCGTTGCCGGATTCCATCGATGGCAAAGGTACAACTATGCTGTTTATCGATCGTGTGTTTCGTCAACACGGGTTGCCGCTAGCAATCATCTCTGATCGCGACCCTCGCTTCACAGGCAAGTTTTGGACTTCCATCTTCAAGGTGCTTGGCACGCGATTGGACATATCCACAGCGGATCATCCGAACACCGATGGTCAGACTGAGCTAGTCAATCGCGTCATTGGCGACGTTCTTCGCAGTGTTTGTGCTGAGTCGCCTAAGACTTGGAGCTCGATGCTCCCTATCATTGAGTTTGCGTTGAACAATGCTGTTCATGCCTCGACCGGATTTACTCCCTTCTATGTGAATAGCCTCACGCACCCCCGCGTTCCGCTCACATTACTACTATGTGGTTCTGGGCTTGGTGGGGGGAGAGTCCGCTGACAAACTTGCTGAAATCAGCCCTACCACGATGCAGAAACAAGTGAGCGAGTTTCTCGCGACGCGCTTTAGTGTCTTACGACATGTGCGTGATGCAATGGCTGATAGCCAAGACAAACAAAAAGAACAAGCTGATGCTAAAGACAGAGGATGTATTGATTCTTATGAAGTTGGAGACCAAGTATTATTAAATGCTAAAACCTACCTACAAATGTAGTGTCTGCCGTCTTCAAGACGAAATTGCGTTCGCGCTTCATTGGGCCGTTTACGGTCATAGCGAAGAAAGGCCTTGCCTATACACTCAATCTCCCGCGCAAGTTGCGCACACACCCAGTGCTTTAAGTTGGCTTGCTTAAGCCATATCATGGTCCTTCTCTCGTGGATCGGACGGCGCTTGAGCCTGAGGGTGGGACGTCGTCCCCACCAGCTGCATCTTCGTCAAGTGCTTCACCTGTCCATCCAGCCGTGGCAGGCTGTACTCCACCTTCCGCAGTCGCTTGTCGAACGAGTCGATCGAACCGAGACGTTTCATCTGCTCACGCAACTGAGCCAACTCAGTCGATCAATGTTCACGAGCGCGTTGCACTTGGTCGAGGATCTCCCGGATTTGTTTCCTCTCAGTCACAGACTGATCCAGTGCCGTCTGCACGTGAGCGAAAGATTCTCGGAGTCGCTTCACCTCTGACACCAAGTTTCATGAGCCTGTGCCGACACAGCGACCCTCCTGCGTTGCTCGACGAGCAAGGGAACTTACAGTTCCATGTGGAGAGACTTCTGAAGCGGCGTCGTCACAAAGGTCAATACCAATATCTGGTGAAGTGGCGTGGATACCCTGAGTCTGAAAACTCATGGGATTTTGAGGTACCCCTTTGGCAAGATTGACCGTACCCCGTTGACGATTTTGAGCGTCGCGCTGTGGGTCAGCTTTCACCCCAGCGCGCTTCCCACCAATAGGTATGGGGGTGTAGGGATCGCTCACCAACACCGAGTGACCCGCGACTGTCTGCACAGTCGAAATAGTGGTGGTTGGACCAGCAACTGGTTTTGCGTAGTGTGTGCGATACGCGATACAGCGAACGTATCTGACCTTTGGCCTTTAGCTTAGCAAACTCATAGCGCAGCTTGCGCTTGAGCCGAACATCGGCCTTGGAGGCACTAGATCGAAGGGCACTCATGCTGGGCAACCGTCGTACCCTATATTCCCAACGAGTGAACGTGCTGTCATCCTCTGCCTCACTTTCACCTGGGTACAGAACGACCGGGACCGTTCTCTACGTCGGTACAGAGGCGCCACGTGCTTGTTCCGCCAATTTGATTTGAAAATCGAAGATCGTCGTCGTTTCGGGCGTCAAGTATATCGTTCTGAGAGCATATCGTTCGGCAATGTCGTCAGACGTCGTATCCTCGCGCCTTGTGGGCCAAGTAGTCAAGGGCTGCCTTGCAAACTTTTGCAACAACTCATCAACGCTCAAAGGCTTGAATCGATAGTCCGAATGCGCTTCGGCAATAGCTAATGTCTGAGATAGACATCTAGCTCTCTTATTCTCCTCGATATAGCGTTGCTGTTGCTCATCAAGCTTGTTGGTGATAATAGATTCATCAAGAGTAGTTGAGGCACGCAACGCTGTTAGCGCTTAAGCCATGCTTCGTTTCGGAAATGGGTTTAGCGCTATGTGAGAAAGTTCTCACGATGCTGATGTGGCAGGTTCGGGGGTTTCACCGTCTTCCACGACATTATCACTATCATAATCAACGATGTTCCCTTCTCGAATGATGTCTTCCAAACACTCTACAAATTATCTCAATGAGAAAAGGTGAAGAATGTTGATTGGGGGTATCGACTGTTTGGTGGGGGAGGGTGTAACGGGGTTACAGAAACGGTGGTGATAACCAGGTACCCTGGTGTGATATACACATAAAGATATCAGTCTCACTGATAGGTGTACTATTGTATCACATACCTTATCGGTTACGGATAGATGGTATCTATCGTTACAGGGTCTTCAGGGCGGCGGCTTCTGGGAACTTCCACGAGGACTATTCGATTAGGTAGCATAGTTTCAAGGTTAACGACGTAAGTGAGGTTTATTATCGCTAGAAATTAGTAAATACAGTCAGTTCCCCTTTTGATCAGTTTCAGACACATGTCTTCTTAAGACGTCTTGATCGTAAGAGTTCAATGCCTGCATTAAAGCCAGTACTCTTGGGCATTAGTGCCACGTGATTCCTTGGAGTCGTAGTCTTCTGAACCAGGACTAGAAGCTTAAGAGCTTGTACGTACACGCAGACTTAATTCTCACCAAGTCTGCAAGACTTGAGACCCGTAAAGTTATTATTTTTTTAATCGGTTTTATTTTTTTTAATACCCACTTATTTTGATATACTAAGAGAATCTACGAGTCTAGAAGTCTTCTTCTGACTAAAGAGTAAGGGTAGCTCCACTACAGTGTACCTTACTCGTTCTAAATACGATCTAGCCTGTTCCCTCATAAGTCGATTAGCATGATAGGTGTCACTCTATGGCTAGGTCAATACTGTGATGCACGCATGTGATTAGCTTAGAATCAATCAAAGGTGAATATGATCATGCAAGTAAATTCTGGACGCTCATAAGCAAAGGCCAATCGCGTTGCCCAAGTAAACTGTACTGTGTTAATACTTACATTGACAGCATCATACTCATTCTTCAGTGTCTGCCGTTGTATAGGTTTTTGCAACTTGATTCAGTTCTCCGAACTAACTACAGCCTTCCCTCCGATAAGTTTCCCCCCGACAAGTTATAACCTCTAGTAGGTTATCGATTTCCGCGTCCACAGACCTCGTTCTATGGCCGCTAAGTTATAAGTTTTAAGTTATGATCAAATAGGGCAATATAACTTTAAAAATGAGCACTCGTATTATAGAAGAGAAAAACTACTTGAACCACATGTCGAGGGTGGTTTGGGTGGTGAAGTGTTGCGAAGATCAAGCTGGAGGTTGCGAAGGACTTTATAAGCAGCTTGGTGACTTCCTGGGATACGTCGAGCAGGGAGCAGGCATCACAAAGGAGGTTAATCTTCTCGGTTCTGGTATATTTTTCTGCGACAGGTGCCGCATCTTCACTGCTTTCCTCCTCCTCATGTGCCTCCAAAACCTCTTTTAGAATCTCGTTGTCGGTAAGCTCAGTCTGAGCAGTCTCATCCTCTTCGATGGGATCGAGAAGCTCCGAAATCTTCATGGGATCTCGGACACGCAGCTTCTTGAGCTGTGCTATCAGCTCTTTCTCCAGCTCACTTTCTTCCTCCTCGACCTCCGTTGCGCCATCTTTACTCCTTTTCACCTCCACTGCACTTGAAATGACCGATTCAGTAGAAAAAAGCCCCGTGTGGATGAAGCAGTTGGCAATGGTAGTGCTTGAAATCTCGTTCCAGGCAGCCACCGACCAGCGCATGGCAGTAAGTTGGCCGACTTTGTAGATGTTAAAACCCTCCCTACGCTCGTCACAGTCGATCGCATTCTGCAGATGGTAACGGCGATACCGCCGCTTGAACGCTGCGATGACAGTAGCATCCATCGGCTGAATCATGGAGGTCGTACGTGGTGCAAGCAGATGGACCTTGACGTTAGTTAACGTAAGGTCATTCGTCATATGCGACGGAGCATTATCAATCAATAGAAGGATATTTCTACTTTTGATCTGAAACAATACAATATTAGAATAATGTGTTTTCTAATTTCAAATGGCTACGCACCTTCATTGTTTTGTCTAGATTTGCAAGCCATTCCTGGAAGAACACGCCCGTCATCCGAGCCTTTGTGTTGTTGCGATAGAGAAATCCATGTGCTTGACCTGATTTCTTGTCAAAGCAGCGGGGCTTCTTGGCGATAAAGAAAGGCTGCAGCTTGTCAGAGCCATCAGCATTTGCAGTGAGCGCAATTGTAATCCGCGACTGCATAGGATGTCAGTGCATACCCCTGTATTAGTATATGGCAACAAGCATTCTGCAATATACTCATCTTGTCTTTTTTGTGTCCTTCAATTTCTTGCTGCGCAATAGTCCTGTCAGGTGTGATGCTGTAGTATAGTCCTGCAAATTAATTTTGTCAGACTCGGTTTGTGGTAAAGCGGATCGAAGCAATCGGGGGCTATCGTTGGGTGGAGTGATCTCAAACCGCGACAGTTCAGTGAGAAGGATCGATTGGCGGTTAAGCTGCGCAATACCAAGACCGAATATCGCAATAGCAAGATCAAATACCACGATACCGAGAGTGAATATCGCAATACCGCGATCAAATATCACAGCAACGGGATCGAATATCAAGTTGCCAAGATCGAGGCAAGATACCAAGATCGGGAACACATAAGGTGCTCAAAGTCGGGAAGATAACCGACAAATTGGCAGGGATCACGGTCGTAGAGAGTGATCGACGATCAGGAGATTGACGATTGATCATAAGATGATCGAACAAGAAGATCGACTATCAGTCAAGGAGATCGATGATCTATCATCGGAAGTGGACCACATATGCGAAGGAACGATCAACGGAATGTAGAGGACACGTGGCAGCATATCCTGGCATATGGACAAGCATATTCATAGTTTAGCTTTTAATTGGTTGACTTTAAACAGAATTCTATCTGCTTCTAAGTACACGTGTCGACTTTTCTTCCGGGCTGGAATATTGGCCTCCCGACGTCAAGATAGCCGCGCATACTGAAACCAAGTGATATCCCCAGATAGTTGGCTGGGGATCAAGAATTCTCAAGACAACCCCAACTGCGATTGGACGCAGCAAGAACGTAAAGGAAAAGGCGCAAGATCGCGAGACGGATCAAGTGGTCAGAAGGCTCGCGTATCAAGCATCCACATAGTGGACAAGGCGATCTCGTTGAGATCTAGGTGGATTACATCAAGTAACCTACAAGTATACCCGTGATCGTGTGAAGGTTTCCGCGCGATCACAAACCCCATTCCCAACACGAACAAGTTTTCTCTCGACACGAGTCCACCGAGAAGAGTGCAGACCGCCCTACTGACGGGTACAAAAGGCGAGGAAGGAAATACAAGGCACGGAAACGGAGTACCCCCTCCGATAGTCGGTCGTCTGGGCACCAGTGGAGAGTCGGGATCGCCTCATGAAATGAGCGATCGCCACTCCACCACAATGGGCGTGCCCGGATCTTCTGGTAACTCGGGATTTCACCGTGAGTCCCTGAGTAAAAAAAGATGAGAAGTTCAAAGTTGAACCTGGAATGGAAGCGTATGAGGCAGAAGGATCGCCACAGACGCATGATTTTAAAAGATCCCCAGGTCGTCAGAGTTTATGGAGGGGCTCTGATGACAAGAGTCGACTTCGGAGGTGCGATCATATCAAGTGTATAAGCGCCTACACTTGACCCGTCATTAATCATGACATTCAATGTCTCAATTTCTTCCTGTGAACACTTTTCCACAGGCTGATAGGTACTTATTCCCTCGACGCCTTCTAGCTGTGGTTGCGCTACCACAGCTATGTCCTCTACGATCGACTCTCCAGCCGATCTAGGATCACCATGTTGCCCTGTGTCGGCAACCGGTTTTTTATTACTAGGATGTCGCCCGCTAGGCGTACACCCATGTCCCAATCCACTCGACTTATTTGAGTGGTGGACCTTCGGCGCTGCCTGTTCATCCGCACAGCCGCCAGCAGCTTCCTCCACAGTGTGATTGGTTGTCCCACTGTGATCTTGTGCAGTCATACTAACGACCGTACCGCAAGTGAGGCCATCGCACTCAATCGCAGTACATCCACACGCTTGTGGACGCTCCAAGACCTTCAACAGATGTCCATCTGATAAACAAGTGGCAGACATCTTCACGGTTTGATGTGGCCAGCTGACTCTTGTCTCGTACCTTCTGAGCCAGGGTAACCCTAGGATGACATCAAACTTGTCATCAAAATCAAGTACGATGAAATCATCATTGTACTACAAGTCTTCTAACGTCTAATGAAATCCTACTACACGTTTCATCACTGCTATAGATGCGCCTGTTGCGAGGCGCACCGTCAGCCTCGTAAGAGAAGTAATGCGCTCAACGAACTTGAGCCTTCGATTCTCTAGCGACTGGAGACGAACGAAGTTGTTCGACTCCCCACATTAAACTAAGGCACGAAGTGACAAACCTGTTGTCGCTTCTAAATTCAAGGTGATGAAGGGTACCTCATCACCAAGTGCAGAGACACACAAGGATTGTGAGTCTGGAGCAACTTTCATCAATACGTTTGCAAATTTTATTGAGGTTGCTGGATCAGTAGGTCGCTCCGCCCCTACTGACCCCGACCGTTTTTGACGGTCCACTACGCTGTTGTAACTTCTCAACAGCGTCGGACCCGCGTCCGTTGCCCTTCTTGACAGACGGTCGATCACTTCGCTCAGTGTTACAAGACACTGGGCGTGAAGCACTGCACTCGTAGGCGTAGTGTCCTAACTTCTGACAGCGATTGCACTTATGCAATCGCTTACTGCTCGAAGATCGAGGTCTCTCGCTCTCGACACTGCAGAGGTCCATTGGTTCTGGACCTCCCGCCTCTACTCGCCTTGAAGGACGATAGGGGGTCAAGCTAGTGTGAGCCTGTCTCAAACTAAAGTCCTCTTGCACCGCAGTTGTGATCACTTCCTCAAGCGACTTCAACTCGATGCGGAATAGGTGGTTCCTCACGGGCCCATCTAAGAGACCTTGTAAGAATATCGTGATCAACACGAATTCACTTACAGGGTTCGCTACCATGCAACTTGCAAGGTAACCAACGTGCTGAGCGTAAGCGTGAACATCACGCTTACCTTGTTTTATCTTCAGGATCTCTGAAAGAGTCCCTAACTCAGCTCTTGCCGCTCAAACGTTTGGCTGAGCAGATTTTTTAAAGACCGCCAACGATTTAAACACGTTTGGATTGTGTTGCTGGAGATTACGGAGACAATTTCTGAGGACCCTACGAAATTCACTGGGTGATGTAAATAATCTTTCTAATAGCCTAACGAGCGGCATGAGCCTCGGGACCGGAGCAAAATTGTAA